>JAJLTV010000007.1:0-319757 GCA_030568405.1 Myxozyma monticola
GGTCTTCGCGCCATGCACAGCTGCAATCACTTCCGTTACTGAGAAAGCTGTCTGAATCACAAACGGGTTGAACCGCAAGCAAAACAACAAAGGCTAAACTCCGGAGCTCCGGATCACAGCTGCGCACAATCAGATCTGGAAGGAAACGACACCGGTCCAAGACATCTCAAAGCTCCGTTTGAAACTCCCGGTGCAGTCCGTCAGAAAACGAGACGCGTGCTACTCGAGGTAGTCGCCTGTCCGAGATCACGCAAGAGAGAGGAAGAGCATTAGAAGCGTAATGTAGCCTGAAAAGTTAGCAGGCCCTTCAGTGGAAGTTCAGATAGACTTACAAAGCGTAACAATAGTTGTTCGCCCTGATCCCGGAGAGGTCAAAAACAGCGCCGCCGAAGGTCGCATGAAGATGTCGCCATGAGATATAGAAGGCTGCCGAGCCGGTGAGGTGCGGATGCAAGTAGTCATCAACGCGGAGAGGTAGGAAGAGAGAGAAGTGAAGTCATGAGAAGTAGAGGTAGAGGCAAGGTGGTGGTATGCTGTCGGCAAGGCCGAAGAAAGCAAGCCATGATGGGCAGAAAGGCGGGCGAGCGCGGCAGTAAAAGGGCCGGCTGCTGTGGGCGCGAAGCTTGAAGGCGGCGGCGGATGGGGAGGAGAGACGGGGGGAAGCGGGCGGGACGGGCTCTTCTTATAGTCGTCGGGAAGTGGGCCAGCGGCAACGGCCGGACGAGGTGGGCGGGTCGTCTGACCCCGAACATCCGAGATGCACTGCTGGATCAGGTCATTTCTAGCTCGATATTCTGAATCGGGCCAGGCAGTTTCCTAAAGCGGAGATGCAGCCGGTGTAATTAACTCGGCTGCTCGGCTATGACGGCATTTCTGAAACACGAGCGGGGTCAGGAGCGGAGGAACATTAGGCCGATCACGTTCTGGCATGTGAAAGCGGGAACGAAACTCAAAGTCCGGCCTCGCGGCGGCCACGAAAAGTCCGCTAAAAGTGCACGAAGCACAAGTTTGAGGCGGTGTGGAAACACCGTTCGACATATCGGAATGTTCCAGAAATGCTTCTAAACATGGCTGTGGCACCAGGGGCAGCAAAAAGCGGGAAGAACAGGCGCTGGGGGCGGGGTATTGGGCCGGAAATGAGTCGGATTGGCCCGAAAATCGATGAAAATGGCTTGTCTTTGGCGCTTGATCCCGACTCCATATTTCTCAATTTGAACTGTCTGAAAAATTGATAATATACTCCTGCCTCGCCTCTTTCTAGTGGTGTAACTTTCAAATAATGATTCGGTCGTGATCGTGGCGAAATCCCCTGTCCAAAACACTCACTCCGGCCATTTTGCTGTTGTCCACCACCGCGCCGCCGACGCTGAGCCGAAGAAATTGCCACCCGTTAATTCCTGCACGATGACGTACGATCAAAATGTGTGATTCGTTTTGTTTTCTATTGCCGCTTTCAGCCGGCGTCAACAACGCTGTTGCTCGTCGTGAAATCCGGCATCACATGATTGACATTTTGTGCGACCCTGCGGGACGACGGCGATGACGAGTTCGTAACAGCGGCCACAACACCCAGCGCATTCAGCTTCTCAATCCAGAGTCAGCACTCATCTAAAGTACTAAAACTGGCTTGTTTGTGACAAGTGGAAGGCGGTAGCTGAACGGCAAGGCAGGCATGTCTGCTGTCTCTCTGATCTCGAACAGCAGTTGCAGCATATTGAGTCCACTTCACGGGCTATATGCGGTTGCTCTGTGTTCAGTAGTATACGATTAGCCCGCACATGCTTCATCGCTGCTATTGTCTTTCAGTTGCTACCATCAAGTAACGCATTCATCTTTTGTTTTTCCCGCGTCTCCTAATGTCGCCCCTCTGTCCTCACCCAGCACGACGCACAACACGGTGACCTCGCTTCTGTAAAATTTACACACCAAACAGCCATTGACTGTATACGCATTGTAAATCGGTTGAGGTGTTGACTACGAATCATGAGTTGCTATTTGCGGGGTTGGAATATGGTGCGATGACATACGCATGACCATAAGTCGCACATGGAGACAGAAACAAAACAAAAACAGAATCAGAAACAAGCTCGCAAATACAAAAAGCCCCAGCTTCTAGACCATAGTCCCAGATCTTATTTAGTCCATGGGAGAGTGCTGTAAGTCTCTGGACGTAAGCATAGCCGCAGCAAACGTACGGTGATTCAATCGCTGATTCAGATACAGAGCAAAACAGAAGTGATGACTTAGTCTCAACTAGTACTGTACCTTTATTGACTAGCTTAGTCAGTAAAGAAGCAGTAGAAATTTAGACTGGATCAAGACTCAGGACTCGCGCGTATTCGATAGATATCTGGCACTGGCTAAGGTAATACACGGCCTGAGGGGCATGGCCTGGTGATGTATGGGAAGCAACGAAACAAGAGATTTAAATTTTATATTTTAAGTTTTGTGACCGGCTAAGGGGCTGGTGCTAGTCCGGGTAATTCAACGTTGCCCTCGGCCAATCACAGCGCCCGAAATCCAAGTTTGCACGCCGAACGACGCGCCCATCGCGACCCGAGCCTGGCACGGCGGCGCCATTCTTGCTCTCCCGAACCAACCCTCTCCCCTCCACCAACCCCACCCCACCCCCCCCTCCGCCATGGCCTCCCGCACCGTCTTCCGGACTTCCCCGAGCGCGCTCTCGTCGCTGAGCTGCTCGTCGCTCGTGGCTCCGGCCGCGCGGTCCGCCGCCGCGTTTGGTACGTTGCTCCGTTCCGCTGTGGTTTTTTGCGCTGCGTTTCGTTTTTGGAGCTTTTCGGAACAAGCTGGGTCGACAGGCACGCGTCGGGAAATCTGGAACAGAATATGGCGAGATTGATTGGGATTGATGAATTGGACTGGATGGGCGCGGAATGAGGTTGCGGATTAATGATGGGATTGGCCGGGATTCCGGTAACACGAGTTTTCGGATCAGTGGAGGTTCAAATTTACGATTCAGTACTTCAATTCATCAGCCTATTTTGATGTCTTCATGCTCAATCTTTTGTCGGATTGCCGACTCGTTAGGCCGACCCACCTGTTCCGAAAGCGCACTGTCGAAACATCAGAATTCAGGACTTGTACTAACTCATGACTGCAGAGCAGAAGCGGTACGCGTCGAACTTTTACACGACCGACAACACATACAAGGTCCCCGACTACAGCCACTACCTGAAGAAGAACAAGGGCGATGACTCGTCGCGCGTGTACTCGTACTTCATGATCGGCACCATGGGTCTGCTCTCCGCCGCCGGCGCCAAGGCCACCGTCCAGGACTTCTTGTCCAACATGTCTGCGTCCGCTGATGTGTTGGCTCTGGCTAAGGTCGAGGTCGACCTTTCCTCGATCCCTGAGGGCAAGAACGTCATTATCAAGTGGCGTGGAAAGCCCGTCTTCGTACGTTCTCCCGCCGTCTTTTTGCTCACTGCACCTATTACATCAAAGAAAGAATCGTTTCGCCTAACACCCAATTTCTAGATCCGTCACAGAACCGAGCACGAGATAGATGAGGCCCGCGAAGTCCCTATCTCTGCCCTCCGTGACCCGCAGACTGATGACGAGCGTGTCAAGAAGCCCGAGTGGCTGATCATGTTGGGTGTCTGCACCCATCTGGGTTGTGTGCCCATTGGCGAGTCTGGAGAGTTTGGCGGTTGGTTCTGTCCTTGCCACGGTTCTCACTACGATATCTGTAAGTTCTTTTTTTTTCTCTTTGGTATTTTTGTGGTGGTTTGATTTCGTTTACTGACCTCATGCTTAGCCGGCCGTATCCGAAAGGGACCCGCTCCTCTTAACCTCGAAATCCCCGAGTACGAGTTCTCCTCGGAGGACAAGCTTACCATCGGTTAGACAGCTAGACTACTGATTGTAATGCATTTTCCAAACAGAGCAAAAAGAAAGAAAGCAGCGTTGGACTTTTTATTTTTTAATGCTGAGTCTCAGTGTTGGCTCATCAGCATGGCGGGTGAATGAATGACTTTGAGCAATTCATTCAGGACTTGGAGAGTCGCTCTTTGTTGAATTTTATTTTAATGGTGTACAAAGAACGATTGGGCGCATGTTTGTTTCTGTCTATAGTTATTTATAGATCTCAAATATTGATTATCTCATGGATTTTCGCTGGTCTTGAGTTCTTGGGCCTGTAAATGTATAAAAAAGACTGTCCATTTGTAAACTCCGGCAATAAAAAACATCCACAAATGCGCAACATGAAGCAAGAATCGTACACCAACTAAATATCCAATCTAGCCATGCCTAAAATTTCCCATCAAGAATGCAAAAAACAACTAAAATGATTCTTCCCAGGATCCACCACGAAAGCTACCACCTGCTGCGCCAGCGCCAGCGCCGGGTCCCAGCTCCATTCGTGCCGCTTGAAAGGGCGTGTAATCACCGCCGACGTCCATGCCATCCATGTTGCTGTTGCTGCTGCTGGCTTGCCCTGCTCCAGTCTCGCTTCGAATTTTCGGAACATCAGACTCGTTCGCACCGCCGTCAACTGCTTCGACCATTTTATTTCCCAGAACGACTACTTCTTTATCACGCAGCCGTCGCATTAACGCGAGAAATGTGCTGTCTTTGAATTTCTGTGTCTGGTTTGTGCTCAGGGAATCCAAGAGCTCTGCGGCAACGGCAGATAACCCATCATCATTTGTCTGTTCGTTTGTTTCTTTCTTCTGAGCTTCTTGCTCTGCGGTTTGTAATTCAGAAGTGTTTGACACGGATTCGGATTCGACCATGGCAAATGCTTCGTTGAACTTGAGTTCCTGTTCTGACATTTGCCGCTGGTACTGCTCTTGCTGTAAATTGCCCTGGGATTGTGTGAACGATGGCATCATGGGAGCTGCATTGTATCCGCCCATCCTCGGCATAGCCATGTACTGGTTCTCCTGTGCTCTCGGAGCCTGAAATTCCTGCCTCGGCGCCGGCGACTCCATAAACTGCATGAAATCCTGATGCCATGAATCCATCGGTTCCGAATTCGTCTGGCGCGCCTCTACCGGCTGAATTTGCCTACTCTCGCCATACTGTGACCCCAGCATCTGTTGTTCCCGTTCAAACATCGCCTGCAAATGCATCTGCTGCTGTTTCTCCGCCATCGACAACCTCTCGAAATCTCTCGCCATCCAATCCGTACTCGGTCCGCGGCCCGCCGCTGCCGCATTTGCAGCCTGCTCGTCTGATAAGAACGCGGCAAATCCGGCATCTATCGCTGGATCATGCCGGTCGATGGTCCGGAACGCGGACGGGTCGGCTGAGGAAGATGATGCTGTGAGTCGGTCTTGTTGGAGGGAGTGGTCGGCTGAAGTGTGCTTGCGCAGCGCGCTTAGTGGCGTTGACGGGCCACAGGCTGCGTCCATTGTTGCTGTCGTTTGGAGTTCAAATGTGAGGATTCCAGTAGAAGGAAAACTTTACGATTGATGTTTTGCCCCGATAACAAATACTTGTGAGGATATATTTGCAATGCTAAGAGGTGTAGAACAATATCGGAGCTGTAACACCTCGGCACGTGCGGAAGGAACGCGGGGGATTATAGATCAATTACCCTAACCACAATTTGAATCATAAACTTCACGCTGTCTTTCTCCTTGGATTGTTACAAGAATCGAATCAAGGACTAGAGGCCAGATACGGAATGCACGATTTTTAGGCTGAAGCCTCTGCCTGAATGCAGCATGGATCAGGCATGTTATCTATAGTGGCTTTGGAATATTGATTGCTCAGGAAGAAGACGTGCCGCGTGAACGAACTGTGTATCGACGTATGATCTGACTGACGTTCTGACTTCCTATCCAATGCATATTTATTCAGGTTATAATGATTGCCTGGCTACTATATGCTACTTTGTGAGGGTGAAGTACTTTACTTGGTTGATACTCTGATAGGATTTATCTAGAAAGTGGATCACGACGACTAAAAAGACCGTTCGTTGCTTGCGCTGAATGCTGATAAGTTTTCGGTACCTAATTACCGAGACAGTTAGATACGAAATGAGAAGCTCACAAGCTCTGGGATATATCATATATGTTGACTCTTATATTATGTTTTTGACAATACCTGAAATACTTTTACAGCAGCCCACCATGAAAATCTACGAGGTTTACGCATGGAACTTCCCGGCTTTTGCCCAAGTCGAAATTGGCAGGAATCCGGATGTGTTACTCGAAGAGTCGAGAACAGATACTTCCGAGGGAATGAGGAGCCGAGTGGCCCTTTTAGAGCTTTTAAACGGCAACTGCAGCGATCGTCAGAGTTTGTCGGCTCGACGATATAGAAAATTGCGAGTCTAAAATAGAAACGAGTTCCCAGGTTGCAATTTTTGTCTCCTGCTCTACCGTCGCGACTAAGACTTTCGGATCGTACAGAATCAGACCTTGCTAGTTGTGTAAATGGTCCAGCTCAAAAAGTCGGACCTCAGGCCTCCGTTGCATCGAGATGATCGCCTGGACAATGACCCTTTTCAGAGCCCTTTCAGGGGGTCTCCCCCGGACAATTTTCATTCCACTCAATAAGTTAAAACTTAAGTCTTCTTTCTGGGGCGGAGCGGGGCCTATGCGTTTCTCCGCTCGAGTTCGACAAGAAGTTGAACAAAGATCTGCGATAAGTTAAGTTGCAACTTTCGTTTTACCCAACTCCGCACTCAACAGAAGATGCCAACAAAGACACTTAAGTTTTCGGAGCCCCCTTTTACACTTTGCACGCTTTCGCTTTCGTGTCGCGGGCGGCGGAGATCCGTGCTCAGGGTCCCGAGCGCGTCCAAGGAGCAAGCCGAAGAGCCGTGCTCGGAGCCGAGTTCATGCAAGTGCAGTCTGCAGTCTGCAAGACGGGCTGTTTAGAAGTGAAGTTCAAAGAGCTCGTTGACCGGGTCTTGTTAACTTGTTTAGTGTTTTTAGCTGAATTTAAAGTAAAGTGTGCTGCGGTGGTGAAGTGATTCCCCGTCGCTGTCAAATCTAATCTGCCGTCGCTCGGTTCTCGGTCTTTTCTCTTTTCCATGGCCACAACCTTGTTGTATCGTCGCCGCACGCCCCCACCGCGGAACTGAAAAACTCTGGCTGCCGAAGCTTCCGCTGCACTTTGCAGATCCGCGAGCAAAAACGGAAAACCGGTTATAAGGTGCAGGCACGAAAACCGAGAAGCTGTTAACGCTAACGGAAAAGTCGACTACTTCAGTATTTCATCTTTTTTGTTTGTTGTCACAACAAACATTTCCGCCGCGTTTCACCTCGCGCCCTGGAATCGCAAGCAAAACCCTTGCTGACAGTGACGTGACGCGCCGCCTTAATTATTATCGCGCCCGAGTGGTCTGACGGTGGCGCGCATGACGACGCGGAGTTGCGCCGCTAATTATGCTCCGGCACCTCGCACGCGCCCGCTGTCGACTGTGGCCGTGCCGGTGTCGCGCCGCTTCCGGCAGCTCGTCAACACGACTTGTAAGGCTTTGCAACTACTCTTGACTCCACAGGTGGTAACTTATGCAATTGATCTTCATTGCGGAGAAACAAGACTATAGAACAGCGACGCCAAAAGAAGACTAGTTTAGCAAATTGCACATAACTCAGCAATAACAACAACGCAAACAACAAAAACAAAACAAAACAAAACAAGGAGTGACCGACCCGCATTACCCCATCCTGCACCTGCCCTATGCGCGACACAACCAAAAGGCAACCAGAAACATGAAAAGTACAGGGAAACGCGGACAATTTTGAAACACAAACAATAAACAAACAAGAAAGCAAGCAAGCAAGCAAACATGCTATATGTACTCTATAATACAAGCAAACAACGAGACTCCCGTGCAAACGACCGTGACTTGGACATGTAACAATGTAACAACTAACAAACGCGCAAAAGACAAGAGAGACTTGATAGACTGACAAAACAAGGATGTATGATGAGAGGCGAAAATGGAATGAAAATGTAGAATGAAGGCATGAACGGGGGGTTGGTGGTGTTGGTGAGTGAGTCAACGTCAAAATAAAAAATCAGGTACGCGCCGACACGCGCTTCGCCTTGTGCGCGTTCACGTCTTCGACCATCATCACCGGCGAGTCGAACGGCGAATCATTCTCAGTCGACGTCGACACCGGCGACTGCGGCTCCTCCTCTTCTTCTTCGTCCTCCCGCGAAACCACGGCCGCGCTCGCCAGTCCGCTGCCAGCAGCTGGGCCGGTCAAGATCGTGGACGACGAAGGTCCTCCGCCTCCGCCTAGATAAAATCGCGGCGTGCGGCGAGAATACTCGTGGTGTCCTGACGACGGCTTGTACGCAGTAGCCGCGATAGGAGACGTCGTGGTTGTCGATGACGCGGTCGAGTTCGAGTTCGAGTTCGCGGTCGCAAACACGCTGCCCCCCGTCACCGGCGACATCGGAGCAGACACCGGAGCAGACACCTGCGGTGACTTTGTGCGCTGTGGGCCTTGGAACTGAAACACAAGTTAGCAATAATCCTCTTGTGCATGTCTCAAAAAAACCAAAAAAAAAACTTACAAAGCAGAAGTTGTCCAAAAACACCTGATACGACGTCGAATCAATCAGCGGCTTCTCAGACCCGGCCGCCGCAGCAGCTCCGCGCTCGCGATCGAGCCGCAGACTAGCAAGCTGGTCATTCACATGTCGCAAATCCTCCGACGACGGTCCGAACCCAAGCGACGGCTTCATAGGACTGTGATTGCTGCTTCCGCCGTCCTGTGGCGGCGTCGTGACCTCACGCGGGGACCCGCTCGCGCTGTCCGATCCCGACACGCTGTTTAGTGTGCGATACTGTCTTCCGCGGAATCCTGCAGACGGCGTAGACTGCGTGACAGTAGCGCCTCCGCTGCCGGCCGACGACAGCTTTGACCGCGGCGCGACGATCGTCTCCTGAGAACTCGAGCTGGACGGGTTCAGCGAAGACGTCAACGACGACGACGTGGACGTGCTGGACGAGTTTGACGACGCGAGCACCGCGTTCAGTGACGCCCGGAAATCATACCGTGTCGTGAATGGCCGGCCAGCAGGCGGCACGAGTTCGGCCGGGGTCGCCGGACGCGAGGTTTTGATCTTTGACGGCAATGTATCTGTAGTAGCATCCGCGCTGACCATGAGCGGCGATCCGCTCGGCGCAACCGACGCACGCCCGTTGGCTGTGTAGAACGAATCAAACGAGTAGTCCAGAGCATCCGGACGCGGCGGCCGGTTAGGCGAGAACATTCGGCTAGACGACGATGCCGTGCTCGACACGGACGGCATCGACAACCCGTTCGAGATCGGCGCCGCGATCGTGGACGACAGAAACGACGCCGGCATCGATGCCAAAATATCGACGTCCGAATCCGACAGTCGCCGCTCAAACCGCTGCAGCGCCGGCATGCCAGACAACACTGGAGCCGGTTGGTTGCTGTTGCGGGTCCCGCCACGCGCGACCGAGATCGAGTCCCGGCCGCGCCGTGGCCGCTTGACTTTGCGCTTGAACTGCACCTGGTAGTTGTTGCCGTTGTTGTTATCCCAAAACTCCTGACCGTTCACATTGTACCGCACACAGAAAAACAGTGTCTTCTCTTCCAGCTTTGAAAAATCCTGAAGCTTGATGGCGAACGTGAACCGATCGTAGCCTGCCGGTGGCCGCTGTCCCAGCACGCCCACGTCAGCGTAGTCGGCGGCAACCTCGGATACGGTTTTCCAGTAGTCGAGAGTGAACTTGACCGCGACCCATTTCGAAAACGAAATGTTCTGGACCGCGACATGGCCAAGAAGCGAGCGCTGGTCGGCAGACAGAAACGCACGCTCGGCAAACACGGGCGCGCACGAGTTTGGTCGCGGCGGGAAGTTCGGCAGGACGAGCTCCCAGTCGTAAAGCGAGAGCGGACTCGGACTTCGTTCTGGCGGCGCGTCGTTGTCCGAAGCGTCGTCGTCCGCGTCGTCGGCATCAAACGCCGGCGGAAGCCACGGGAAGTACTGGTCCACGTCCTCCGACACCGGCGACGCTTGGTTCGAGACCGCGGTCGGCCGCTCCGCCTGCAGGAACATGCGGACATGCTCGAGATGCGAGTCGAAATGCACGTTCTTGGGGTACGTTGGCGTAGACGGGACCGACGACGGTCGCCTAGACTTGAGCGAGGGCTTGACGAGCTCGCCCGACTTCTTGCGCACCATTCGCGGCGCGGGCTGGTCGTCGTCGTCGTCATCGGCATCGGAGAGCGTAGACGAGCTGGAGCCAGCCCTGCGGAGGTCGAGCATGGACTTGGAGCTGGAAAAGGGCGCAGGAGGCGGAGAAGACGACGGCGAGCCCGCGTTGCAGTCGGGCGAGACCCTGCGACGCTGGGGCGGGATGGTGTGCACGATAGCGCGATGGAGTTCGGCGAAGGTCTGGCTCTGGTCGGATGTGGCGGAGGATGCGGCGAAGGACGTTCGCGGCTTCTGCGGCGACCCGCGCTTGTGCAGAAAGTCGGTGGAGAGGGGGAGGGATGAGGAGGAAGGAGAGGAGGGGGAGGGACGGGTCGCGCCGTGGAGGTACAGCACGGAGGAAGGCGGGGAGAGCGGGTGCAGCGCGGGCGGGAGCGGTTCTGCGGGCAGGGCGAGGGGGGAGGCGACGACGCCCGACGCGGCCGCTGGGGGGGTGTACGGCATGGCGGGCGACTGGGGGGGAGGGGGGAGGGGGGAGGAGAGGAAAAGAGGGAAGTGCGGGCGCGGAAGGGCGAGAAGCGGCGGAGCAGAAGAAATGGCACGCAGGCTCCGGCGTCCAGGGCGCACGAAAGAACAGTCGCGATGGCGGCGGGCCGCGACGATCAGCGCGTGCGGGTTAGGTTTCGAATAGGGTTCGTGTCGCGCCGCGCCGCACTGATACGCCACGCGACACGCGACTCGCAGCGACACGACTCAGTCCAGCCGCATTTGGTTTTTACTCCCGAATAATCAATTTAATCAATTTAATCAGTTTATTCCTCAGACTACGAAGGTCCGTCTAGTTGCCTACTACACCGTCGCAAACACGCGCTTCCGCACCGCGCCGGCCTCCTCGTCCGCAAACTCCCGCACGTGCTGCTGCTCGTAGACCCGTCTCACGTGCCGCAGGCCGGCAACATTAAACCCCAGCTCGTCCCGCTGCCGCGCGATCGCGGCCCGCAGACTGCCGCGCACGACGTCCAGCTGCGGACGCAGCCGCTCGCTCGCGACCAGCTGCCGGTGGTAGAGCCGGACGAGAAACACGAGCACGCGCGCGGCAAGCGGCACGTTCCAGCCGTGCTGGGCCCAGAGCCCGACGAACTTCAGCAGCGAGAGCACTTTCTCGAACGGAAGCAGCAGCAGCGCGTCCTGCAGCTGAGCAGCCCGCACGCGCTCGACCACGTTCAGCACGTAGCGCTCGGCAGACACGACGCCCTGGGCAACAAACACGATATTGCGTGCCGGCGCGGCAGCAGATGGATTCGTGCGTAAGGCTTCCTCGTGCGCGGCCATGAGCTCGAGATCCGCCTCGCCGAGCTCGAGCGCCTCCGCGATCCGCTCGCCAGCAACAAGCGTCTCTGAAGTCTGCGGACCGCCGGCTGCGCCCGTAGTCACTTCGTCGCCCTCGACTTCGTCCGGACCCAGCGTTCCCGCGAGCGTGCGCTCGTAGACCTCCTCCATCTCGCGCTCGCGCTCTTCCTCCAAAAACACCTGGTCCTCGGTCTGCATCCAGATCCGAATGCTCTTGTCGTGCGATGACGAGACTACAAACTCTCCGGATGGCGACACCGCCACAGCCCACACCTCTGCCCGATGTCCCTCGAGTTTCTGAATGTTCTCAAACTTGTCGCCGTCCCAGTACTTGACCAGTCCGTCTTTACTGCCCGAGAAGAAATTGTGCGTTCCGGCTACAAAGCCGACCGACATGATACTGTCCTCGTGCGCAAACAGCGATCGATGACAGTCACCAAAGTCGAGACCCCAAATCTTGATGTTCTTGTCTGCCGAGCACGAAATCAGAATCTTCGAGTCCTGCGACACATCCATCGACAGCACAGGCAGCTTGTGTCCGTACAGATTCAAAAAGAACTTGAGCGTGTCCACAAAAAATACCTTGATCGTGCTATCCAGCAGCGATACGCACACGTACTTGCCGTCTGGTGACAGACGCACGGCAAGCACATCGTCAGTCAGCTCCAGCGTCCGCCGGTGCTTCAGTGACATGCGTGCCACGCTTCGAGTAGTTCCAGGGACAACATCTTGCACAACCCTGAGCTCCCAGAATTTGACTGTCTTGTCTGCGCTTCCGGTCACAAGCGATTTGCCGTCTGAACTTAGTTGCAGCGACCACACGGCGCCTTCGTGAGCATCGATAGTGTCAAGCAGCGTTGAGCTGGCCACGTCAAACATTTCAATCTGCCCCGCTTTGGTGCCAACAACCAACTAGAATGGTTAGCAAAACCACAACAGCTTTCCAGCATAAAATCACAAGAAAGAACTTACAATACTGTTTCCCGGAAGAAAAGAGCAACACAGCGCGTAACCGCACTCAAAAGTTCGCACGCAGTTTGTCGTCTTGACGTTCCAAATCTTCAAACTACCGTTCGACGCCGACGCAATCATACCATCATCCGAGCTCACAGCCAGCGCACGAACATCCGTCCGATGGCCAGGCAGCTCTAGTGCATATATCCGGTTGTAATCAGGCTGCTCTGCGCCCTTCTTTTTCTTCAGTTCCTGTGGAATCGTGATTGAGTACATCTCCACGCAGTTTGAGGTTAATGAAGCAACGAAATGCACCATCTCGCGCTTCTGTGTTTCCGCCGTAGTCATGGCCCAGTCGATACTACGAACACGCGCAGGTGTCCGGACGATCACAAAGGGCACGTAGATCTCCGTCACGTCGTCCTCGCTCAGTCCATCGTCCTCTTCCTCGTCATTGACGGCGTCTTCTTCCTTCACCTGGCCCTTTGCAAGGAGCTTCTCCTTCCGCCGCCGTCGCTTTCTCTGCACGGATTTGTGTACCTCTGTAGCAGATTTGATCCGCCATACTTCCACGGCTCGATCTGTTCCATGAACAGCAACCAGCGGCGCAGACGGATGGAATGAAATAGTCACGGCACGATCCTTACTCTGCCTCGCAAGCGTTCCCTGCACAACAAGTCTATTCTTCGACTCATCAGCTGCCCCTCGTACATTCACACGCCAGACTTTGACCTCCGCTTCGCCTCCAGCAGTCATGACTACCGTGTTACCATCGCTGCCTGCACCAGGCTGTACCGCCAAAGCCCAGCATTCTCCACGATGAGCAACATGAGTCTCGAGACAATGCTGCGATGCAAGGTCCCACAGCTTGATAAACCCATCCTTCGACACACTCACGAGCCATTTACCAGCAGTCAGCTCTTCGTCCTCTGTAACTTCCATCTCGTCCTCGTCTCCGACTGGCGGCGGGTACACAAAGTCAAGACCTGTAATCTGATCCTTATGTCCGCGAAGTCGGTAGAGTCCGACTTCAGTGATCAAGTCCCAGATGACAATGTTGGAGTCTCGCGAGCCACTAGCCAAACGCGTGCCAGAGATGTCAAATTTGAGAACTGTAATTGCAGTCTTGTGGCCCGTAAAGCTCACTACTATAGTTTCCGTCTTTGAATCCCACACTCTGATCGATCCATCCGAGTATCTGTCAAGCATTAGCTTACATTCCACGCCTATCCAAGGTAAAAAGCAAAGAAACCATCATACCCAACAGCAAAAATATCCTGATCATGCTTCGCAACACATGTAACTTCCGCCTTTATGTCTAAATCATTCCACTTGAATGCTTTTTCACCTTTCTTGACGTCCCATGCAATCACGCTCTCGAGCGCACCCGTGACTACTCGTCCAGCTGAAGACTCGGCCGACTCGAGCCATATGATGTTGCTATTCGACGCGATCACTCCAAACGCCGCGTCCGGCTCGAAGCGCAGATACGACTTGACCATGCCTTTCACAAATCACAGTTAGTACGCTGAAAGTACTACAGCCCAGTGTCGTATGTATTTGCTCCGAGTAACGTAGCAGCGAAGAATTGTAGAAATCAAGCCAATTCAGATCCTGCACTCATCGAGGCTCTTGGGAGTTGTCCCAAATTTTTTTTCGCAGTGAAAGTTACAGCATAACCGCGCAGCGTTCTGCGCTTCAATTTTCAGGGGCAGTTACCCGGGCTAGTACCTTAAGCCTTGAAATTACCTATCTAGGGCCAGGAACCCATTTTGGCAATTGCGAAGAGTCGTTGCCTTGCTTGAGCCAAACGGCATTCTAGACCGAGAAACTTGCTGGACGGCCCTGATACCGGCAAACGTGATACGTTGCTTGTTCCCGAGTAGTTTTTTTCTCCTCTCTCGGGGGTGCTTTTATCCGTTGCGTGGAAACCAGCTGTCTCAGAAAGACAGGCGGCGCAAGTCTGACAACAGTCGACATGTTATCTCTCGAACATCGAAATTCGAAAAGCCAGCGAACACGCATTCCATTAGAAAAGACTATCAGTTACGCCAAACAGTGGCGGAGAGTTTTCTGACTCCTGTCTCAGCGCTCAGATATGGCTTTCGTACACGTGAAACCCGCATACACGAATCCCGGTCCTCGGGCTATTTACCATTTGCACTCCGTCTCGCGCAAATTACCCCAACATGCCGTTTGCCAACAAATACTGCAGTTCTGGAGCCTGCCCACCGTGGCTCCAGCACTCTGGACTCGCTTCGCGTTTAGAATTCACAGTTTGCTCAAGGATCAGAGTTAAGTCGAATTTGATACCGCAAGCCTAACCCTGGACCGCAACCCCAACCCGAAGAGCTTCGGGCTAGGGTACGTTTTCAAAAACCAGAGGAACGAGTTGAGGAATGCGGTCGATAGATATGAGCAAAGTGGAGTATTTGGTGTCTATTGACAAAGCTGCAGTGAGTTCTGGACTGCTGCAGCGTCGGAAAGTCGCATGCTGGCTCACGCGGTCCAATCCGCTCGTCCACGAGCCAAATCTGTCGCTGTTTGCGCCAAACCGGCTCGATTAACATTATTTTCTTTTGCTGTAGACGTTCTTCGCCAATTATTGCATCATTCTTTACTTATTACGGCCTTTTATCGCCCTTCGTGCGCCCGTCGACGGGCTTCGCGGGTGCAGATGAGACAGGTTTAGAGCATTTCGCGGCCGGTGCGGCTGAGGCGATGGAGCGGACACGGCTCGCTACGGCTTCGAGTCCCGAGCCGCGCCGGCCCCTTCCTTGATAGTCCGCAATTTTGGCATCTGGCCTGCTCCGAGCCACGACGACCTGACCGCACAGCACGCTCACGCTCACGCTCACACTCACAATTCCTGCTTCACGACATTAGCCACGCCGGTTTACGCGTCTCCGACTCTGTGTGCACAATGGCTTCCGCTGCGCTGGTGGCACGTGAGCAGCTCGCGCACTCGGCAGTCACGGCGACGATCCTCGAGAAAGCGTCGCCCTCGCGGCCGGGCGCGGCCAGGCGCGGGAGCTCCTCGCTGTCGCGCGTGAACTCGTACAGACCGCAGCCTCAGGGACCACAGACTGTTGCGTCGGCGTCTTCGGCGGCTCTGTCGAGGCGCATGTCTGGGTCGTCGGTGACGATGGCGGATGGGAGCGGACCGCGGTCCGTGTATGAGATGCAGGTACCTGACACGACGCATACGTCAAAGAACCTGCGGATATGTGAGTATTTTCTATTTTATATTGAGCGTGTAAATTTTTTGATTATATATGCTGACGAGTATGCAGCTCATTTCAAAGAGCCCACGGCTCTGTCGGCCCTAATGTGCTACGCGCGCCGGTCGGTATCGTTTGTCCTGTCATTCTCATTCCTTGGCTCATTAATGATTGCCGCAATGTTTTCGGACGCGTCAAGCAAGATAGGGCATGCTATGGGCCGATTGATTGGAAAGCCCGCTCATAGACGGCCGTTCGCGGCGATAGAGAGAGAGCGCGCGAGACGACGGACCGCAAAAGACAAGAAAGTCGTTAGAAGCATCGAGTATTACGCGTCGTTGGTGGGATTAGATGTCGAGACGGTCGACGTTGTCACGGAAGATAAATTTGTGCTTCGTCTTTTTAGAATTGTTGATCCGGCCGAGTCTGAAGAGAGCCGGAAATCTAGATATCCTGTGTTGCTGATCCATGGACTGCTGCAGAGTGCGGGCGCCTTTTGCGTGAACGAGGAAGATAGTTTGGCATTTTTTCTGGCCAAGAGGTATATTTGATTGCGTTTCGATAGGTTGAGGCAGAGTACTGACGATGTTCTAGCGGATATGACGTGTGGCTGGGGAATAATCGAAGCGGATTCCACCACAGGCACTTGGAGTACACGTACAACGATCCTCGCATGTGGGTATGTTATCCTCCTTGATATCCTGAACCGGGACGGTTGCTAATAATTAGGAATGGGACGTGAGAGAAATGGGTACAAAGGATCTACCTGCCTTCATCAGCCATATCAAGCTGCAAACCGGATATGAGAAGGTATTTATTTAATAATGTTAAAAGCGATTTTTTTGAGAACATGCATGCTGACACCAATAGGTTGCTCTTGCTTGTCATTCTCAAGGTACGACCCAGACGTTTCTGGCTCTCAGCAGGATGCACGCCCCGGAATTAGGAGAGAGCATAAGTGTGTTCTGCGCGTTGTCGCCGGCAGTATATGCCGGTCCGTTGGTTGACAGACCATTTTTCAAGGTAAATCAAGTTGAGCGAGCTGCGGTATTCTGGTGGCATATTTTTCTAACATGAACATGTAGTACATCAGATTTTTCCCCAACTCGTTCTACCGGCTATTCTTTGGTATCCATGCGTTCATTCCGTCAATGCTGTTTCTGCGCAAATGCATCCCGACCTCATCGCTGACCTACTGTTCCTACTCCATGTTCCACTTTCTGTTCAAATGGAACAACGAGCGCTGGGACAAGGCTCTAATGGGCCGCATGTTTCAGTTTTCTCCTGTGTACATCAGCGCGGAAAGCATGCGGTGGTGGCTTGGTCGGGACGGATTTGCTACTCGCCGCTGCATCTTTGACGACGAACTCGACGCGCCGTGGTTTGATTCCCGGTGTCCGCCGCTTGCTCTTTGGGTCGCGGGTCAAGATTCGCTTGTAGATGGCGAGAAGCTGATCAGGAGGCTGGAAACCAAGGAGCCGGATGTTGTGCTTGTGCGAAAGGATATCATAAGTACGTACGAGCATCTTGACGTACTGTGGGCTGTGGATGCTATAGAACATGTCGGAAAGGGTGTCAGGGAGGTGATCTGGTCTACTGCCTGGAAACGAGAGAACTGCAGATGTCCCGAGGGTTGTGAGGAGTTGTAGATTGTTACGACGGGAGCCAGTTTGGAAGAAGAGAGAGCTTCGGTGTTTTTGCGGGTTTTGACAGTTTGGTCTTTGGACTCTGGAGCAATGTGCAGCATAATTGACGATTGTACGAATGAAATGAAGTTATGATTTTTATATTGCTAGTTGGCGTGCATGTTGGGGAAGCGGGGCTCTTCTTATTACTTGGTGATCTAGGCACGCGACCTCGAGCTCAATTCGACATGGAATATGATTTTGCTTACAGTTTCGACTTGCGATCAATATATTAGCAACTAGCGGCTGTTCAAGTCCAATATGGCGCTGTGTGCTGGCTGACCGCGTGAGGCGGTGCACTGCAAGATCGATCTTGAGCTGAGGAGGTCAGGAGACGCTTGATCCCGCTCGGAATTCCAGACTTCAAGTGCGGAGAAAGCGTCGATCGCTGCCTCACGCGTCAAGAGTTTTGATGGTCGCGGGAAGTGGGTTTATCGCTGGAAAAGGGGATCGATCAGCTTCTGCGGAGCCGCTGGTTCCGCGATCTGAGTTCTGACGCGATCTGACGCGTAGTGTGATTGCAACAGGGATCGTGTAATCACCAATCAGCTCCTCCGAGCCATGCTCTACCTCCAGCAACGTCAATGACATGATGTTCATAAATCATAGCCCGGACAGCACACGACAATATTTAAGTTAAAATCTTGAAAGACATGTCTTCAAATGCCGAAGATAGGGGCATATGGTAAAAAAAAATTAATAGAGATCCTGGGCGCCGCGCTTGCGATAACCTTCGCGCGTCGCGCCTCACGCGTTTATTCGTTGTCCTTACGGATGTACGTCACCGATTGCATGTTTACCCAGTTTATCCGCGTCTAGCTTTCCTGCGTACTCTGCAGAATTTTACTTGTTCTTACAGCGCTTGTCGAATTTCCTACTGTCTGTGTTAAGTACTCTTTTGGTTCTTCTCAAAGGTTGCGACTGCTTAGTGGAAGGTCGCATAGTTCATTTGATCATTTTACACGCGTTTCATTGGAGACGAATAGACGAATCACGGTGAGCAATGGATCTTTGTCAATGCGCGCCCGCGCCATGCAAGTTCAGCAATCTGATCAGAATTAGGTAGCTCGACATTATGAATAACTTGGAAGAATCCAGCGATTCCTTTTTTGATTCCGTTCTCTCAGAGTTCGATAAAGTCAGCCGATCAGGATCCCATAATGAGGCACCCATGTCCTCATCAGCAGCGTTGATGGCGGTATCCCAGGATGGCATTCCGAGCGAAGAGCTGGCTCCAGATACGCCATTGACTTCCGACAGCTACGATAACGACGGATACGAGTTGATCGACCATATTGATGCGTTAATGCTAGACTATGCCGGCTCAGAAGACGAAGACAGCGCGCCGAATGAGTCTGCTTCACCAATGGGCGGGTCGGCGTATGAGGCGATTTCGGGTGCTGAGGGACAGGGAAGTGTAGAAACGAGTGCAGAATCGTCGCAGGTGCTTGTGTCGCCCCCCGCCGTGGCTGCTGCTACTACTCCTGCGCTGTTTACCGAAAGGTTTGAGAGTTCGGTTGCACCGTCGTCGTCGTCTGACAGAGCGGTTGAGTCACCTGTTGGGAGCAACTCGGAATTAGAAACCACTCCTGTGACCGTTTCTGTGGATGCTGTCGTGCCGGAGGAGACGAATGCAGTGCCGGAACCTGTTGCAGATGAAGCCGTTGCGCCTGTGGAGGTTGAGGATGTCACGAAAGTGGAGGCTTCTGAAGGAGTCGTGGCTGAAGCTGAGATTCATGACCCCGTGTCATCAACTGAGACTGTAGCAAGCGAGCCTATCGAGACAGACAAGCAGTCGTCGAATCAGCTCTCTGACGAGCCCATTACGGAAGAAATGTCACCAGCCGAAGTGCCACCATCGGCTGCCGAAACCCCAGTCGAGACTCCTGCCGTGGAGCTGGATAATTACGAAGTGGACGACACTGAGGATTTGCTGGCAGCTTATGGTTCCGAGGATGCCGACTTGCCGACGATAGCTCTGCCCGTGGAGGAAACCGGCGTGGTCTCTGTATCTGCTTTGGAGGCTGAGAGTGGTGAAGTTCTGAGCTTGGAGCCGGAGGTTGTGTCGGAGCCTGTTACTGAAGAGTCTACTGAAGCGCCTATTGTCGACGAGTCTGTGGCTGAAGAGACTACGATTGAGGAGCCTACAGTTGAACCTACGACTGAAGAACCTATGGTCGAAGAGCCTATGGTTGAAGAGCCTATGGTTGAAGAGCCTGCGATTGAAGAACCTACGATTGAAGAGCCTGTGATCGAAGAACCTACGACTGAAGAACCTATGATTGAAGAACCTACGGTTGAAGCACCGACGATTGAAGAACCTATGATCGAAGAATCCATAGTTCCAGAACCTACTGCTAAAGAGTCAGTGGAGGATTCAGAACCTGCCAGCGCGGCCGAGAATGCTACAGTTCCGATTCCGGAGGCGGAAACCAAGCCGGAGACAGTTTCAGAAACCGTCGAAGAACCTACCTCAGTCGCAGACGTCTCTGAGTCCGTCGCTGAAGTTGAGCCTATTCCGGTGCCTGTTACTATTCCAGAGCCTGAAGCTGTGGCTGCGGAGCCAGAAGTTGTAGAGGCTCCGGTTCCGGAACCTGAGGCTGAGGTGATTGATATTGAGAAACCCGCGAAAACCCGGGACTTGGTGGACGATGCAGAGCGTGCGGAACCAGATTCAAAGGGTCCTGAGCCTGCAGCTCTCGATGAAGTCGACGCCGACAAAGAAATTCCTGAAGCAGCGCAGGAGGACGAGGTGCCGGCAAAGGAAGTTTCTCTGGAGGACACGGCGACAGAAACTCCTGATGTCCAAGCTGACGCGGAACCGACGTTTGACGCGAGAGATGTTACGGTGGACGCTGAAACACCAGAAGTACCTGATTTGCCGAACTCAAGCGAAGAAACTGTTCCCGGCGTCAGTGAGGACACAGCTGTAGCAGAAGAGCCGTCCGACATTGAAGTACCGAAGGAGCTAGCCGCTGCTGGATCTCAATTGTCGACTGATATTCTGTCTACGCCGTTGGACACAGAGGTTGTCACGAAGAGTGTTGATGATGCGAGTGTTCCTATTCATGAAGAATCTCCTACCACTGCGATCCCAGTTCCAGTTCCAGTTCTAGCGGCTTCTGCCACTCAGGAAACTGCTTTTGAGGAGCCGAAGGAGTTCGAGAAGGTCGTTTCCAAAGAACCGACTGAAGCTAAGGCAATTTCGCCAGAGACGCCAGAGGAGCCAAAGGATGTCGTGACGGTTGTGCCTGAAGCACCAGCTGAAGCTAAGCCGGTTACGCCAGAAGAGCCACTCAAGCCTGAGATTGACGAGAGCCAGAAAGTGTACATATACACGTCACTCACAGGCGGAATGATGTTTGGCCGCAACATCATGCTTTTGACGACCAAGCTTGCCACGATTCTGAAGGTTTATGGAATTGAGTACGAGGTTGTGGACCTTGCTACAACCGAAAAGGCTAAGAAATTATGGGCCAGGTCGTCTAAAGGGCGCAAACTTCCTGGCGTCGTCAAGGGATTCGATATTGTTGGCGTGAGTATATATCGTTTGTAGCACGTTTTGGGGAATGTAATTCTAACCATTCCAGAACTACGAAGAGATTGCAGAGGCGCATGAATTTGGCGAAGTGCAGCAAATGATTGAAGAATACGTCTGATCCCTTTATTTGAGATGATAGTTATAATGACGCAAACTGAAACGTTTTCTCGTCGGTTCTAATTGTGATTTTTGGTTTGATTTTTGGTCTTTGATTTGGCGTAACGGTTCAACGATGAATGGTTAGATAATTTACCCCCTGTTTTCTACAGATAACGAACTATATTACACTATTCTACAAATTTACTAAATATTAATAATACTGTCCTTGTCCGCTATAGCTTTCATGTCTAGCAGTCGACCGTGACGGCGCTTCGTCGTTTCCCTCCCAATCAACCAAACTTGATGGCGGCGCCCATTCTTCTTTCGGCGCGACAACTTGTCTTCCGTAGGGCCAACTTCGCTTTATATCTTGCAGGTCAGGAATTTTCTGAAATGAAAGCCTATCGTTTTGAACCCGATAATTCTGCTCCATGGTCTCCAGCTCTGACCGAAGTGTCTTCATGTTCGCTTGCAGACCTTCCCGATTCCGAAACCCCAGGCCGAATGTTTTCGAGCGGTCGCCAGAAGATGGGGTTGATGACTTTCTCTGGATCAATAACTTGGGTTTGATAGTCGACGATGCTCCCTTTAACTCCGATCGTCCCGCGGCGCAGAGACTGATAGCTGCGCCTACTTCTTGCTTCGACTCTCGTTCAACTGCCATAAACCGTTCAGCAAAAGCCGTAGAATATGATTTGGCATCTTGAATCCAGCTTTCCAAAGCATCATTGCGCAGCGTTGAGGGAAGGACAGAGAGAGCTGCTGAGAACTTTTCTAAGGCATAGATCGATATCCGACTCATCAGGCTGGCTGATGGAGGCTTTGCGGTCGATCCAGGGGGTGGAAGTGACTTGTAGATGACTAACAAATGAAGAGATCCGGATATCATGTGAATTAATGGAGACAGTGCGGCTGGTTGCAGATCCAGAGGCGGGGCAGGATCGATCTGAAGTGGATGGGTAGATAAGTACGTCAGAACTGACTGTGCCATGAGAAGATGTGCGGTCGACTGTAGAACAAAAATATTAGAACTGTACCATACTCCACGCATTCAAAAAGATACATACCTGCTTCCATTTATCTTCGGAAGTGCCGACATGATATGTCTCTTCGGCAAGGGCGAGAAGAGATAGCGCGTACGTAAGTAAGGTCATCGACGTCTCGTAATAGATTGTTGGAGCCGAAATTCGTTGGTTTTCGATCAATTGCAAATGAGAACCAGCTAGGGGCGGTCTCCATGAGGTGACTATTCTGTCGTTAGGACTGCAAAAACTCCCACTATACGCTGATGTCGGATAGATAGACATAACACGAACCAATTTCTTTATCCAGTATCAAATCACCAGCTTCGATGCCCTCTTGAATTGAAAATGCATACGGAACATAGTCTTCAACAATCTTATAAAAATCAGTTAGCATCCAGCCACATAGTTTCCCTTTGATATTACACTAATCAATAAGAAATATATACCTTCACAACTTCAAGCATGTCCTGAACATTCCTCCGTTTAGCACTCTTCAGCACCTCTCGCAGTCGCGCCCGGCGCACGTCGGCATCTGCCAGCAGCTGAAAGTGTTCCGTCGAGCTGGTACATTGGCAATACGAGAATACGCCTGTCGTAGGAAGAGAGAACGAAAATATAACGCTCATTGAGTGCTCTATCTGGTCCTCCGGAAGAGTTATGGATCAGATGCACAGCGCGTGCTTCTTCTGATTCCATCTTGGCGGGGTTGGATAACAAGCCGCACAGAAAAATCCCAGTCTTGGATATACGTACTCATGCGTAAATTTAGTACTGGGTTTGCACATGGTAATACCACAAAACATGACAGATCTCGCCGAATCGTTTAGATCTTCTTTCTTTGATAGAAGTGCTGAGATATTACCATTCGAGTATGTCATCCACTGTTCCGGTCATCAAGCCCGAAGATGATTTTGATAAGAACAATTTGGACAGCGATCTAGGGTACGAGGACGACGAGGGTTTATCGCCGGCATCGGTGCCTGGTGAGGAGGGAGATGAGGACGAGGAGGATGTCTACGAAGATTCTGGTGATCTGAACATGGCACAGTCCGGCACCAAAGTCTGGTTAGTTCGTATGCCCAAATTTCTGCGGGATCGCTGGCTTGAAGTGGATAATGAAGGAGAAGACTTGGGGACGGTTCGGTTGAAGCAGGATAATCCTAGCGATGTGAGTTGATCTGCCAGTCAACGTTGCCACTGAGATTACTGACATAATAGATTCGGTTGCTTCTTTCTGATTCACCGGCGATGAAAGATCTTCCACATGAGTACAAACTTTCAGTAACCAACCAGAACGTGACGAACACGTACGTGTTTGCCGAGCAGAACCTCTCGAGATTTAAAGATGGAAAGCAGCAATCAGCGAATGGGAATGGATTTAAAGCACAGCCTTCTGCTAGTCAGCCCACTGGTGCTGTTAGCAGCGATAATTCGAACAAAAGGAAGAGATACCAGCCGTATAGACGGGTTAACATTCCAAGTATGCTTCTCATGTGCTGGCAATGGGGGTGCCCCCTTATTGGATGAGATTGACTAACAAATTGCTTTTAGAGAAAACATCTGTGGTAGGCACTGTTTTCCATGAATGCTCCTTGACGGTTTCCGCTGCGGACAAAAACTATACAAAGTTCATCGCGCAGCGGCAACAGCTGTCTGAAGCTGCTCCTCGGCCACAAGTCACTCTACTCAACGAGATTCCGGGAGTTACCAGTGCTATTGCCGGGCCCAGTATGAAAGACAGCAACAGTATATTTATGAAGGCTCAGAAGCGCGATAAGGAGCGTGCACAGGAGGGCAAAGCAGCTCGTATTCCTCGAAACGAGCTGTACGATTTCTTGTTCAAACTGTTTGAGGATTATGATTATTGGAGTATGAAGGGCTTGAGAGAACGAACTCGCCAGCCAGAGGTAAATGTCAGACTGGTATCAATACGATACGGCCAGTCGTGCTAACTTTTTCTTATTAGGTGTACCTCAAGGAAGTTCTAGAATCTATCGCTATTCTTAACAAGAAGGGTCCGTATGCCCTGAAGTACAGTTTGAAACCGGAGTACAAGGGACGGAGGCCTGGACAGGAAATCCCTACTGGGAGTGCCATGTAATATACCCCGACATGCACATCTACGATTTGTACCAGAGGTCCGATAGCAATATATGTGAACATTTGGACAATATCATAGGAAGCCATGATGAACTCCGCATTCCATCATAACTCATAAGTTTTTAGTTAAATTATGCCATAACTATGTATTGTATCACGTATTTACCAAAATAAACAAATTATTCACGTACCAAACGACCAGACTGTCTCTCCAGGCCATAAACAATACTCACAGTCCCCATCAAAATTAGATCCGCCTGGAAACCGCACTCCAGTTCAAAATCAGTCCAGTGAACACCAAAACATGCTTTGCAAATCAAAACTACTACCACAAACGCTCGCCGTGGCGCACGTTTGGCTTCCGATCCATCTCACTAAACCACTCCCGAAAATTCTTCGCCTTAATATTTGTATTCCGCGAGCCCAACGTCAACGTGAATAGTCCTCTATTCAGGCCGCCGCTCCTTCCCGGACGGATTGGATAAACTTCATATTGCTGGCCCGCGGTGACGACGTCGCTCCAGACGTTTAAGAGGATAACTTTGCCGTCCGCTGCATTGGAGATGACAAATTTGTCATTCATAATTGAAGACGTGTATTTGTCGTCAAACATCTGGCAGACAAAGCGCTTCAGGTACTATTGTTATGTTAGTGCATGATCAAGACAAAAGAAGGATCAGAAAGCGTACCCCAAAATTCCGAGCTTTGGTTATAGGCAGAGAAAAGCAGTTCTTGGTCATACCATTGATGATATCAACCATCTTCCCGGACTCGTCAATAGACTTCTTCAGCTCCTTGATCTTCTCTTCCAATTCCTTGACCGACGCAGTCTTCTCGCCGTCCAGTTTTTTCTTCTCTTCTTCCAACTGTTTTTTGGTTTGCAACAGCTCCAGTTTTTGGTGTTCAAGCGCACGGTTATCATAAAGAAGTGTCGCCATTGATCCCTCCATCCGCCTGAGCTCGTCGTTATATTTCCTTTCGAGATCATCTCGCTCTCGTCTGTGAAAGTTCTCCATGAGCGAGTACCCGCGCGGATACTCACGAGGATACGGATACTCTCCAGCTCCTCCGCCAGGCAAACCAGAAATAGGGATATTGATCGGCGGAGCATTAGGCCCAGGAGCAGCGTTAGGAAGTACAAACACGTTCCCTCTGTCGTCTCGGCCTCGAACATCCCGGTCGCGATCACGATCGCGCTCACGCTCTCGTTCCCGTTCTCGTTCCAATATCCGTACTCGTTCTCGTTCCCGTTCAAGTTCCAGTTCTCGTGCACGTTCGCGCTCACGCTGCCGATCGCGTTCAAAATCCATCTCGCGCTGTTCTCGTTGCTCGCGCTCCCGGCCCCTTCTCTCCCGACTGCGATCCTCGCTGGTCTCGCTCGAGAGGTCGCTTTTAGCTCGATCGTGAAACCGACAATGACGATGATGCGTGAAGTTTTCGTACAAACACTGCGGACAAATATGCAGCGGCAGCGGCGCCGTCCCAATATTAGCAATAGGCGGTTGTACTAAAGGCTGAACGTTCCCTGCAACTGGTGCAGGATATGCACCAGGCCATGTCGGCGGTACAGGTTGCGGGATACCCTGCGGAAACCCTTGAGGAAGATTTCTCTGATCAAGCTGCTCTTGAGGCTGGTTTTCCACATTTGCCTGAGGCACCGCAGCAGGTCCTGGAGCTGGCAACGGCTGCTGAAAAAGGGCAGGCTGCGCGGCGTAGAGTGGATATGGTAGTGGTGGATTCTGATATGCGGCCGACGAGTTGCCTGGTGGACCAGAACTGGCGGTGGTAACGCCCGGATTAGTCACAAATTCATCCGGCGCGCTCACCGGCGCTTGTGTCGTTCCAGTTTGTGTACCAAAACCACCACCAAACGGTGACGCCAGACTTCCGACGAAGGGCTGTAACGGAGCCGCCGGAGTCGGTCGTTGTTGTTGTTGCTGTTGCTGCTGCCACGGCGTGGTGTAGCCGACACCAAGTCCACGATCGGTGGTAGTAGCATTAATCGTGGAAGTCGGCAGTGTCGTCACTGGAACAGTAGCGCTGGCCCCACCAACTTGTGTGGAATCCACTTCTGGATCAAAAAATTCACCCATAGTAGACGGAGGATGGCTGTCGGGAGAATATCGATACTGAGACCAGGGATTTCCCGGTCTGGGCTCCGCGGTCGCAAACTGTCCTGGATGTATTGGTGACGCGGATGCACGAATGGGCAATTGCTCCAAGTGCACAGAAGCTCTTCGGGGCTGGGATTCGCCAGATCGAGGATAATTTTCCGCATATGGAAGATCGCGGCGGCGGGTACCAAAAATCAGCGGTGTGTTGGCTCGGTGAGGAGGAGGAGCGGGAGATGCACGCAGTGGCTGTTCATGAGCTGCATTCGGAGATGGGTGCGTTGACCCGATGCTTTCGTCGTCTGTAAAATAGATCAGCCGGTGCAGCCGATCCTTTCGATGGTCTTGCGACGGTTCGTATGATGGTGAAATTCCGCGAGTCCGGTGCCGCCGCTCGTCGAGATTGGTAGATGAAAGAGGAGGGTGCGATTGACGACGGTTTGCTCGATGCTGGTTGCGATCGTCAGCGGACGATCGACCATAATTTGCCCCTGTGCTGATCATAGCCCTCTCATCCCGTCCTTCAGAAGATGCCAGAGATTGTTGTGATCGCGGTGAATAAGTAGCTGAAAGATGTGGATGCAGATCGAGTTCTCGTCGAAGATGTTCTTTGACCTCTGCTCCAGTCAGGTGGCTGTGCTGCCTCGGCAGATGGACTTCGTAGACACGGGCAGAGCCAGCAGAGTCAGACGGCAAGGTCACGCGGAGACGAGCGCGGATCGAATTGGCGCTACTCGGGACCCCAATTGAATCTGTGTCCTCTGCGTCGTAGTACTGCTGAATCGAAGACGACGCGGCAGGAGAAAGTCGGGCGGTGTGGAAGCTGCCGCTGCGGTGCGATGCTGCGCCGGCCGAGACGTCGGTCTCGTAGCCCGAGGCAGCGGGGGAGAGCCAGAGTTCGCTGCGAGAACGGCTGCTAATGCTGCTGCGGGCTCCGCCGGCCACGGTCAGCGAGTCGACGGCGTCGGCAGGGTATCGGTCAGGGGAGGCCAGGATGGCAGCATGTATAAGCGATATGGAAGGCAAGATATGATCGCGAAGAGTGTCCGGAGGAAAGCAAAAGAAGTTCAGGATACAGCTCGCACGGGCAGCAGCAAGAAGCTAAGGCAGAAGAAAGTGATACGAGACAGAATTTCTGTGATATTTTAGGCGGTAATTGGGGTGGAAAGGGGAAGCCGCGGCAGGGGTGCGCGACTCGTGGCTGCGGCCAGCCTCGCCCGCGCGACATCGAGGCTTCCCGTGACCGTCTGTGGCCAGCTGTGAGCATGTAGTTGCACCATTAGTTGGAGATTAGACGGCAAACTCATTGGTCCATTGGGTCCGCAGTACGCGCGGCCTTAATCGCATAATTACGGGAATAATCGCGTCGACGGATCTCACGAACAAGCCAGCAAGATTGCTGTGCTGGGAAGTTCTGAGGCTTGCCCCTGAATTTTCATTTTCGGCTGCTCCACGCGATTCGTGTGCAACGCGCGCGCTTACATGGCCGGCTTTCCACAATCTAGCTCGATTAATTGGCAGCCAGGGAGGCTATACAACCAGATTTACTACAGGTAGAGAAGAAAGGCCTCAAGGAATGGAGCGGGCGCATATGCAAACGCGCGGATACGGCGGCCAGAGCGACTGCGCACGCGCGCGCTCTCGCCTCTCAGGGGCTTTCTACGCGTCGTTCTCTCAAGTTACTACGTGTACACATGTATAACCACAAGGTGCGCCTCACCTTGGTAGATCTCAGGTGCCGGATAGGTTCGAGACAATTAAGTGGACATCACATTTATCATCAATTTCCGGCAGATCCCGCAAAGCGCGCGCTTAGTGGACGGCAGATCAGCTGAATCTGGACGCGCAAGCCAGCTTTTGCTCTTTTCCTGGTTATTGCTCTTTCCGCATTTGTCATTTTGCCAATAGAAACGATAAAAAACCCGATTAAATAGTTGGAAACTTGGTATAACTTCTTCAGCTGTAGCGTCTGAATATTCCCAACTTAATCCGGCAAGAAATAGCAACTAACTTATAACACGAATCCCGAATACTCTCCTCAGACATTACAAAATCACACAGCAGAAGAGCAGAGCTTCACTTCGCATCAGAATCATTATAGTCGGCTATGCCACGTAATCGAATATTGTACGAGAGCGAACGCTGCCAAAAAGAATACGATGAAAGCGATTTATGGATACCTTCTTGAAACCAAAATCAAAAAATCAAAAAGAGCTCCTGTATGCCGCACGACCCAGTATGCTGATGTTGAGAAATGAGCACTGTCACATCCCATACTTTTATCACTTCCGGAGATCTTCTGGAATGTCCAGCGATTCTAGAGACCTTGTCCCCTTTCGGTGAGCAGCTTGTCTTGGCTCTAAGCAGTCATCATCCAGAAAGATCAGCAACGTACAGGTAACAAATTCTACGTAAAGAATAGTCGCGTATTAGTACAACACGGTATAACCCCCGGTATAACCCCATTAATTGCAACCATACAATTTCGCATCTTATATATACAAGTACTTGCATGAAAGAGGAATCATAGTCTGATCTTTGAGATCTTCTAACCCTATGAATCTCGATTGTAAAAGCCGCGCCTTTGCTGCCCGAACCCTAGCGAAAGCACATGTGTCAGCCTGACTGATGAACTAGCCGGACCTGAATAATTCATCCTCGGCTTAAATAAATGCACTCGAACTTTGGATATTGGAGTATTGGAATTGTGAATTACAGCGGGGTTGTTTTGTTTTAGATGAACGTTTGCTAGGCATTGAATTGGCGCCTATAGTGTTCATTCTTCCACAGTTGGTTGGTTGTTCTTGGGCTTCGAGCTTATAATCTTTCGGAAAGTACCTCAAGTCCCGCGAAGAGCGCGTGCAAAGTCGCGAACGCCATCTGAACAGGTAACCGGAGCCAGCATGATGTATATCCCCGGACGCTCGAAGCCTCAGGCAGATAGCGCTCCGGATCCAGGGTCCGAGAGTGATAGTCCGGAACTGAAGCGGCGGCGAATCGCACGAGCGTGTGACTGCTGTCGCAAAAAGAAGGTAAGAGATATCCGTCCGAGTGATAAGGCTGCTTGATCTCGGTCTTTGTGTCGCATCTTAATGTGTGCAGTGCTAACCCGGTTTTATTATAGATCAAGTGCGATGGGAAAATGCCATCATGTGCAAACTGCACCAATTACAACACGACATGTATCTTCACCTATGTCGAGAAGAAACGGAATCCACCAAAGGGGTGCGTGGCTCTGTACAGTGATTCTTTAATAAGAGGTACTGACTTCATTTTTAGTCCGAAATACATAGAAGCTCTGGAAACCCGGCTAGAAAAAATGGAAGATCTTATCCGCAATGTGATTCCAGAATACCAGGGCGAATCCACAGAAGATATGGCTTCAGCGCCGCCTTCAGGCTCACAGCGACGGCGACAACTTGCCCCCGAAGAAGCACAACAAGCTGACGCTCGCACTCCATCTACATCAACTCGCCCCACCACTTCTCACAATTCTGCTTCACCTGCCTCTGTCTCAACAATTGCGCATGCCGAGGATACTAGTCCGCTGAACGAGCTGGCCAACGCTGCCATTTCGGATGCCTCGAACTCGACGCATGCGCCTGAAGATAACTCAGCCCGCAGCTCTTCCGGACCAGTGACCTCAGGCACAGCACAGCAAAATACTTCCGCCACACCCGCTGCCACTGCCGCTACCACCCCACCTGCCGCCTCTCCTTCCGCCACTACCGCGCCAACTAAAAGTGTCGAGCAAGATCGGACGCTGTCTCAGATGATTGATAGAACGCCTTTTCTTGTGCAGGGACCGAATGGCGAGAGCAAGTTTGTTGGCCACTCTTCGTCGTTTTCGTTATTCTCACCACGGGGTTTATTATGGATACAGGAGAAAACCGGATCAAACGAGTTAATGGAAAGGCTGCAGGTAGCGATGGACTCCTGTTGTGATAGCACCTCTGAACCGTTTGACCGGCTGAAGTATTTTGATGCAAACAGATTTTACTACGAGCCAGGAATGTCTCCGGATAACGAAGAGTTTGAACCCCTTCCGTTTCCTTCAGTCGAGGTTGCGCACGCGTGCATTGAACAGTTTAATGCTGTCGTGTATCCGATTGCACCAATTTTCACACGCGAGGAAATGTATGAAGTTTGCGATCTTATTTACTCGGGTAAGCCTTACCGAGTCAAGGACTATGCGACCATGAACGCGATTATCTCGATTGGAATGAGGACACAGCTTTTTGGCAGTTCGTCTACTGAAGGCCACGGGGAAGGGCACAACACGTCGGACTCTCATTCGCCACGATCCGGCATCGGCAATACAGCAAATATGCCCGAGATTGAACGTGTGGTTGAACTCGGCTGGGGATACTTTCGAAACGCGTGTCGTTACGTGCAGCAGTTGATTTGCGGAGCTCATTGTATTTCTGCGGTTCAGACTTTGGTCATACTAGGGTTGTTTCTGGAGGGCTCGGATTCGACTGACGTGTCGTACATGCTGTTCACCAATGCGATACGCATGGCGCTGTGTTTAGGACTGCATATCGATACGACTGGGTTATGTTTATCTGATGTGGAAAACAGACGACGGCAGCGCGTGTTTTGGATCTGTTATATTCTCGACAAGGACACGACTTTACGATCAGGCCGGCCTCCAGTAATCAATGACTTGGATATTCAGATTGAAGAACCAAAGTCTCGGCAGCAAGACTCTGATCTTTTTGTGACAATGTTCAAGTTTTCAAAGATCCAGTCAAAGACATATTCTCGTCTGTACTCGGCGCTCGCACGACGTCTCACAGAGTCTGAGCTGATTGATACGATTGGTGAGCTCGACAAGGAACTGCTGGAATGGCGCGATACCCTGCCACTTCGGTATCGACCTGATCATGAGATCATCGAGCAGGACGCGCGAATGCTGACGCATTTCATCTACATCCACCTGTCATATTACAATTGCCTGTCAGCCGTGCACCGAGTGTCTGTTCATTACAGAGCATGGCGGGGTAGCATCATGTTTCCGGCCAGGTCGCCGCCGCGGAACCCGCGCGTGTTTGCCTCCGCGGCATTATGTGTCCAGGCTGCTCGGGCGTCGATATATCTGCTGAAATACTTTGACAATGCAGAGTATTCTTGTGGGTGGTTGGTGCTGTACTACGCGCTCACGTCCATGGTGACGCTGTTCGGAAACTGTCTGGAAAACCCTCGGCAGCCGTCGGCGAGGAGTGACTTGGCGTTGATGAACATTGTCGTGCGATTTGTGAAGCTTGTCTTTTCGGGTCCGTCAAACACAAAAGCCAATAATGTCTCGGTTGCGTTTGTTTCCGAGATGGTGATATGCGCGACGAAGGTGATTGAGAAGGCAGAGCTGGAGATGTCGAATGCTGATTCCAAGAAACGGCAGGTTGATGGGCCAGCAAAAGACAAGAAGTCGCCGGGTTCGGCAGACGGACTTAAGTCTACATTCGCCAGATATGAATCGTGCATCGAACAACAGTTTCAGATGAAGGCGCCGGTGACGTCGCAGCAAGCCATGTCCACAGGTCTGCCTGACATGTCGTCTCCACTGCCGCTGGATAATCGGATCAATATGCCGTATGTGTTTCCGAAATCGGGGCTTGGGGCGGATATTATTGGGTATTACAACAACCCTGGTACGTCGCAGGATTCGTTGACTGCGCTCGGTACGGGACCGTACGAGTCAAGCACACTGTATGATCCGATGCAAAACGGTCGCGGGAACGCTACCGCGTCATCATCTACGGAGGCGGCGGGAGCGAACGTTGGCCTTCTGGACGGCAACACCTTGTCACCGATGTCCACGTCTCTTCAGTACCTGGCGACATCGTCGGCAGACGACCAAGCAGTCGGGTTTGAGACGCCGTATCTGCCCAAGGACATGTGGAGCTTTCCCACGGCGTTTATGTGGGACTGGGGATCAGGACCAATGGCGTTTCCTACGAGCGACGGTCGTCGAGAGAGGGGCGAGCGGCCGAGCGAGGATGGGCCCGAAGCCGTTGTGGGGAGCGATACCGCGGCACAGGGCAGGGCAGAGGACAGGGCAGGAGGGCCGGCGGCATAGACGCGACAGATGCTTGTGTATATATAGGATGCAGCCTGGCGATAGCATATGGTAGATATGGTTATGGGCCGGGCGCGGAGTTTGTTTTGCTTTATTTTTCGTTGATGTAATATTCTTGACGACTGGTTTGTACAATGTATGCTGTTGACAGTTTGCCGTTTACGGACGCGGCGCCTCAGGTCGGCTGAACTCAGAACTCGAGGGCGTCGGGAGTGTGCGCATGTAAGCGGTCGGTCCGAATCCCACCGGAAGACGGCCGCGGAGCTGCTGTGTCCACTATAGCTAGCATCAGCCTGTCCAGCCCGCCATAGCAGCCCACCTGAGTATCGTAGCAGACCCCTCCTCAGTTCATCTGCCCGCCGAGCTGTCCGAACCGGGACGCGACTTCGCTCGCTCTCGCTCGCTTTGCTCGCGGCGACGAGCCGGGGCGGCGGAAGCCGGGCAGTCACGGGCGGTCACGGGCGCGCGCGCTGATTGGCCGATACGGGTGTGGCAGAAGTGTCGCGTTGAGTGAAGTTTAGAGCCGCAACCGCGTCGCGCCGCGCGCGCTGCGGAAAAAGTCGGTGGGCGGCAGCCAATCAGCGGCGGCGGCGGCGCGTGCTGAGAACTGCACGCGCTTCTCTGCGGCGAGCGCAGCGCGCAGCACGGCGCGGCGCGTTTCTGCCAGGCGGCCGCCGCCGTATTTAGTGCCGCTCCGCTTTTTCGCTCCGCTTCTTCTTTCCTCTCCGTCGCCCTCGTTCCGCCCCTCGTCTCACCCTCTCCTCTCCTCTTTTCACGCATTTCGCAATGGCCGACTCGCACGTAAGTCCTGCTGCTTTGTTTGGCCTTTCTTTCTGTTCTTTCCGTGTGCAATTGCGTGCTCGGTGGGCTTGACTCGCGCCCAGTGCATGCCTGCTTCGTCAATCGCGATAGAGCAGTGTCTCGCGGCGCAATTCCTTTTCAAAAGCCCGATACGGTTGCCTATTACGTTCAAGTGTCTCCCACGAATGAGCCTTCTCGCTTTTGGGCACAATTGAGTCGCTTGAAAAGTTTTCTTGTTGCGGATTGCCCCCTTCGAGTATCTCATCTTTGGTGCGACGTCGTGATAGCGTGCTATAGAGCCTCGGTCGCTCTGCCGATAGATTCGCTTCTATCGCAATCATCCCTGTCTGCATCAATTGGCTACGTCCTGCTATGGGCGTCTTGCCAGGATCTGCAGTGTGATGATTGACGCTATTACTTGACCAATTGTGGTTATATGACACGCAGCGATGTGCAGACGCTGCCTGCGCCCACTGTGGCGCATTATACTTGTGGCGCGGCATGCAATTACATGGGAGAGCACAGAACAGAGAGCTCTTCAGTTTTCGTGCAATGGTTTTCTAACATGCCTTTTTTAGTTTTTCATCGACTTTTTCAGTACGTTGACCTCTATACTTGGCCGGCGTGCCAGCTCGCGTTTGCGAAGCCCTATGATCAGCGATTAACTTGTCATAGTGGGCGGTATCTCCGCCGCCGTCTCCAAGACGGCTGCTGCTCCCATTGAGCGTGTCAAGCTTCTCATCCAGAACCAGGTTCGTAAAACTGGCACATTCCTTGGCATATTTTCCGGTGCTAACTGCTTTTACAGGATGAGATGATCAAGCAGGGACGTCTCGACAAGAAGTACAACGGTATCGCTGACTGCTTCCGTCGTACTGCTGCCGATGAGGGTGTCATCTCCCTGTGGAGAGGAAACACCGCTAACGTCATCCGTTACTTCCCTACCCAGGCCCTTAACTTTGCCTTCCGTGACCGCTTCAAGGCCATGTTCGGCTTCAAGAAGGACCGTGATGGATACTGGACCTGGTTCGCCGGTAACCTTGCGTCCGGTGGTGCCGCTGGTGCCACCTCTATGCTTTTCGTGTACTCGCTCGACTACGCCCGTACCCGTCTTGCCAACGACGCCAAGTCTGCCACCAAGGGTGGTGAGCGTCAGTTCAACGGACTGGTCGATGTCTACAAGAAGACCCTTGCTTCTGACGGTATTGCCGGTCTCTACCGTGGTTTCGGTCCTTCCGTCGTCGGTATCATCGTCTACCGTGGTCTGTACTTCGGTCTGTACGATTCCATCAAGCCCGTTCTCCTCGTCGGCACCCTCGAGGGCAACTTCCTTGCCTCCTTCCTGCTCGGCTGGACCGTCACCACCGCTGCCGGTATCGCTGCCTACCCGCTCGACACTGTCCGTCGTCGTATGATGATGACCTCCGGTGAGGCCGTCAAGTACAAGTCCTCGTTCGATGCTTTCTCCCAGATCGTTGCCAAGGACGGTGTCGCCTCCCTGTTCAAGGGTGCCGGTGCTAACATTCTCCGTGGTGTTGCCGGTGCTGGTGTCATCTCCATCTACGATCAGCTCCAGCTCATCCTTTTCGGAAAGAAGTACTCTGGTGGCTCTGGTTAAACGTGCCGCCTCTGTATATTGTCTCACCTGGCGTGGCCTCCGTGTCGCGTGAGTGGAGCATGTGTAGAGATGATGGTTGGGCAACGATGGTCCGCGGGATTGCAAATGAAATGAAGTGATGAAGTGCGGGCATAAAATTGGAAACGAGATAAAAAACGAAATTAGAAGTGATTTTTCTGGTTCGTTTGGTTACATTCATTCGTTTATATAGTATTTTTGTATCAAGTTATTTACCTTGTTTCGATTCTTTTGTCACATTGAATTTTGTTTTGTTTTCTGAATTCTCGTTTTCTAGTTTTCTCAATCTAATCATATTAATCTATTCGCGGACTGCTGTTGGTTGCCGTAAAGACTCGTTCAAATTATTCGATCTCGTAGAGCGTGCTGAGATTAAAGTTCAAGCTCAAAATTACCCCATTAGGCGATATCGGTGACCAGGCGGGAGTTTCCCAGAGCCAGCGCGTATGCCGTATTCGATCTCTCCCAGCCCTCACTATTTTAATCTCTACAGTTTATCAACGGCAATTCTCAGCTTCCGCACGGTTTGGCTGGTGTCATAGTTGAGGTTACTGGAGGACACCGAATTCTTTTCCGTGTTTTTGGCTTGTGTGTGTTTCGGCTTCAGAGTGTGAAGAAACTGGGTTGCTTTACTTGGTGCCGTTTCAGACTTGCGCGAGAGCTGTACTCGAGCCCTTATCCAGCTACGGTTCAGAGTAGCACAGCATTACGAGCAGCTTCGTCTTCAAGCTGTCTTCAACAAGAACCTTTCTTTTACGTCGCATTCCCTTTTCTGTATTTCAACCATGGGTCGTCCTCTCTGGCGCTCCCCGAGTCCCCAGTCACACGAGCCCAGAGATGCGCTGAAACGGGTCGACTCGCGGTTCCAAGTGACCACAAACGCAAACCGGCAGCGAGCCACTACCCTGAGTCGTCGCCGCGGTCTCGGCCGTCTCGGATCGTTACAGCGGTACCTGTCGACCAGTTCGAATGCAGACGACTGGCTTGCGCGAACGCTGCGCGAGAGCGGGCATGATACGTCGGCTCCGGGGTCGCCTACGGACGGCGGCGGCGGGTCGTCGTCGTCTCCGGGATCGCCTGACCGGGCAGAGGAGGATATCTTGGTACAAGTCTCGACAGGGCAGCGGTTGCGGGACATTTTCGACTCGTCGGAGCAGGATCTCGTCGATACAGAGTTGTATGAATACGACGAACGCGAGGATGGCGAGGATGGTCTGTGGAGCACTGTGGATTCGCCGGAGGACAGACCTGGGCGATGGTCAGAGTATCATATCACTCAGCAGGACAGGTTACAAGCTGCGCATGTCTCTCGGATGTATGAAAGTGCGGAAGGTCGCAATGAGTTTTTATCGAGGAGCTCGGAGAACGAGCAAAGTGACATGCGGTCGACGACGAACAACTTGCATCACCCGCGCCGAGATTCGTTTGCCGCAGATTGGCTTCCAGCAAACAGGGCTGAAGCTGAGGGAAGCAATTCCGGAGCTGCGGCGAGCGAAGATCCGTATGTCGTGATGCTTGCGAATCGGCATTTATCTGGCTCGACCTCGACTTCTGCGAGTACGCCACGCGAGGAGAGTGCTACATGGCCGACTCAGGAATCCGAGTCGACCAGTTTGAGCGCCTCACTTCCTGCGAGTGGCTTGACAGGTCTTTCGTCGTTGGCAGATACTGGCAGTCTTCGACGAAGAATCAGAAATCGGTCTGCTGTGTTTCCGCAACATGACACTGAAAGCGAAGTGCCGCCGCAAGGGAACAGGTTCGGAAGACGACTACGAAGACAAGCTACGTTCTACCTACCCGAGCCTGATGCAGACGCTCCGCAGAATGAGCAGCAACCGCAGACGAACGTGCCGGGTTCGTTTCGCACATATATGGTGACCAGTCAACGGCTAACTCGGCTTCGTGCTCTGCGGCTTCAAAATCAGCAAAACTCGACCGCCGCTGCCACGACTGCGACTAGTTCTGTTACGGCGTCTCGGTCAGATGGGTACGACGGCTATGAGGATGATGAACCTTTGCAGAGTCCAGCTCGCCGGTTTGAGTCGCTTTATGCGACCACTGCGCGCTTGGCCATGCCGTCGGTTGCGACTGAGCCGTCTATTTCAGGAATGTCAGTACTGGGGAACACAGAGTCAACTTTAGCATCATCGTCATCGTCGTCGTCGTCAGCATCTTCCAGACAAGATCCTGTCTCTAGATTCAACGCCGTATTCCGGTCTCTCATGACCGATCGGCCACGAGACGGCAGCAGCGGCAGTAGCATTCTCGATCGGGACAGAGATCTTGCTGCGATCAATGGCCTTGGCGATCGGAACCGGAGTCCGTCTCCAGACTTTGGAGCGCAAACGTCGTTGTCGAGTTCTGGCCCCTGGGTTGTCATTGGAGATGGAGCAGAGTCGTCGAATGCATCGGTTGCGTGTGAAGCTGGAGACGATTTCTCGAACGTCGAGTCGCTCGATGTTCCAGCCGTTTAAAGAGTTTCAGTGGGTATAGGTATATTGGATTAGTTCTTTTGTTTTTCTTTTTGATTTATGTCGTGGCGTCTGCAAAGGGAAGTAATCTAGGGGCGGAGAAAATGGCGTTAAAATAATGGTTTCAGGACAATATTAATCGATATATGGCAACTGCCGCGACGTGATACATCTGTACGATAATAAATTGTGTGTGTGCGATAATTAAGAAACTTTGAAAGATATGTTGATTACGTTGAGCGATCTATCGCAAAACGCGTATATTCACGACTGCCAAACATGCATGACTACGTATGATATCCCATAAAATACAAAAGTTAACACAACCCAAGGATGTAGACATATATAACAAGCCGCTCGGTTTTTTCCATTTTTTGTCTGTTCCCCATCTCCGCATGATCCAAAAGCGCAAGCGATGCGCTTAGAACTGCAGAGCCTGGCCCTTCTGCTTCTTGTCACCGCCAAGCTCAAAGTGCTTGCATCGCTTCAGGGACAGCTGGGCCTTGGTCTTGCACACGGTGCACTCCAGACGCAGGACAACCTTCTTGGTGGTTTTGGCCTGATTCCAACAGTCAATACTTTGCTCTGCATCACGTAAAACCAAAACGAACGAGTACAACGCACCTTCTTGTGGAAGACCTGCTTGGTCTGACCACCGTAACCTCTCTGCTTACGATCGTAACGACGCTTTCCCTGGGCGTACAGCGAAGCCTTGCCGGCCTATGAAATCACCAATCAGCATCCCGTTTCCCGACCACTTGACCAGACTCCCGTCTCTCTTCAAATCGAGCATACCTTGTACTGGGTGACCTTGTGCTGGGTGTGCTTGTGGCACTCCTTGCCCTTGCAGTACGTTCGTCGGGTCTTGGGAATGTTAACTACACCACCGTCGCGTTAGTATCACTGATTCCACATATTCCGCTGCACAGTCGCATCCTGAGACCAGCATCTCTTCATCGTCTTCGTCTGCTGAACGTAATGGCAAAAGGCATGTACGTACCCATTGTGTCGAATAGGTCCGGTTACTGATCTTGTTACGCCTGGAGACGGAATTCGAGATGCGCGCGTTAACACACGTTGCCCCGGCGTAGCAGCCGGCGCGACTGCTCCCAACACGGATCGCGGTGATGTGACTGCTTTTGTAATTAGCCCTAGATGTAGGGTTACTATTACCCGGGCTTACCCGGACTGCCAAGACGGGACGAATTGGGCAAGGGCAAAACAAAGTTATTACCGGCGGCCGGATGCGGACACTGCAAACTCGTTCAGCGCAGTTACTTCTTCCATTGGTTTAAGACCGTTTTCCCATGCGTTTGCGTCTTTTCTGCATTCTTGCGGTGGTCGCATCCAGCAGTGTGTAAACAAGTAACAGCAACAACAACAAACAAACAAACAAACTTCGGTCTACTCATTCTTCCGGCCCTGAAAATCCTTTTTTCCCTTTTGGGCTGCGCGGCTCGCGACGACGTTCTTCGGTGTTTTTTACCCCGCAAAGCTGCACCTATTCTCGGCAGCTTTCACCAGCTCCTGCCGTTCCAGCTTTTGTTGCATAAATCATCTATATTTCCTTGATTCCTTTGGCACTTTCGTCTTTCTTGGGTCTTGCTATAGCTTCCGACATTCGTTTCATTTCTGTGGTTTATTTCTCTGCTGATATGTGCTCGCGGATATAAGTCAGCATACGAAAAGCTCAAAAGATTTGCATCAACAAACACAGTTTACACAAACATCATCATCATGTCACATCAAACAGCATTACTCGCCTCAGCATCGCTCCTCGTCCTCCCGACCCTTGCATTCTCTGCATTCTTAACCACCCTCTTTGCAATGTTCGCTCTCGCATGCCACGTGTCTATGTCCTACATCTCCTGGGTCTGCCGCACTTCATTCGCGTTCAAAACCCCCTGGCAGACGAGGAGATTCGCAGATCTGGTTGCACGCGTCGAGCTATTTGTAGCTAAACTGGTTGGACTGCAACGACGACTGCCGATGAGCAGTTCTTCTTCCCACGAAGTGAAGGGCGTACACACGAAAAGCGTTAACCCGCCGCCGTCGTATCTGGAAAGCGAACGCGTCGCGAAGGCGATCCTGCGCCGAACGCAGCGAAGGAGGAAAGACCAGGGGTTACACATCTAAGGGGTTCTTTTGGAATTGGGATTGAATTGGAATTGGAATTGGCGCTTTGTGTTTGGAATTTTGGGTGCTGGTGCATGGGCTACTATTGGTGCATGCTTTTGGACTCCGGCTCGACAGAAAAAGGCATCTATGATGTAAAAATGTATTTCTTATGTATGATAATAAACTGTACAACATTTCTCATACTCTCATGTCTCCATCGCATTCTGCCTTATGATACAGATTTTCTTACGTATTCAAAATCCAAAAACTCCAGTTGTCATGCAAACTCTTCTGTTAGCCTTATTATTTGCACGTCGCCAGCATTGTCGACAACACGCCCAGCAACTGTTGGTTCTCGCAAGCAGCCGCCACTCGCTCCTTATCATTCAACTGGCGGTTAACCTGCTGCTCGCTCTGATGCGTTCCCTTCTTCACGTTAATCTCGACTCTGTACCGCGCAGGCAGGCACCGCTCCAGTCGGACTCTGATGCCGAGCCCGATCAGGGTCGCGAGACTGCAGTGCGTGATTGTGGGTGTAATGTCGACCGTGACGCGAGTTATGCGCTGACGCCGTCCACGGGAGTCGGACTCGTTTGCTGAAGAAATGTGGATGTCTGGCTTGTTCACTACCGCGAGCTGACCAAGTGTCAATGGGTGCTCTGGGTCTGAGATTGACGATATCAGATCTGCCAAAACTGTTAGGCTCAATTCATAAACAGAATCACACAAAAATATTGGCATACCATAAATCTCCTGCTCGTCGATAGCCTCCTCAGCCTCGACGTCCACTTCATCATCGCTGCTGGCCTCAGACTCGCCACTGGACAGCTCCGGCGCTTCCTTCATCTGAACATCGGCATCCTCCGCGCTGTTTTCCAAAAACAACAGCAAGTTGGAGTATGTGTTTTCAAACGATTCCTGAGATGGAAGCACCGCGTCCAAAGCAGATAAAGGCAGCGCGGACTTTGTGTCTAGAGACAGCTCGGTATCTTCAGCGTGACGCGTAGGAAGGTCCTCCAGCGACAGGATCTTCGGGTTCGCGTTGATTGGCTCCGACATAATTTCTTTCAATTCTCTTCACAGATGACGGGCTATGAGAAATCTGCGTAGATTGTAATGTATGCGACAGGATACGTGGTCGTGGCAATGAAATTTTCTAGGACGTAACTTCGTGCTTGCTGCTTTGAAATAGGGATTTCAGTTTCTCCCAACGAACCAAAGCTTACAGAACTTACCTTAAGCTTTAAAGGTTTTCACGTGACATCGTGATCAGTTCGTCGACCCCGGCACTGCCGGATCACCTCGTCGACACAATTGCGAGAAAACTGAGAAGCCTGTCTGATCTAAGAATTGAAGCAAAGCATAGTCTCAAAGAAGCGTGCGTAAGATCCAGGCGTATGCGTGTCCTCTATTCTTGATTTAAGAAGCAACTGCTCGGAACTGGGCTGTGCAAATCGTCAGCAGAACAAATTACGTCAGTCGCCGCGCGCATCCTCGAAAAACAACTCGTGCTGGCCTCGTCTGGCCTCACAAAAGGATTAACTCTTTGGGCCGTGCGATGCAAAGCTGACATTTCTGAAGCTTGAAAAAACAAGAAGGGGCCTAGAAGACTGCGAAAAAGGAGAAAATGTCGGGGCTGACATCGGCGATTGAGGGGTTGCCGGGGTACGATACCGCGGTGGACCTGTGGAACGAGTATGCCGGAGAGAAGTTCCAGACGAAAGGTACGTTTACGTTTCGATACGAGAGCATTGATAGAGTTTGAACTTACAAGCAGATCCGTATTTCGAGGAACTTCCGGACGGAACCACGCGCCGAAGGAAAGCGCCCGAGGGCACGACGCCCAGCGACGCGGCCGTGTACAAGCACATTACCAGCACGGCGTGGAAGCACGACCGGTGCATGTACGGATGCTACTGGGCGGACTGGGGTCTTGGACAGGCACCTTTGATATCCTTGGTGCCTGTAATAGGCCCGTACGTGATGTACACGATGCATCTCCGGCTGAACCGCATGGCCGAGGACCTGAATATTCCAAACAAGTTGCATTTGAAAATGACTGCAAACGTGACGTTCGACTTTTTGCTGACGTTGATCCCGCTGCTGGGTGCACTGTTTAGCTACATGAACGCGTGCTCGACGCGTAACGCGGCGCTGGTGCACTCATATCTGGCGAAGAAGGCCAAGCAGAACCAGGCGGTAAGTATAGCATCTAATGGGTAAACGGAGCGACTCGCGACTAACGACACGCAGCGCCTGGGAACTTATCAGCCAGTGACTACGACATACGCTCGCGTTGATGACCCGCACGCGCGGCAGAACCGACAACCGTCTGGACAACCGCCTCTTCCGCCGCGAGGCAGAGATCCGATGCCGCCTGCTGCTGCCCCGCCGAAGGCCTATCCGCAGCGGCCGTCGAAGAAGCGAGGCGTGACCGGCGATTTGGAGACGGGCGTGCGCTAGTTCTGTTTTGTTTTGTATTTGGATAGTTAGATATTGTAATTTGTCTGATACAAATGCAATTGTCTGGTGGTATATCGAACGCGAAGTGAACATGTAAATGTAATCGTGGGGCGCGTGGCGCTAGCCGCCCCGAGAAGTCGCCGGCCGCGAAACGCGTCGCGAATCAATAAACAGCGCGACTACCTGGTAGACCATAAGACGGAGGTAGGCAAGAGTGTTGGGCCACGGGAAACACGACGACGAGCAGACGCAGCAAACACATCGAGAAGAAAGCGCGTAATTGCCGAAAGCAGCGCGCCATAAACACGCAGCCGCTTCGGGCAAGCGTGCGTCCCAAAGCGGCGAAAAGCAAACGACCCCGCCTTTGGGCGCATGTAGGCGCAGAAACGCAAAAGCGGCGGCAGAAAGAAAGAAAACCAAAACCGAAACCGAAACCGAAACCGAAACCGAAACCCTTCAGCTCTGCTTCCCACCGCAGCTTCTCCGCCCGCCCGCCTCGAGTCTTCTGTTCTCCTCCTCCTCCTGCCTCCGGTCTCCTCCTTCTCCTATCCTTCTCCCTCCTCCTCGAACCGCATTCCCTCTGCAGCCATGTCGAACGACAAGAAGAGTATGTGCCCCGCTCACCCCACCGCCCGACGATCGCAGGTTCCCGGCTAACTAACCTCCCAGGTCTCCCCTTCGTCTACCAGTTCGCGTCCGGCGCCATTGCCGGCGTGTCTGAGGTGCGTTTTAGTTCTTTTAACACTCAATGATGTTGCTCTTTTGATTCTAATTACCTCATGTTCGCAGATTCTCGTCATGTACCCGCTCGACGTCGTCAAGACGCGTGTCCAGCTGCAGGTCGGCAAGGGCGCAGCTGGCGGAGAGGCCTACACCGGCATGATCGACTGCTTCAGCAAGATCATCCGCAACGAGGGCTTCAGCCGGCTCTACCGCGGCATCACGGCGCCCATTCTCATGGAGGCGCCCAAGCGCGCGACCAAGTTCGCCGCCAACGACGAGTGGGGGAAGTTCTACCGCAGCACGTTTGGTGTCACCAAGATGAACCAGTCGCTCTCGATCCTTACCGGCGCCACCGCCGGCGCGACCGAGGCTTTTGTGGTTGTGCCGTTTGAGCTCGTCAAGATCAGACTACAGGACAAGGTCTCGGGCGGAAACTACAAGGGCCCGCTCGACTGCGCTATCCAGATCGTGCGCAAGGAGGGTATTCTTGCCATGTACAACGGTCTCGAGGCCACGCTCTGGCGTCACATTACCTGGAACGCGGGCTACTTTGGTGTTATTTTCAAGACCCGTGCTCTCATGCCCGTGGCCGAGACGCCCACGCAGCAGACTGTGAACGACCTGATTGCCGGTTCCATCGGCGGAACCGCGGGTACCATTCTCAACACGCCCTTCGATGTCGTCAAGAGCCGGATCCAGAACACTATTCGTGTCGAGGGTGTCACTCCCAAGTACAACTGGGCCTTTGGCAGTATCGCCACGGTCGCCAAGGAGGAGGGCTTCGGCTCGCTGTACAAGGGCTTCATCCCCAAGGTCCTCCGTCTCGGTCCCGGCGGTGGTATCCTGCTCGTCGTCTTCACGGCCTGCATGGACTTTTTCCGCACTCTGCAATAGACTACGCATTCTGCTCAAGTTTGTTCATTTTTTGGTAGTATATGTACACATAATTAGGTGCAGAGGCGCAGCTGGTAGATCTTATACAGGCAGTTCTATAATACAGGTCCGATCATAGATTCTGACGTCGTTTCCCACGTCTCAGCGCTCGTTGTAGGTACGGCGCGCTCGTCGCGGCCACAGTGTCCGGTGCCGTAGCAGTGCGTTTCGCCCGCGCTTTTAAACGCCAATGAGCTGCCCATAACGCGTCGATATCGATCGCGCCCTCGCCCCGGCGCTTACGCTTCCCGGTGGCAAGTTTCCGCCGCTTGGTGAGAGCGAGCGTGCGTAGGGCAGATGGGTGACTGTACTTGTTGACGAGCTCGTCGCAGGACAAGATCCCGTTGACTGCTATTAATTGCGATTGCGGTTGTGACGATAATGGCGGCGGTGAATGCTTTTGCGGACGCCGACTCCCGGCTTTGGGCGGGCGTACTCTGTCTTTGTCGTTGTCTTTGGTGCTCGTCTTTTGCGTAGTCTTGTAGCTAGCTAATTTTGTAGTTCTCTCGTCGGTCTGGTCGGGAGAGCGTCGTTTTCGAGTAAGTCCAGCAGACTTGGCTGCGATAGCTTCGTCGATAGCGCGGTCCGCTTCTTCGTCGGACAGCAACGACGGTAGTGCAGAAGTGTCCGCCTTTCTTTTCGGCTGCACATCAGCAACATTTGTTGTCACCGTACTATCCTGTGACAAAAGAAATCGCTCCACGTAGCGCCTGTGGACGTCCTCGGCGGACCCATCCGGTTCCCACTGGCGCGTGTAGTCCTCCGCGAAGGCTGTGAACGCGTAGTGTATGCGCTGTACGCTGCTGTACGACAGACTGTGGTCGTCTGCAAATTCCGCGCTGTCGGCGGAGTCCATCGCAGCATTGATGGAGCCGGCCCCGATTGCTATAGCAGAAAACCCTTCTGATCAATGGCTTTGCGGTTCAGTGGAATCAGATCAATTCGAGGACGCGACGCGCCGTGCGGCGGGCATCGCGCCGGGTAACTTCCCGCGGTGCTGATTATACGCCTTGTGGCACTGGTCCCCGCACTGCTCTTCACGATCCGCACGTCTCGCCGCCCGCTCGTCCGTGTCGTGCTGTTTTCCGCAATAACGAGCTCCACGAGGCCTTGAGTCGTGTGTTTCTGTGCTTTCAGGCAGAAGTTGACGGCGTGAGCTCGTTTTCCCGGTGTTGCTGCGGACCGCTCGTCGTGCGAACGCGGATCACGCCCTTGTTCATCGATCACTAGTTCACTAGGTCGCTATCTCGCCTTTATCACTCCTGTATCCTCCAGCACCCTTCCTCTTCACTATTCTACCACTTGCCCAGCATGCTCTCACTCACTCCCTCCCCATCGCCCTCGCCACCTCCTCTGTCGTCAGACTCGGACGACGACAACGACGAGCTTGATCTTGTGTTTTCTACGCCATCAAGGTCCGGTGCGCCGCCGCCGTCATCTCCCATCGCGACAGGCCGCGCATCCTCCTCCTTCTCGTCCGACTCATTCTCGCCGCCCGGTTTGTCGACATACCACTCTGAACTCGCAACCTCGCCTATCACGTCCGTTTTCGTGGGCCCGTCATCATATGCTCGTGGCCAATCCAGTGGTCCGCCTCTAGCCGTGGGTGGTGGCTATCGACGACCTCCGACGCTTCAGGCTTCAAAGCGTAGACAAATGTCTGCGGTTGACGTTGACTCGATTCATGAGCCGCAGTCCCCGAGCGATATGTCGCCTGCTCAGCTGTATACCACCGCTTCCGGGCAGCTGTTTCACGCCGGCAAGGTCTGCATCACTCTTGTCGGTTTACCAGCACGGGGAAAGACGTACGTTGAGCTTGTTTGTATGGATTTGAAAATTGGGCTTACTTTATTTTAGACATCTTGCTGTTTCTCTGACTCGATATCTTCGATGGTACGTAAGTCAAGTTTGCGTGTAATTATCAGATCTAACAAGGTATGCAGGCTAGGAGTCAAGACACACGCATTCCACCTCGGAGACTTTCGACGCAAGTACATCCCTCCTGATGCAGAGGTTCCGGACGATTACTTTCTCATAAACGCCTCGCCTGCAACGGTCATTTTGCGTCAGCGCGTCATGGCGGCGTGCAAGTCCGAGGTGTACAACTTCTTTGATGCCGAGCGCGGCCAAGTCGCAATCTACGACGCCGTGAATCCGACCGCTGCAGGTCGTCGTGCGCTGCAGAAGGAATTTAGCCAACACGGGATTCAGATGCTGTTTATCGAATCTATCTGCGATAGGCCAGAGATCATTGAGGCCAATGTTCGAAGTGTAAAGATCTCGTCTCCGGATTATATCGGCTGGCCAGAGCAGGAAGCTATCCGTGACTATCTGCGGAGAATATCAGATAAAATTCCGCATTACGAGACCATGGACGAGACGGACGCGAGCTATATCAAGATGTACAATGCCGGCGAGCGGATCTTGCTCAACAACACTCGTGTCGGGTACTTGCCGAACCGAATTGTGTTTTACTTGATGAACCTGCATATTAAGTCTGGTTGCGTGTATTTTGCCAGGGTAAGTCATTCTGTAGCTTGAGACAGTCGGATCAAGTGAGACTAATATGTTTTTCATACAGGCGGGACGATCAACTGAGCCGCGCCCGAAGTACAAATCAGACCCGCATCTTAGCCAGGAAGGGCATGAATACGGCAAGATTCTGGCAGACACGTTACTGGAGCACCGACGCAAGGAGCGTGCAGCTTCTGGTGACGCGTCTGGTCACCATCTTGTGGTCTGGACTTCGACAAGACAGCGAACTATCGAGACCGCTGCCGAGTTTGAGGCTCGAGGATGTTCTTGCAGGCAGCGATCTCAGTTATCGCAGATGCACCCTGGATCGATGGATGGTCTTACTCGCGACGAAATTGAGACCCAGTTTCCCGAGCATATCGCGCGTCTTAAGCAAGACCCCTATCGATACCGGTTCCCCAGAGCCGAGTCATATCATGACCTCGCTGTGCGCCTGGAGCCTGTGATTTTGGAAATGGAACGAATCCCGAATGACATCCTGATTGTCGCGCACGTGAGTGTGTTGAGGGTGTTGTATGGGTACCTTATGGCGTGTCATCCGTTCGAGATCCCGAACCTCGAGTTTGAGCGGAACGAGATCGTAGAGATCATCCCGTCTGCGTATATCAACAAGGTCAGACGCATCGTGATCCCGGGTGTTCCGCCTAGTGGATCGAAGTCTATTATCTAGATTGTTTTCATTGCGATCATCTAGATCTGTTTAGGAGTTTGTTGTTAGTTCTCTGCCGATTTGCGAGTATATAGAAATCCATGTAATTAACGGAAATATGTATTTGCCTCTTTTAACAAGTATATTGATCGACCATCAGTTTCTAGCTGCCGCGGTAGGTGGAGTAAGAGTAGTTCGAGAGCAGAAGGGGGATGTGAAAGTGCTCTTTGCCCAGTTTTCCTGCAGGTACGCGGAACGTAATCTCAGCGTAAGGGAAGAACGAATCGCCGTTAAAGAAGTCCGCGATGTCGAGAAACCGGACCTTATATACCGTCGTCTCTGTGTCGCCCAAGTTCACAGTCGGATCTGACTCGCTCCTGACGGACGCAGCGCGGATAAAAGATTCCACCCGGCTTGAATCTGTAGATTGAGCCTGGTCAGACTCAATGGTCCAAAAAGGGATCCGCCCGTCGGCATTCGTGGAAGACGCTGCAAATGTGGTGAAGTCGCGTTTGCTGGTGTCGAACTTCGAGAGCTCGCAGCGCATGCCTTCAACTGGCCGACCGGTGACCGTATTCAGGACGTGGCAGGTGATGGGGTCTCTCGATGCCATTTTTTTATGTGGTAGAAGAGGCAATAAGAGGCGACTGGGCGTTGATAAAGACGTGGTTGATAGAGGAAAGACGGGATGAAGGGACAGAGTCGGAGAAGACCGATCTGATCTCCCAGTCGAGGCCATCGGGTTAGGTGTCTTTAGCTTTCTGACTTCACGGCCGGGCGTGGCTTCGTCATCGGCTCCGTCTGCGCATTATAACAATCGACCATTAAAACCACAGGAGTGGCACAAAATGGATAGCTCAGAAGGCAATGGGAATGCAGATGATCATGATAGCGATTTCAGTGATGGACTTGTGGGTTTCGAAGAACCAGTCGACCAACAGGCCAACGCGTCAGATGATTCCGACAACGACTACCTGCCTTTCAGAGCTTCGTTTCATTTCAGCGGCAAACCGACTGCGCGGCAGAATGTTGTAGAACATAGAATCCTGGAGACACCACGGTTTATTGATCTGCAGAAGATTGGGACTCAAGGTATTGCGTTGCCAGACGCGACGATATGGCGGAATAATCTTGTTGGTGCGAGCAAGTTTGGATTCTTGTTCATTGCGAGCCCGCAGAAGATAAGAGTTTACAAAATTGCACCAGCAAGCCGTCCTGAGCTTGTTTTTTTCACACTGCTTGATTTGCCGAATACTTCAACTCCAACAGAGAGCCAGGCTTTGGGTGCTAATGACCCTCTCAGACCGTTCACAATCAATTGTCTGCGCGTGGGACTGTTGGGCGGCGATGAGTATCTCGCTGTGCTTACGGATGCCGGACAGGCTTTTATATACTCTACCGCAGCTGTGCTGCGCACTTATACGGCACCGACATCTGAGACTGCGCAAGATAAGTTTCCGATTGAGATATTGCAAGTTGAGAAGTCGGCATGGGGAGTTGATTTCTATGACCGTGAGAGGCTCCTTGTGATATCTGATAACAGTCGGTCTATTACGATTTTTAAGCTTGGATACGCGTCGCAAACAACTAGCAAGGCAGAGGCACGGCGCGTGCGGTTTGCTCGACGAGGCAAGGCAAGGTCTTCCGCGACACGGGTCACTCATACGGCTGATCCCATGGAGTATAAACGCGTAATAACTAATGCGCATGATTTCAATATCCCCGGTGTCCAATTTGTGCAGATTCCGCTTCGGCGCGAGTCTTCGGACGAAGTTACAAAGCAAGTTTGCATACTCAGCGCATCGATCGAAGGCGACGTCAAGCTATGGGATGTAAACACTCTGGAATGTATCTCTAGTGTTGCGTTTGAGCAGAAAAAAGGCTGGTCAGCTCTGCCATTATGGCACCACGATTTCGCAGAAATTCCGGATGTTAAGACAATCGTGGGCGTAGTGCGCCCTCGCGAAACTTCGGTTGATCCCGCGATAGTCGTTACGTATCCTGTCAAATCGGACAATCCGCTTATGGTTATCAAGAGGCGACAAAAACCATCGGGTCGAACTATTATTCAACCGCTGTTTGAGATAGACATTGACTACGTGACCCCGGTGTTTCCGCATGAAGCTAGCATCAGCTCAACACAGTTCGAGCACACTCTGTATGAAGACGTCGCATCACGCGACGCGCACCCTGTGATGACCAGTACCCAACGTGCAGAGAGATATGATTTAAGCGACTTTGTCCTTTTCCATTCTTCGTTATATCAAACTCGATTGCTAGGTTTCAAGTCTCAATCAGCAGATCCGTACCTCGCAAATATTTGTCCAACGGTATTTGGCACGCGTCGTGAAATTGAGAATTTTTCTGCATCAATCGATCATATCAATTTGACAATTGTTATCCGCGAACTGGCTTGTGTGGTTGTTGGTAGTCAAGCGGGCGTCGTGTCGATATTCAAATGCTGTCGTGTCGCTGGAACGGGCCAGATCGGCTTAAAGCAAGAACATGTCTTGAATAAGCCCTCGGATCCCGATTCCTTCACCGAGTCACTGATTGGCATGACTGTTACTCCGATCGATGCTTCACAGGACTACGTGCGCCGCTATCTGCTGATTTTGGTGTACTTTCGGGGACAGGTTGAAACGTACGAACTCAGCAAAAATGGAGCCGGCGCGCTCGGCGTTGATGATTTTCTTTTCTAATTATACGGAACAATGGTGTTTGGGTGTAAGGATGTGATTTTATGGTACATATCTGCTTGTTTGAAAACATGAACTTCAATTATAATTCCCAAATGCCGTACTATCAAACAAACCAATAAACGTCCGCAAGAGTAAAAGCAGAGTCCAACCATCAGTTGCTGATGCAATACAAAAAAAATCAAACCCCCGCGCATAATATGTGCACTACTCACAAATCGATCCAGACCAGAAGTTGCGGTATCGCTTATCATCTATTGCTCCAACTCCCCCCGCGCCATCGTCGTATCTCTTGGCAGGTACACTGGCCAGCAAGCATGTCCTACACTGCCATAATATTAGGGTTCCTCGTCCGGGTCTAGATCCTCTTCGTCGATAATAGTCTCTAAAGCTCCAGAATCGGCACCGTGACCGTTCTTAGCACCGACGGCAGCGTAAGCTTCTTCTTCAGCCTTGATCTGCTCGTACATCTGGCGGATCTGGTCCTGTTTTGCTGCAATAGACGATTTTATATCATCCTCCTCGTACTCCTTGTCGTGATTCTTGGACGAATTACTTCCTAGGCGGTTGAGCGCCACTGACGAAGTTGTGGGTGTAATAAGCGGGTCTGGAGGTGGATCGGACCAAGTCCGCATCTGATTCTGCAGCAGGTACTTCTTACTTTCCTGAAGCTCCATCGTCACAAATTCGCAGTAATTTACATTCCGAAGGGATTCGAAATGCTCAACAGTCCAGCGGTACCATTTCATAAGAAACACACGTGTCATGAGCCCGTGGGTGACCAGCACAAGCACGCGCGCAAACTTATCAGACGAAAACTGTCGAAACAAAGTCTCGTTGAATCCCGCACACCGGTCGTATACATCCGCAGCCGATTCTCCGTTCGGGATCCGGTAGAAGAAATGTCCGTACCGGGCTCTGTCTTTCCAAATCTTGCTCATTTCGTGCTCGTCATACTGGAAATTGCCAAAGTCCTGCTCACGTAGCCGCGGTTCTTCGTAAACTCGGCACTCGACACCGCCTAATTCTGAAAGCATTCCTTCCGTCGTCTCACGCGTACGACGATATGGCGAAGTGTATATCAAGACGTTCTCGCCCGGTTCGAGTACCGAACGCAGCCTGCGGCCTGCCGCACGGGCTTGCTCGTGGCCGCGGGCGGTCAGTGGCACCTTGTGGTTTGGCACGTAGCGGTTAATAGAGCGGTCGCCTGGTGATATTAGTTAGCTTCAAACCGTAGTCCTCTAGCAAAGCGGACTCGTACAGTTGCCTTCGGACTCGCCATGACGCACCAGGATGATCAGCTGTAAGCAGTTAGCGTCGCGTCGGACCACGAAGCGTGTCTATCAACGTACCCTTGGCCGGCCCATTTCGTAACACTGCTAGACCTGCAAAGCGCCTACAGCGCGCTTTTTTAAAGTATTGGGGGGTCGAGCTAGAGAAAATTGAAAGTCGCGGAGTGGCTGAAGGTATGATGTAGTTTGGGAGTCGTTGTGGGGTTGGTTGTGCATTAATCCGCTCCGGCGGCGGAGCACGTGAAATGGATTTCGAACCAAAATAGGCCGCCGCCCATTCGCCCGCGCCACAGACTTTGTCCCAATTCGGCGATCTAACTACATCCTGGTCGATCCTGGTGATTTTCAATAATTGTAACTCTGCGAGTTGTATATTTGATTACTTAGCCACGTACTGTAGTAACTATACACACATGTAGTCTTACAAACACGCACTACGCTTCTGACGCGTCACTCTCGTCAGCTGCGTCGCTGACGGCTAGTGGTGCATCCGGCATCATTTCTTCGCCAATCCCGTCTTCCACCTCCTCAGCGCTAGATATCTCGGCCTGTTCACCACTGATTTCCAATACATCCTCCTGCTCAATTTGTAGCAAAAGATCGCCATTAGCACTACTACTGTCGCCATTCGCCGCCCCGTTCGCATTTTCATTTTCATTTTCGTTGTCACTGTGATCTTCACTGTCGTCGCTGAGATCGTCCGGGTCAAAGTCGCTGCTACTACTCGAATCGACTTGCCGAAGTCTTGGTGAGATCGGTAATAGATACTCTGTCTCGTCTACACGAGACCAAGACGATAGACACCGGTACAGCCAGGCGGGCGAAACGATTTTAATGCCGGGAAACTTGGCTGCCTGGTAAACTTTCTGAGTTCCGGCCTGTAATTTGTGTTAACACACTACTCAACACCATCTTGACGAGATTTCATACCCGCTCTGCCACTAAATGAGTGACATCATATGCTAATGTGTCTACGACTTTAGCACCAAATGATCGAGCCCAAATAACCACGTCAACACTGAACTAAGTTAGCAAACAATTGATAATGACGAGCTGTTCTCATTCACGCTACGCACCTATCCATCTTCGCGCCGAGCGGAATAGTTCCAGACATCAAGATTGTGACACCTTCGAGCACAGCTGTTTTCATGCGCGGCATAATCTCCTTGATATCCGGAAGCCCTTCTCGCCAGTCATTTGCCGTAGCACGTTTCCGCTTTCGTTTGTTCACAGGTTGTTTTTGTTGCTTATTTATATCGTATTCAGAGTAGTACCCAGAATGCACACGCACAAGTGCTTTCTCTACCCACTCTAACTCAGTGTCGTTTTTGTGATTAGCCGGCTTTGGCTTGCCCACAGGTTTGGTATCATCTTCCTCCGTCGGCAGCTCTACCATGCCACCGGTAGTAGCCCCCGTGGCCTTGACGTCCTCTCGTTTTGGTAAAAACTCTGAGTTGATATCGCCCGCGCCAACGAAAAACTCGTACGGCACAACTTTGATCAAATTTGCGCTCCATTTCCACACATCTCCACGATCATCGATAATTGCCACTAGACTCGTGTCAACCGGAAACAGCCGTTTTAAACTTTTCTGTTCCAGATTTCCGCTCTCGTCTCGCGTCAAGATTCGATCTGCAAAATACTTGCCTGTCGGATCGATGATTTTTGATATTGCCGCCGCATATGATTTGGTGGCCATTGTGTAAATGTGCAGTTCATAGATTTGTGAGATGCGCTCTAGAAACTCGTGAAGTCCTGGACGCACTTTCACATAGTACCAGTATCCTTGTGGGTTTGATCCATCCTGTAGAGAAAATGAATGCACGTCTTTCACGGCATCGTGATGTGGGTCGTTTGTGTTCTTCTTCCATTCGCCTATTATAGGGTCCACCGTTGTATGAATTACTGTTTGATCGAGATCGACAACCAGGATAAGCTTGCGGTTCTCTAATAGTGCCAAGGTCGAAGATTTTTCAATTCGTTCTGCCTCCTATGCCATTTGTTAAAAATGACCGCTAGGGATCAGTTCCGGTTACTTACGGTCATGCTCACAGCCAACCCAGTGGTGTTGTGGAACATTTTCACATCTGCCCGTGACGATTCCTTGTATCCCGAGTAGTCTTGGCTAGAGATTATGTTAGTATAATCCTAGTGCTGTCGAACAAAAGCGATCGTACAATGTAAGGTCTTTGCCACACAACGCGCACATGCCCGCAAACTGGATAGCATGCGTGCATGGCTCCGAAACTGTCACCACCACTCGACTAGCATAGTTAGCAACATATAAGACCCTGGAAAATAACATGTGTCGCAATTACCCAGCTTTTTCAATCTCAAGACCCTCTTGTATGTTCCATTCGCCAAGTGTGCCCTCAAGAGGCGCTTCAAAGACAGCAATCAGCGTAGCAGGCACTTCTACCTCTTCATTTATATCGCGTGTTTCCATGATTGTAGTCGGGTAGCGGTACGTGAATAGCGGCGTATGCTTCTGGATCTCGCTACCGGGAGTGACGAGCAGCTGCATGATTGTTATGGGGTATCGCAGCGTCCACGGCAGCGAGATCTCTGACTCTGCCATCGCAAAATGCAACAAGAAGTAATGATCTATCTAATTGAAATGTTCTATAACTATCCCGCGGCTGTAAGCGACTGGGGGCACACCGTCTGCGAAGGCGCGTGGTTGGTGTCGACACCGAGCTGGTGCGTTGACATGCGCAGTCGGTCTCGAGCTTGATTCACTGTACGTTTCTGATCGAATATGGGGCAGGTCACAGCGGTCACTCAGATAGAGCAGTCAGGTGTAGAGTATTCTGTATAAGCCTGCCGACAATACACGAGTGGTGGCAAATATGCGGGACCCTGGAGTAAATGCTGATAGCAAATACACAAACTGCGACGTGGATCAAATATATTCGTAATCGCGAAGTCGCGTGTATAAATTTGTTGTTTTTATGGCACACCTAACCCAACGAGCGTCTCAGATATAGCCTTCCCTATACCATTACAAGCCGGACCATCTCGCTGTTTTAGTTTATAACTAATTACTAAAAAGTAGAATGCAAAATATGCTTTGAAACTACATAGATCAGATAGATGATAGAACGCCAGCCCAAATATACACGTAATATACATCAAAACTCAAAGTCGTCAATGATGGTTAGATTGATCTCTCCATCCGGCACCGGCGCGCTCTCCTCAGGTACAGCCTCCAGCCTGGTCTCCTCCTCTACCGACTTCTTTTCTTGCGACACGACACTCGCTGGCTCCTTAGTATCTTTGCCCGCTTTGTCTGCCTTTCCTCCGTTTTTCCGCTTACGCCGCTTCTCGCGCCGCTTATCCGTCTTCTCCTGATCCAGAGATTGCATCTGCATTCGCTTCTCCTCGAACGCCTTTTGCGTTTCTTCTTTCCTTATCTGATCCTGAAAGATCTGCGTACGTTCCAATTCACGTCGTCGCGACTGCTTGTACACATGAAATTCTCCCGACCCCGCTCCGGCACTAGATCCCTGCACGTTTGTCACGATATCGGGCGGCGGAGGCAACAGCTCTGACGGCGATCGCGGACGCGGAATGACAATTCGCCTGTCTGGCTGCTTCGCAAGCGTCTCCATTTGTGATCGCAATTCTGCATAGGGATCCGCCGCTACTCGAGCTCGTTTCGATGCGCGCGCATCAGCGGAATCCTCCTCGTCGTCGACGGCTGCGACTGCTGGTGCTGCAATGGGAGCGGTTGCGGCGGCAGCAGCAGCTGTTTTGGCGAAGCTGCGATGAGGCCGGATCTCGTTTTTGACGAGTTCACCCGTGATTCGGACCATGGCGATATTAAAGGCAGAAACCTGTCGCGAAACTTGCCCGCCAAAGATTTGATCGAATGCTGAAGGCGAGATTTTTGGAAATTCAGCTTTGGGACTTTAAACTTATACACGTGACCTTTAAATTTCGCATCCTACGATATTTTTTGGATTTGAAGTTCTACGCGCGAATTGAACGCTTGCGACAATGCCTACATTATTATTCTAGATTTATATTGTCCTGCGTAACTGGCTATATACGGACAGCACCAAGGTTACTTGTTAACATGCTGCTATCGCGGCGTGCGCTTCTCCGAGCGTCGCTCCGACCCGCCCCACGATTTTCCCGGTCAATATCTCTGCAGACTGGCAACCTTTCTTCAGTCCTTTCACAGTCGCATGGACCCGACAGCCCGGACGTCATTGTAATAGGTGGCGGACATGCAGGATGTGAGGCCGCTGCTGCCGCTGCTCGTACTGGTGCGCGGACAATGCTGATTACGCCGTCAATCTCTGGCATCGGGACCTGCAGTTGTAACCCGTCCATCGGCGGTGTCGGCAAGGGAAACATTGTTCGGGAGGTCGACGCGTTGGATGGAGTAATGGGACGAATTGCGGACGCGGCTGGAACGTACTTCCATATGCTGAATGAGTCGAGGGGACCAGCGGTATGGGGACCTCGGTGTCAGATTGATAGAAAGTTGTACAAAACGTACATGCAGCGCGAGATACTCGGATATCCAGGGCTGAACGTGAGGGAAGCAAGTGTACAGGATTTGATTATTGAACATGGCGTTTTGGGAAGCCAGCACGGTGCAGTTCGTGGCGTGATACTTGACTCCGGCGAAGTTATTCCAACATCAAAAGTCATCATCACGACTGGCACATTCTTACGAGGCGAGATTCACATCGGACTACACGCGTATCCTGCTGGACGTATTAATGAGCCAGCATCTTTTGGCTTAAGCGAGACTCTGGCAGCTGCCGGTTTTGAGCTTGGTCGTATGAAGACAGGCACGCCGCCTCGTATCGATGGCCGAACCATCAACACTCGTGTGTTACCCAAAGCGCTTGGTGACAAGAATCCGGCGCCTTTCAGTTTTATGAACGATCGGGTGGCGGTTACAGACCAAGCCGTTGTGCACACTACACGCACTACAGAAGCTGCTCACGAGCTTATTCGCAATAATCTACACACAACACTACACATTCGCGAGACTGTTCGCGGCCCTCGGTATTGCCCATCAATCGAGTCTAAAATTATCAGATTTTCAGACAAACCGTCGCATCTTATTTGGCTAGAATCTGAAGGATTCGACACTGACATTGTCTACCCCGGTGGATTCAGTGTCACGCTCCCAGCCGACTTGCAACGCAAAGTTTTGCGCCTACTTCCGGGACTTGAAGACGCTGAAATCACTCAGCCTGGATATGGCGTTGAATATGATTTCATTGATCCTCGCCAGCTGAAATCGACTCTTGAGACGAAGCCCATTGATGGGTTATTCCTTGCGGGTCAGATCAACGGAACGACTGGTTACGAGGAAGCTGCCGGACAAGGAGTCATTGCGGGCATTAACGCTGGCCTCGCAGCTCAAAATCGACCAGCATTCACATTATCTCGAAGCGATGCGTATATCGGCGTTATGATTGACGATCTCATTACCAAGGGCGTGGAGGAACCGTATCGGATGTTCACGTCCCGCGCCGAATTTCGCTTGAATTTGCGCGCGGAAAGCGCAGATGAACGGTTGACTCCTCTCGGGTTCCAGCATGGTGTTGTTTCACCGCAACGATACAGCCGTGCCGAACATGACAGATTGCTCGCAACACAAGCAATTGCAGCCCTGCAAAGCGAAATGAAGAGTCCTCATGAATGGTCAAAGTATAGTGATGCGGAAGATCCGCTCCCATTCTCCCGAGATGGCAGAAAACGCTCGGCGTTTCAGCTTGTAGCTGACAAAACGAAATATACGAGCAAGCTACTTGAAGCTGTTGCATTTCCGCGAATGGACGAACTGAACCAGAAGATTCTCAACAAGATCGCGTTCGAAGCGCAATATGAACGACCAATTCAGCGTGAGCAAGCGAGCATTCGCGCCTTCATGGAAAATGAGAAGCTCGAGCTTCCGCTAGACTTTGATTATTCCACGCTGTCGATCTTGTCGACTGAAGCGATTCTGCTGCTTAACAAAGTGAAACCGAGGACCCTGGGGCAGGCGAAGCGGATTCAAGGAATCACTCCTGTGGAAATTATTGAGCTGTTTAGAATTCTTCGCGTGCTCAAGCATCGTCCGGATATGTATACTAAAATGTCGCGGGAGGCAAGCGAAAAAACGGGCGCTCATGTTGCATAAATAGGGATGGGATCAGTGCCGTTGTATATAGATCATCAAAGGAGCATTCGATGCGATTACGGATTGCTTGGAGTTCTGGATATATTGTACATATTTGATTATACGCCGAAGCACATATAGAATGGATCTCATCATACATGACAGTCATTGAGATCTGTAAACATAAAGCCACATATGTGACCGACCACACAGTCGCGCTATTCCTGCAGCAATTTCCTTCGAGATGGGTGAACGAATTCCTCCTGTTCACCTTTTTTTCCGCCAACTGTTCTATCATCTGACCCCCGAGTATCTTGTGAACGAGTCGGTCTATCATGCGAAGACCGGGAGTAGCGCTCGCTAGGTTCATCACGACCTTCTTCAGATCCACGTCTGCGTCGTCCGCTCGATCGGTGCTCTGATCTATGCTCAGATCTGTGATCTCTATGACTTGATCTGTGCTCTCCGTGCTCTCTGTGTTCTGATCTGTGTTCTGATTTGCGCTCTGATCTATGTTCTGACCTGTGGTCTGACCTATTTTCCGATCTATGTTCCGATCTGTGATCTGGTCTATGTCGCTCATGTCGATCTCGCTCGCGATCATGTCCTGATCTAGAGCTTCGATGCGGCTCTCGTCTCTCGCGGTCATGATCATCTCTCCTAGACACAACCGGACTCCGACTCCTACTCCTGCTTCTTGCAGCAGTGCTCTCCTGCGGCGCCACTTTTGGTCGATAAGGGATTCCCAAACTCTCAGCAATAGCTCTTTCCTCCATCTCCTTCACCGCTCTCTTCTCTTCCAATTTCTTAATCCGCTGCTCTTCCTCAGCCTCTGCTTCTTCCTCCGCAGTCATCCCAGTTTTCTTGTCTCGAGAGTACCATAACGCATCGTTTTTCTGCGCCCATCGTCCGGCGGGTGCCATGATCGAGTGTCCGAGGTAGTTCTCGCGGTGCTTGTCTGATTTGACGGCGTCCCAGGAGAACGCAGCACGCCCACCGCGAACTCCTTCACGAGATGGCTTTCCTGAAAGAAGGTCCATTTTATGCAGAAGATACGGTCCGCGTTTGTGTATACTGAATAGATAGTTCAAATGTGGGTTTTGTTAAAGCAAGCGATGAGCTGCTGGGAGAAGTATAACAAGAACCCTAGTCCTGATTTATCGATACCAGTTTTATGCGGGACCGTGATCTACGCGTCACGTGCATGTAAACAAACCGGAGACGCGACATGTGTGGAATAGCTCGAAGCATTTGTAAGTCGAGACGGTAGTACAAAAGCACTCGGATTCTTATAGTCTTAATTTATAAATGCGTCTAAATCTTTTAAGTGTAATGAGGCATCTGGACTGTGAGCTGTGTGGTGCGTAGAAGGCCTCGTAGTGGATGAGGTTAGCGTGGCCCGTTTGTAAACGGACCGCACCATATAAACACTCCGCGCCCGCGCTCGCAAGTTCTCTCCTCACTGACAGCACAACAGCACAACAGCCACGTACTTTCAGTTCTAGCCTCCAGCACTCTAAGCTTCCCGTCTCCAAATCCCATTCAAGTTTCCACAATGTCCTTCATCAATCTCTTCCTCAACGCGCTCCTCCTCGGCGTCGCGTTCCTCGTCCTCTGCATCGTCTACACCTGCGGCTACGACAGCGGCTCCGCAGCCGCCAGAAAAGCTGCCTTTGAGCCCGAACGCTGCATGCGTCGCCACTACGTCCCGACCTCCTTTGCGGCCACGCTCGCCGTCCGCGGTGTGCCGATTCCGCGCGACAATATCCTGTCCGCCGCCGCTCTCACGAAGCGCCTCGACCCGGCCGGCTTCGCCATTCTCCGTGCCGACATCTGGGCGCTCGGTCTGCCTTTGACTTCTTCCTCTTCCTCCTCCTCCTCGTTATCCTCCTCTTCTTCATCCTCCTCTCGAGCCTCCTCCGTCTCGTCTATGTCCTCCTTGAGCTCCGCCTCCGCCCTCCAGCGCGTCCTCTCCTCGGTCGCGCGGCCCGTTTGCTCGTCCGTCGTCTACGCCTCTCCCTCCGCCTCCTGGACCCGCCTCCCTTCCACCCCCATGGTCGGCCAGATCTACACTCTGCCCATGCAGTCCGACGAAGACCTCGCCCAGTTCGGCACCATGGCCCGCATCCAGGCCATGCTGCACTACGCCGACGGCACCATTCCCCCAGAGTTGCCCGTCTCGCGCGCCCCCGAAATCGTGCACTACCCCAAGGCCGTGCGCTTCCAGACTCCCATCGCGGCCATCCTGCCCTTTGATGGCTCTCTCCCGACCTCACAAACTGTGTGTTTCAACACCGACGGCGCCCGTTGCGGCGAATATCTTCAGTTTACCGAACCTCCTGTTCCGAAGCCCAGACCTTCTCCGTCTCGTGGCACCCGCCGCCGCCCGACTATGCTGCCTCGCAAGCCCAGCACCAGAAGTCGGGTCGCGAATTTCTTCACCTCCAAACTAGCCCTCTGCGCGCCAAAGAATGGTTTGTTTTATCTTGCTCGTGGTTTGATGCTTTCTAACAGCTTTTTTCTTTCTCTACAGAGCCGCAGGGCATTTACCAGCCAATCTGCCCTGTAGGAGTCTTCACGGCCACCTCGATTTCCCTCGCCGCTCCCGGCTTGCCCGACATCCGACCCGATCCGCCTGCGGGGGCTATTTCTATGAAAGACCCGAGCCCCTCGCGCTTTTTCAAGCAGTCCGCCCACGGACTTCGCACTATGTTCAAGCACCGCAAACACGCTTCATCAAGCGTTTCCGTCTCCAGCCCCGCTCCTGTTGACGACGTTACGTCTCCTACGATCCCCAAATCTTCGCGCCGAGAGCGATTGATTCCCCGATTTCTGCGCAAAAAATCTGCACTATGATTGTTTTTTTGTCAGCTCGCTATACCTTGCTTGCAGTCTTGCTTACGCCTTTTGATTGGCATACCCGATCATACCTTCCGTTTTGTCCTGGACTGAATGTCGACAGTCGCATCGGGACATGTCATTCTGACTTCTCAGATGACCTCGCTTTTTTGGATTTTAACTAATCCGACCCGACACTCGCGTTTCGAACTCTTTCCTTGACGGCGCCGTCTAGCGATCCTTGCCAAAAACTTACCGACCGATATCCAACGAGCGCGAACTTCACTTGCGGTACTTGGTTTCAGATCTTGCAAATCGAATATCAGCTTTTTACCCCTCGCTGCTGCCTACCTACACGGATGACGGATCATCCCGACCAGGCGTGCATTGAGACGCCGGCTTATGTTTCCGATCCTTACCGAATATCAGCTTCGTATCCCTAGCTGCTGCCTACCCACACGGATCATTCCGACCAGGCGCGCTTTGAGACACAAGCTTATATTTCATCGAACGACGTTACGACGACGTTTTACTTGACTCCCTGACATGAGTCTGATCACAAAATGGACGACGAGCGAAGTTTTCCTTCCACAGTGTGAGGAGAGATGCGACTCTATGATACCACCTTAAAAAAATTACCAAAAAAAACTTGAAAATCACAAAATCATGCTAAAAATGCGTTGGCTTTTCTATTGACTATTGACTACTGTTTGTTAGTTTGCTTGTTTCTATTTTACTTTGAATACCTTTTGTATGTTCGATATATCCTGCTTGGAGGCTCAGTTATACCGTTGTCGTCAAAAGACCAAAAACATTTGAAAAATTGCAAAATCATACTAAAAATGCGCTGGCTTTCTTGTTGTACTTTTGTTTTTTGTTAAAATTATTAAATATTATTCCGCTTTACACTACAAGTAAATCTTGGCTCACGGCCACTTACGCTCTCAGAAGGAGCCTTGAATTGCTGTAAAGTGCTCAATATTGTCCAACGATGCCTGACGTGCACTCAGGGTAGAAGAGGATGCTCATTCCAAGTATGTCGAGTCTTCGGTTGTTCAACGTGATGTAGAAGCAATCTCTCTCTATATTTCGTAAGGGTATAACTATCAATACAATAATACAAGCCACCTTTCCCCTTCTGCTCAAAAAAACACAACACCGACAAACCATGCATAATCGTACGACCAAGTGGCCCAACAGCTCTCAAAGTAGTACACTTGCGAGATTGACAACCTCACTAATAAATCTCATTATTCATTATCACCATCCTCGTCGACACCGCGCTTGGCAGAGTCAAAAATGCGTCCTTGTCGTCGCACCATAGCCGAAGCAATACTATCAACCATTTTTGATCTGACTGAAAGCGGTAACGGAGTTCCTTCTGTTTCGATGTACATGCTGTCATCATCTTCCAACTCATCGTCTGTTTCACGGTCCAGATCTCGAACACCAGGTGTACTGAATGCGGCCACATCTCCAAGTGATTCAGGTGACCACGGAGTTTCAGATCGTCCGGAGAAGGTTGTACCCGACACAAGACTATCAGGCGACGACATTGTGAGTGAAGGCGACGTGACTGCTGATAAAGATACGCCTTGCCAGGGACTATGCTGATTGATATCATGTTCAACTTTTCGTCCACGAGCAGCAATGAGGCTTGATACACGAGCCGGAGTGGATACTGCGTCGTAAAGATTAATCCGTCCGGATTCCCACTCGCGAAGAAGCGACTGCAAATCAGAACCAATTGTGTTATATTGCTTTATCACGTTCTCCACTTGTATCGCTCTGGTTGCTGCTGCAGGCGACTGCGCTGCCCATGGAGAAGAGCTTAACGATGTCGGGGAATCGATCGCGAGGCCAAAACCAGAACTTGATCTCTTCAAAAATGAGTCAATGCTGGGGCTATTGGATCTTGATTGTGCTGAAGCTTGCTGTGTCAGCGATCGCGACCGATGATGTTCCTGGCGCTCCATAAGCGCCGAGTCTTCACGCAAGGCATAAAGTTTGGCTTCAATACTTCGCAGCGTGGTAGACATGCTGTTCAAAACTTGAAGATGGGGACGCCATATTTTGGCACGGCTATTCTGTTCAGTATTTGATAGTGTCCGCGGTCTTCTCGATGGAGTTCCTTGAGATCGCTGTGTCTGCCCCTCCTGCTTCGTTGGAGCTTCTGACTCAGGCCCTTGCGCCCGAGAGTAGGATTCGATCATTTCCGTCACGTCATCCTGCATGAGAGTTTCACTAAGATTGCCAGACAGGTTTCGCATTAATTCTGAGAGAGATTGAAGATCCTGCGCAACTGTCGACCATCGTGAAATTTCAGACGAATCTCCGGTGGCATCCATAGCAAGCAAACAGCAGATGAATTTCCGACGGGTCTGATGTAACTTTCGAAACTGTTGTTTGAGCTGAAACAGAGATTCAACACGGCGACCGTCTGCGTCTTCGTCTTCGGAATCATCATCAAAATCGCCCATGCGGGCTGTGCCGGAAGAATAGTGCTCGTCCAAATTCACGAAATGGCGGTTCGGATCATAAATGTCGAAATACTTATCCAAGTCCGAAGTGTTACACATTTTAGACAGCCCGTCAAAAGACTTGCTGTACAGCGCTAGACTGAGATCCAGATAAGAAAGGATCTGAACTCGAAGCCGTTTGCAGCTATCCCGACCCGGCATTTGCCTCCGCTTTGCTCCGCGTTGTAGCGATGGTGTTGGTGTTGACATGTGTAATGCATTGGCAGCATTTGGTAAGTCGAAGCCTCTGGAGATAAATTCAATTTCTTGGACAATCCCTATTGTGCGCGTCATGTTGATATCAAAAGAGTGGTTATATCGAACAAATTGTGCTGCGTAGTCGATCGCGGTCCGTCTTGTAGATCGTAACCGTTTCCTCCACTAGAATCCTGTCAGTACTCGAGGTTTCTAATTACATAACACGGATCAACTCACATTATGTGCATAAAAAAACAAGACCAACGTCCACACCAAAACCATAGACGCTAAAATCTTGTATTTCTCTGAAGACGCCGTCTGCCGATCTCCAGACTTTAAAATCCATCCGAGAAGAACAGAGACCACGACAATGCATCCGCCGCTTCCGGCCCAATACTTTGTGCTACTATTCAGGCGTATGCGAAATTTCGTGTTGGCTCGTTTCCGGGACTCCGGAGGAAATGCAATATCGGGTTCGGAATCGTCTCGATTGTAGGTAGCGGCAGATACATTGTCATCCAATAGCTGAGCAGTGACTAAAATATACCGAAATTTCTCCACAAAGTTGTTGGTCTCGCGAGGACTGACTCGTCTGCGCAGTGGTGTCTACAGCCAAAACATCAGTAAAGTCCAAGTTAGTCAACAATCCGATGAGCATTTACCGAAAATAAAAACTGGAACCGCAGTTTCCGCATAGATTTCTTGTCGCCCAGTAGGAACGGCTTCAGATCGCGTACGTTTGAACGTAGAGACTGGATTGGCTTGCCATTCGTCGAAGTAGCTTGCCCCGATAATTTGATTCCTGGTGATGAGACTGACGGCGCAAACTGCACAGTTGGCGCCGATTCTGACGACGACTCATATTCCTTATCAAGCGGCATTGGGAAGTCTGTTGGACTATCGTCGCCGGCATCTGGACCGTCAGTAGACGCGCTTGAAATGTAAACATTCCAAGCAGACCTCACCCTTCAGATACTCTCCGAGCGGAGAGTCCGCAAAGACGCTGTTCTCAGACGCCATGCAGCTTTACAACTCCATCCACAGTGACAAGTCTTTTTCCAATGTGCCGAGAGAGTAGTCAAGTTATATCGAAATAGTCGATCTTGGTGATGATTAGGACCGAGGCATGTGAGGATCCGAAATGTTATTATGGCGCGCGGCGCCTGTCAACAGAAATGGCTCGCCCAACTCGGCAAGGCCAAACTCAAGCTCACGTGATATGATTTTATTGCCAACAGCAGTTGGATTGACCTGATATATATTTACCTGGCAGCGCTTTTGGTTATATTGTCAGTCGATACGTCACCGAGGAAATTGACGAAAGTTGAGAGACTCCGAAGTCTGAGAATCTGAAGTTTTGAGCTCAAGCTTCGAAGACCGCCGAGTAGCTGGATAGCCCGACTTTCAACCATTCTCGCGGCCCATTCCCATCGAGAACACGTCGTCTTCTCGCGCGCCTTTGATACCGCCTGTCAAGCTATACGGATACCCTGAGCAACAAGCTAAGATTTTGGTGAATTATCAGCTGTCCTGTCTGTCCGTTTGTCTTATTGGTGCGCGATCCAGCAATGAATTTACTATCAAGTTTGTCGGAGCCGGCGTCGGAAAGCAGAACCGCTCTTCTGGATGACGCTGATACTTCCCAAGTTGACGACGCTGGCTCTGGAAGCATCGAAGTCCACGATAATGTCGCCAACTCGGTTGCTACGAATGGAAAGAGCGCTTTAGTGTTGATAGATTCGAAGTTCAAAGTCCCAGATTTCTTAGTAGCTGGTCAGGCCGTCATGTCGCTGCGCGAGATTGCTGAGCAATTTGCAGCCAAAGAACCGGACGAAAGTGAAGCCAAGTCTGACCGCATCAGTAGAATCATTACGTCTGCGGAAATGTCGGATCCGAATGACGAATCAACCTGGCTCTTTTTTGAAAGCAACGAGCACGACAAATCCACTACTTGCGACTATTGCAATCACATGAAGTTGCAAGTGCGAGCGAAGCATTGCGTATCGGAATTGACTAGAGAGCTTTTGCATGTGCTTTACTGGGATTCAACGGAGGATTTCAAGTCTGTCACGCGACGCGCTGAGGTCAAAGCACTGGAATTTGTGGATGCTATGCGTCAGAAATACCCTACGGACAAAAGCCCCACATCTATTCGGTACGTCTGATACCTGATTGCATGAAATCTCTGCGATACCGAATACCGCGAGCTAACTTACTCTGAATAGATCGCAGATAGACCCAGCTGATGCCTCGATTGAAGTTTACGAATCTGAGATTGTACCGAATATGGAAGTAGGCGCTATTCGGCGAGAGTGGGACCGTTTTTTACTCAAAACCCACAACGAACTTGCGCATGACCTTCGAGTTAAGAAGGCGAAGCAGCAGCTGTCCAAATTATCTCGATTTGGATTTTGATTGACTTGTTCTGCTCAGCTGTCAATATTGTCTCTGGTACGCATTCATGAATCATGATGGTGTTATTGTCTTGTTCTGTCTTCTTTTTCTCGCCGTTTTGCTTGCAGGCTTTTTGAATCCGCAAGTCGTGTTCTACTTGGTGTACTATTAGTTTCCACCCGTCCTCAATAGACAATACTGTCCGATCATTGTAAAGTAAAGTTATCCATTAACAGTAATATGTAACATTCCCGCCGCGCAGGATACACGCATGTGCTTCATTCACCCGCTTCACGTCATCCCAAACTCTTACCCATCTCCTAAATCTAACCGTACACGCGGGACACGAGAGTTCCAGCAACGCGCTGGAAAATTCCAGCCGAACCTCGGGCGAACATGCTGTTGGCGATACCGCTGGCCTTGCCGAATCTGTCGCATCGAGTGAAAGCCATGGCGTTTGTAGACGACAGAATGACGGCAATAACTAGAAAAAAAACGAGGTCAGTTTAAATTTACCTAAGTCGGATCCCAGAAACACGTACCGACGAGAGAAAGCTATAAGAACATCGTTAGCAAATGTTTCACAGAGTAGTAACTGGAAGTTTTAGCATACCCAGATCAATTCAAGCTTGATGATAGCCAAGAAGGCCAAAAGTCCCCACAGGACAGGAGTGCTGTAAAGGGTAGTCCAGAAGAAGCGCGAGTCCGTGCCATTGATCTGGCGTTGAGGCTAAAAGAGGAAAGCAATCAGTCTCTGTCGACTCGGGTCTAGTAGTAATAAAATCTGATAACGCCTGGAACTTACGTCGGCACTCTCAAAGACCCAGACACTGTCGCCATTCGCAGATGCCTCGTTCCACCACCTAAGTTCATTGAGTTAGTATCTGCTGCAAGCATTGTTCGTGTCCTCTTAACATACCGTAAACCAACTAACAAACGTCCAGTAACATTCTTCACGTTCCAGAAATCGGCAGCAAGCAGCAAAATAACGATGATAAAAATGAGAACGCTGAAAAAAATCAGATACGCAATCAGGAATAGAATAGCTCGCAATTCTACTTACAAGTTGCTGGTAAAGATCAGGCCAAAGATGTAAGTCAACAGCGCAGCTGCATGACGGAATCACGGTTAGCCATTGCTTCAATCAACACGCAATAACATCAGCAACGCACCAAGTCTGATTCCCAAAAAGAACGCCAGAGCAACCGGATGGCCCGAGAGGGCGAAGCGCAGCGCGTTTTCTTCAGCCTAGACAAAGAGACGCACTGATTAGCAGCCAAACCCGGTTAAAGAGAAGCACAGCATTGCACTGTTACAACTCGTAGCACAACAGAAAGCCCTGTAAAAGTATGAACAGCTTACCATCTATCAGATCTGTTCCAGCTAAAGCAGAGAGTAAGTGCCAATAGGATATGGACGCAGAAATGCGAGATCGATTAGAGCCTAAGGAACGTATAAGCGCGTGAAGTGAATATCGCGATCGAATTGCGTGCGGCCTGCGCCGCGCGGCAGCACTGGCCCGCCATCGAGTTACCGTTAAACACCACCACTTGCTTGACTACTACGCGAAATCTTTTAATTGCTTACTTGGCTATCAAAAACTTGACCTAACTTGTAACAATTCGACAAAATGATAACTGGCTATACAGCTAGAAAAAAAAATGCAACTTTCCAAGTTTGCTTTGATGCGTCAGCCCGGAGTCGAACCGGGGGCTCGTCGATGGCAACGACGAATTTTACCGCTAAACCACTAACGCTTCATAAAAATCAAGTAATGCAGTTCAATAGACTGTCCAAAAAGCTCAAAATTAGCCCTAACCCTCGTTTCTTACAAGATCATATTGGACAGGTACTCCACCAACTCATGAACCTTCACGTCCTCCTGCGGGCGAGACTGCACCACGAGTTGACAGTTGTGTGCATGGGATATCCGGTTCGGCAGCGGGTTGAACGCTGCTGCGCAGCTGGGGTGGGGAAAAGGTGGGGAAATTTTCAACCGGTAGTGTTTGTACAGGTTCCGGGCTACTTTAGGGGACGTGTATGTATGTTATAGTCTTTGAAATGCAACTTGTCACTAGACAAAAAAGGACATATGATGATATGGGTGACCAGAGAAGATAAAAGGACAGTAAATGTCGTGTGATTCCGTCGTTTATGAATGTTTTGGAGGTTGGACGATTGAATACTTCAGAGATCCCGTCCTCCTACGACGGGCCTCTGAACTTCCTCGTCCTCCCGTGAGTCCATTGACAAAAAAGATGAAATTCTCTTCATCAAGGTAGATGCGCCTGGTGAAGGTCTGGACTTCCAACTCACTGAGATACTCAGTTAAGTCTAGGGCCGTGGTCAAGTTGTAAAGTTCCGACTTCATCTATAGTAAGTCCAAGTATGACAATACAGGTAGTGATGACGATAATCTACCGCTAAATCACGGCCATAGATGCCTAGACTTGACCGAGTAGCTGAGCGAGTAGCTGAGCGAGTTGCCACTCCATCGACATCGTCATCACGCTCTGTCTCCTACTCGGGGCCCGAAAAAATAAGGCAGTTCAATAGACTCTCTAAAAACTCAAGCTTACCCTTTTATTCCCTTTATCGATATTTTAATCAAGCAGCTAATCCATCTAGATAATTTGTAAAATGTTTTCGCACATAGATTGGCTTGTGACGGCATAATTAAAAGGGAGCTCACTGAAACTGGTGGGTTTTAATCCTCTCGCTAAACCTTAACTACAACTCAAAATTCTTAATCAAGCGGGAACATCAAGAAAATCGCAAAATTATTGGTCTTTGCAAATTAACGTATTTTAACATTCATATACGATACATTTCATTTAGTTTTCTTCACTGGTTTGATTTGGAAATGTCTCGAGTCGGAGTAATGGTCATCGGGCCAGCTGGCGTGGGTAAAGTAAGTTTTTCAAGCTCATAGAATCATCATCAGTTACAAGGGGAACCTATCTAATTCATCAACGCTATAGAGTACATTCTGCTCAGCTCTCTTGAGTCATATTCAAAGTTTGGGACGACGAGCACATCTTGTGAATCTGGATCCCGCAGCTGAGCCTGGAGAATATGAATTCACGGTCGACATTCGTGATTTGATCTCGTTGGAAGATGTCATGGAGGAGATGTCCTTTGGCCCCAATGGTGGATTACTATACTGTTTTGAGTACGTTGCTGCAGCTATTTGACTTGACTCTATGCTGCTTTTTAGTAGCTCTTTCTGACCTTAGTATAGATTTTTAATGAGCCATCTAGACTGGCTTGACGAGGAGATCGGAGATTACGAAGACGAGTTTTTAATATTTGACTGTCCAGGTATGTTCACACGATGTATACATACTGATGGTGATTTTGAGCTGACTGAAACCAGGTCAAATTGAGCTTTACACGCATATTCCTGTCCTGCCAGCTCTGGCCAAGCATCTTACAGAGAGTCTTGGATTCTCGCTATGCGCTTCGTATCTGCTAGAAGCTCCATTTGTCATCGATCCACCAAAGTTCTTCTCAGGCGTCATGAGCGCCATGTCGGCCATGATTCTGCTGGAACTACCGCATATCAATATTCTGAGCAAGCTAGACCTGATCAAGGACGAGATGCCGAAACGGGAAATCAAAGCGTTCTTGAACGCGGATCCGAATTTACTCACCGACCTGAACTCGAGCACGAACCCGAAATTTTACAGTCTGAATCGGGCAATGATGCAGCTTGTTGATGATTTTGGTATGGTTCAATTCTTGCCACTTGACGCGAAGGATCCGGACAGCGTGGGAACGATTTTGAGCTACATTGATGATATCACTCAGTGGGCGGAATCTCAGGAGCCGAAAGAACCGAAAGAAGAGGAGTTGATGGACGAAGATGATGAGGATAATGCATTCAGACAGCTTCTAGGCCAGGGTTAGAAGGGAAATAATACTCGGTTCTCAGATATTTTGAAGTCGATCGGGTAGAGGTTTAGATCAGGAGGCCCAGATATGGTGTAGCAGCTACTCTCACGCCTCTACCTACGGCGCATGACGAACACCCGCAGGATATGAGGATGTGTACCGTCGTCAACCTCCCGTCTCGGTCTCTCGGATTCCGCCTTTGACAATCGATTTAGTCCCGGAAGCTTTTTTTCCGCATTTTGCTCCGCAAGGTCGTCGAATGGCCGTCAGTCCTTGCTACGAAGGATGATAACTTCCACTTTGCACAAGTCTGCGTTTGCGTTTGCTTCATTTGGGGAAGCCGTTGATTTATTGCCGCAAGTCCTAAGACCTGCACCTGACAACTGTTATGTTCACAGCCGCTAAGCTGCAACAGTTAACATGTAGTTATAATAAACTGTAACTAACACCATGTTGATTTTGCATATTTTCGAGGACCTTAAATTATAGTTTTCCATCGAACTCTAAAACTCGGCACTAAATGCTTAACCCGAAGATTCAGATCATAAATACACAACCAATTCTGGCTCACTCTTCTTGAAAGGATCTGTCTAGGGTGCCTATCATCATTTATCTGTTTTAGCAGAATTAGATCCGTACCGGACATATCACTTGGTCCTCCGATAGGCCGTCAAATTGCGATCTTTTTACATAACGCGTCCATCAACAATTCATCAACAAACGCGTCGCGATGGTTACGCGGTCACCCCAAAGAAAGGCACGATAACTCGATTGAAGTAACAAAACTACGATGCCTCCACAACCAACCAAGGCACGAAAGGGGGGTGGTGCAATGCAGACTAGTCTGATGTCTTTTATCGTGCCTAAAGGGGGATCAGTCGAGACGGATAATAATAGCAATAAGGTGGCGGAGACGCCGTCCTCGGGGAAGAGGAAAGCAGCGACTGCGAATGCTGGGAATTTTATTGTGCAGAAGAGTAAATCTCCACGACAGCAGCAGAGTGGGTCATTGGTTGTGCCGCGCGGGAACGGGATTTTGGGGTTCGTGAAGCGGGCAAAGATTGAAGGGTGGCTGTTTTTGGGTGATCCTGAGGAAGGCGAGGAGGTCAATATTTCGGTGGAGGACGAGGATCTCTTTGACGAGGATGTCAATGCCGACGATATTGAGAATTTTACTCGTTTAGGCGATGATGGTGATGAGGATGAAGACGAATCACGAAATACGACTATGCCGTTCGAACTTGTGGACGAAGAGCCTGAAAAGTCCGCGGCAATTGATGAGAACGAGGAGAGATATGAAAGTTATGGAGAATCAGAGCATGCAGACAAGCTGGACGAATTCGCTGGACCGTTTCAACTTGTCGATGATCAGGATTCATATGGCGATACAGATCAGCCTGTCGGTGCCGTTGACGAATCTGGTCCGGCTGTTGAGGAAGCACCGGGGGAGGCGACAAATCACGCGGCGGCGGATTCGCCGGAGCTTATTTCGATCTCGTCGCCTGTGTTATCTCAAAATCCGTTGTTCAACGACGGAAATATTGATACGGCTGATATACAAGGTGATGATGCGGCGAATTTGATGTTATGTCCTGTCTGTGGGAAATCTCAAAAAGCTGATGTGAGTTGTTTATTGGACGCAAAAACGTGTGCAATTGCTAATTAAGCATAGGAAATCGAGGTTCATGTCAACTCTTGTCTTGACGACAGCCAGGCTGCACCTATCCCGGCAATTACAATTCTTTCTGATGATGACCCCGCAGCTAACGCTGTGCCTGCGTTGGAAAGCAATACGTCGCAGGCTCAGAATAATAAATCACGTACTGTTAACGCTGTGAGCACGCCGGGGAAAGAGAACGCGTTTACAAGGCTTCTGGCTGGTCGGCGCGAGCAAATGATGTGGGAACAGGCTGCCTCGAAAGCACCAACCGATACGCCACGGGGCCGTACGCGGCAGAACTCAGCAGCAGGAACGCCGACTAGCGGTTCTGCAACGTCTCGGAATTCAGGGAACAAAGTCGAAAATGCGGATACCAGGTTCGAGGCGGCGATGGATGATGCGGGCGAGGGATCTTCTGCGATGACCGCCTCGTCGTCGAATAGTGGTGGCAGTTGGATGCAGGGACAACAGGGCCGATGTCCATTTTACAAAATCATGAATATCGAACCAGGAGTCGCTGTTGACGCATTTCGGTTTGGCGCCGTGCCGAACGTGACAATGTATTTCCTCACGTGAGTTTCTCTCTACTATTTAACTGCACAATCCGAGAGAATTGGCTAACAAAGACAAGGCATTTTCATTCCGACCATTATGGCGGATTATCGCAAAACTGGACGCACGGACAGATATACTGCTCGGAAGCGACTGGTAATCTGGTCATCAAGCAGCTTCGAGTGCGACCCGAGTTTGTCGTGAAGCTGCCGATGGATGAGTGTATTAATCTGGGCAAATTTAGTGTGTCGTTGATTGACGCGAATCAGTGAGTGTTTTGCTTGAAATGAAGACACGAGGCTCGAGCTGACTTGATTTGTTCCAGTTGTCCCGGATCTGCTATTTTCCTGTTTGAAACCCCACGCACGCGGATCCTTCACACGGGAGACTTTCGGGCAAGTCCGACGCAATTAATGCACCCACTGCTCCGCAACAAGCGAATCAACACGCTGTACCTGGATACCACGTATCTGAACCCGAAATACTCGTTTCCGGAACAGGCCGACGTGGTGGATGCCTGTGCCGAGGTCTGCTACGAGCTCGACCGGGACCCGGACGCGGCAGGCCGGCGGATTGCTGGGGCTGCGATGGGTGCCGGACGCGTGGTTAAGAGCCTTTTGCAGGCGATTGGCGGGAAAACGTCGACGGCGATGGACGGCCGCATGTTGGTTATTGTGGGGACGTATAGTATTGGGAAGGAACGCATGGCTATGTGAGTTGCTACCTGATTGATCTTTGATTGTGATTGTGGACTGACGTTTGTGTTACAGCGGAATTGCGCGGAAGCTGAATACCAGGATCTTTGCGACGGCAAACAAACGGCGCATATATTCGTGTCTGAACGACCCGGTTCTGGACGCGCTGCTGACGAGCTCACCCGAGGAAGCACAGGTTCATCTTGTTAGTCTGCAGGAAATCCGGCCGGAGGTATGTACAAATTAGGAATGGCGAAACAAAGAAGGATAAATATCTGACGTGTGGCAGACACTTGGCGCGTACCTGGAGCAGATGCACCCGCATTTCTCGCGCATCGTCGGGTTCCGGCCGACGGGGTGGTCGTTCCGCGGGCCAGCCGCGCCCGCGGGCGGAGATTTGCCGCAGTCCGTGGAAGCCGTGATCCAGGCACCTGCCGCGGCGTACACCGCGGCCGTCATGCGGCCGTCGCGGGGCTCGAGCGAGCGCGTGATGTACTTCGACGTGCCGTATTCCGAGCACTCTAGTTTCCGGGACCTGGCGTGTTTCTGCACCGCGTTGGAGGTCGAGCGCACGATTCCGACCGTGAACGTGGGCGCGCCTGCGAGCCGGGCGGCGATGAAGGCGTGGATTACAAGGTGGGATGCCGTGAGGCGGAAACGGGGCGTGAAATGGCGCGGTATTACGGAGGGGCTGGTGCGGTGGTGAGTGGAGTATTGCATGGATATGGCGTTAAGCGTTTTGTTGGGTCGATTAGTTTTGAATTCTGTATGGTTAAGTTAGTCGGGCTGGCTGATTAATGTGTATATTTGGATAGATTGTGCTTGGCCGAGATAACGGGTCGTATCCGTACAGCAATCTTCTGTTATTTCTTTCTATCTACATGGGTGCAATGCGCTTTGGCGGCACTATAAGTACCCCGCCACCGCTCCCGGACCTTTCTGCCGCTGAGTGCCGATTGTCAAGCAAAGCCATTGTACCTGTGCAACAAACCGATAGTAAAAACATGAAAACAAAGCTCTCTTGCAGAATATTGTAATACTAGAGATGCAAAAAATTGGTAATCTGGAGTTGATGATAATGGTCTCTGGCGGGATCGAACCGCCGATCCTCGCGTTATTAGCACGATGCCTTAACCAACTGGGCCAAGAGACCAGATTACGGGAGTGAAAAGCGCCGCAGTTGACCAGGATGGGAGTTTGGCAACCCTAACCCCGGTTTTCTTTGAAATACGGCTGTATCTCGGCGAGATGTGGATGTATTAAGAAATTAAAACATGCATCATGTAGCCTTCAACTCGCTCTTCTTGTGAGATAGTTTAAGATGTTGTTAGATGACGTTGTTGGCGTGGAGCGCGGTGGGAGATCTCGTGTAAGCGGCCGCGACGCGCGATTGCGCGATAGCCCGGCGCATCCTGGTCCGCAGTCCGCCGTCCGCCGTCCGCAGGCCGCCGATAGCGCCCCGACGGGCACTTGCTAGCTGCAGTTGGTAGTTGTTGGGCGGCCGACCGGTCATGTGCGCTGCGATTGCGCGATTGCCAACCGGGAACCAGTCGCGGATCAGCAGCGGGCCGCGCTGCGTTTCCTGTTCGGGCAGTCCAGCCGCGGAAGGGTCTCCCGTTGCGGGCTAGAGTGTCGAGCGTGTGCTGGAGTCGCGGTCAGGTGGGATTCATGGGAGGAGGGAGAAGCGTAAGCAGAGTTAAGTTACGGAACTTAACTTACTAGTAACACGAGACGAAGCGCGATGACCTCACGCAACCGGCGAACCGAACCGGACACGAGATTTGGTTTGGATCTGATAGACTGGAGACTCAGCATAACTGAACTACTGAAGGCTGACTGAAGGCTGGCACACGACCACAGTTGCACACAATGCTCGCCCGCGGCTGCGAGGGTCGCGCGCTGCGCAATGCGGTTAACGCGACGCAAATTTGAACCCGAACACGAACGCAAACCCGAGCACAACCCGAGAGCAGGCTGCAAGGGGTCGTAGCAAGTGCAGCACTGGAGCGAAAGCCGGCCAGCGCTTAAGCAACGCTTAGTAACTGCGCAAGCGCGCGGCTGCAGAACCGCGAACGCGCAGCCGCCGGACGGGGACCCCTGACCGTGCGGCGCGGCGCGCGTCCGAGCGCACCAGCAAACAAGGTTAAGGTTCAGGGCTGCGCTAGTGCGGCGTGCGGCGCGCACGTGCTCTTAGCGCACGTGACTACTCTGTAGTTTAGCAGAGCGAGGCCTGAGTCCGAGAGCTCAGAGCAGGGATGTTGTAACAGTGTAGGGTCAATGAAGTGCTGAACGGGCTACAATAATACAACTAGAGTCAAGAGAGCTGCCCGGGCCAGGCGCCGCGGCAGTTGCCGAGTCGTGTGTCGCGTCGCGTCGCGTCGCTCGAGTCGCTCGTGTCGCACCCGCGCGGCTCGCCCGCGTCGCCCGCGTCGCCCGCCGCTATCGCCGCCGACGCGTCCCGCGCTCTCCCGACCTGCCCCCCGGAAGCGCGCGCGATACCGCGGCCGGCCTGCGCTGCAGTTATTATTCCTCTTCTCGTCATCTTCCTCTTTCTCTCCTTTCCTTACCTCTTCTCTTCTCTTCCCTTCTTGCCGCTTCTCTTCTCCCCTTCTTTCCATCCTTCTCGGCTCCTTCCTCGTCATCAGTCTACCACTCTCCCAACCCAGCCCAGCTCAGCCAGCCTCCGGATCACACCCCCGCCTCCGTGCAATGGCGTACAGCCATACGCCCGGTGTGCCGTCGACCATCTCGCTGCTTCCCGAAGACGTCGACCTCGCCCTGAACTCGTTCCAGGACCCTCTCCATCGCTCGTCTTCTTTCGCATCTGCCGCCGCTTCACGCCAGTCCTTCGATTCTGAAGCTGACGAATCATTCTTTGGATCCAGCAGCTACAATCTGCCTGATCCCGCCTCCGCGGCAACCTACAGCTCTCCCGGACAGCTCTCCCCACCGCAGTCACGTCTCCTCATGACTGTCCACGATCATGAAAGCGCGTTCGGCTCTGAGCTCTGCAAGCTCGAGCCGGGCGAGATGCTCTTCCCCAACTACTTTGCTGACTACGAATGCTCGCCATCCCAGGCTTTCAATCAGGAGTACTTCTCCCTGGCTCCGGACCAGCCTGTGCCGATCGACTACTCGTACCTGTCCTTCCCAGGAGACAAGGGCGGTGTAGTCGTGCCTGAGATCCCCGCCGTTCCCTTCCCCGCGCCAGCTCCGGGACCGGTCCCGCTTATCGACAAGAACATCCCGCTTCCGGAAGGTGATCCCTTTGCCGTCGCTTATTTCCAAACCGCGTCGTGGCCCATGCCGTCTTCTGTCGTGCTGACAGGTCCCGTCGCGGAGACTTATCCCATCGGTACTCCAGTGTCTTCCTTCATGCGCGGTGAGACGGCAATGCCTGCCACCAAAGCTCCCGTCAAATCTTCTTCTTCTTCTTCCTCTAGCGCTGCCTCGACCGCAGCAGAGAGACTCAGCGCCAGTGGCAAACCGTTGTCAAGCAAGATCCCAGCGCTTACAGTCGCGACGGCTAAAGCAGTCGAAGAAATGGCGAAATCGACCAGAAAAGTGCGACGCCGCAAGGGATCCGCCGACCAAGTCATGCAGCTCGACATTGATCTCGTGCCATCTCTGGCCACGATTGGCTCCCGCCGGCCTGTCGAGCTGCCCGAGCTACCTCCCGGTCAGACAAAGGAGAATCTGACTCCCGAAGAGCTGGCAAAGTTCAAGCACAATCATCGCTTGTTGCGGAATCGCGTTGCTGCGTTGTCGTCCCGTGAGAAGAAACGGCTGTTTGGGGTACGCATTCAGGAAGCCTGCATGGTCTTGCAATTTGAGCGCCGTTTGTTCACCGAGCGCATGGACGAGCTCATGCGCTACACTTCGTCGCTTGAGAGACGACTCGGCATGGAGCGACATAATCCGTTCTGGAAGCACCCTTTGCCCATGTTTATCCAGGGTATCACGCCCGAGGGCAAGGATGTCAGAAGACCAACTGAGGAAGAATACGAGGGGGACGCGATGAAGTATATGATGCGCAAGAACAATTTCAGCTTTGTCGCGTGTCTGGACCAGGAAGATTTCGAGAGGATCTTCCTTGCGTCTGGTGTACTCTGCTTGGTTTGTTTCCCCAACTATCATAAATGTAAATATCTAGTTACTGACTTGGTGATAATAGCTGCTGTACATGTTCTCCTTCCTGGTGTACCCTTCATTGCTCACGGTGCCTGCAATCCTGGTTCCTCCTGAAGCTGCACCGTTGCTGGACGAGTCCACACTGGCATCTCAGATCCACAAGATCCTCAGTAACCCGTCTGAACTATCCCAGGGCTATATCCGCATGTCTCACGAGTCCTCCTCGTCCAAGAATGCGCAACACTGGTTCGTGACCCGTGCCGGCGTACCGGATAGTCTTCGTGAAGGCTGCACGCTCAGCATTATCACGCCCGCTGCGGTCAATAACGTTCCTGATGGTTATAAACGCAAGCGTGGTCAGGAGACGATCAAGACTGAACATGATTCCTCGACTGGCCCTACTTTTCTTGAAGAAATTGAGCTCTGCGTCAAGCGCAGACGCGTGTTTCTTCCAAAGTAATGATTCAATGATCTACTTATGAGACTATACGTATCAATCTGATTCATTTTATGCTCACTTACGTTTTTTATATATAACGACAATGTCTTTTGTATTATGCTTTGTATCTATCTATGGGTATCCTTCATATGATTCTTTTTATGACAATTAATGACTTGGTGAAAAATCCTCCTTGCTGGGATAACGTTGCTTCTTTTGTTGGTCTGCTTTTTTTTAGTTACGGGGAGAGGGAGTCTGGGGTATCTGGTGTTATAGCTTTGCCGGTTTTTTCTTTCGTATGTTGCTCTTTACCTGATTCTGATATCACGATATATGATGTTACAACTTTGATTTATTTGAGAGATGAGATTACGTTCGCGGTATTATTTTTGTTTATGCTTGTTTGATGTTTGACGAAATCATAACACTTGTCAATGTTTGCTTCATGTTTGACAATTCATACGCACGCAATACACATCTTGTTTTCACGGAATTTAAATACTGACGACGAGTCTCGAGTCGATGCAGGTAAATTAACTTTTGATTTGACTTCATTACAAAAATTCTCCGAATTAGCGCCGATTCTAGCAGATAACTTAGTTGTGGTATTACCGTATTCGAATAATACAAGCCGCCCAATCGCAGAACCCAAACCAATGCAAAGACAAAATTAACACAGAATTCCAAATCGATATCAAAAACAGGGTAGCCGCATGAATTTGCCAACATTCTCGATCCGCGGCAAAGCATTCTCAACAACCGCATAAACAATACGAATTCCTGCAAGTCGACTTGCCAAATGATATAAAAAACAAAAAAAGCAAGGTATAAGTTTTCTCCACTCCGCAAAACTCCACTCCAAATGACAGAACCCAAACATAATAATCTTCCTTACTTTCGACTTCGCGCACCAGACGCCGCCGTGTGTCTCATAAACCTCGGCAACGACATCTTTTTCTTCGAGCTCTTATTTCCGTCATCCAAATCCTTCTTCTCTTCAAGCAGATCATTCTCTTTGACTTTTTTGACCTTGATGACAGCAGTCTTTGGTTTAACCCCCTGGCTTTCTGGGATATATTCCTCCTCTCCCAAAATCACAGATACAGGCGGTAACTCTCCAAACTCGTGCTTCCCAGTTCTCTTTAGCGACGTCAATGTAGGTCTCATAAACCGAGGCAACGTTAATCCGCGGCCGCGCTTATGCTGCTCAGGTTTCGAAGTCGGTATAATAGCGCAATGCATGGTCGGTAGCGCGGCAGGTGACGCAGGAGTAGCAAGCGCGGTAGTCGACGCTGCGGCGAGTTTGCTTAACGCGCCGAGCGAGTGCTTGCCTGAGCTTGACTTTCCAAGTGACCGGAACAGGGTCGAAAAGACATTATTGCGGGTTCGTGGTGGTTGTTTCGGGGCAGATTCGGTTCGTTTCTTGGTTTTGTTGCGTTCAAGTAATGCTACTGGATGGGTTTGCGGAGCGGCCGAGATCGCGAGACTGGATGATGCTAAGGCTAATTTCCCAATTGCTCCTGTTGTTGGAATCGTGCGGGTACGATCTGTAACCAACAGTTAGCAAGCCACAATAAAACCGTACGCAAAGAGCTATATGGGAAGCAAAATATACCATCAACAGCAGCCTTCGAGCGTCTCTTCGACGAAGCGGTTGCCTCCGCATATTTCTTCCCAGCAGAACGGCCAATCGTCCGATGTTCCGCGCGTGACTTGGCACCCGGTCGAGCTGCTGAAATCGGAGGCCAAGGTTTCATAAGCTCACGGTTTGGCGGAGGTGGCTTCGGATATGGCAATGGCTTCGTAAATGGCAATAATGCAATAGCGGGGTCTGTTGTGAATTGCGGCAGGGCGGACGGCTTTGGCTCTGGCTCGATGAACGTGATGTCGTTTGAGAAATGAACTGATTTTGACGACGATACTGTGCCCGAGCGACGGAGGATCGAGCGACTACTGCCGCGCCGTGTCACGGGAATCGGGGAGTCCGAGGAATCCGGGGAATCTGGTGAGTCCGGGGAATCGCAGTCCTGGACGTAACTAAGCTCTTCGACGAGCGACTCGGGTGATTTCTTGATAACCTTCACCTCACGTTCCGCATCCACGTCCAACAGTAATGCTCGTTCATCATCTTCCACGATTTTCAAAAGTCGTTCCCAAGCTTCACCCGACCGCGGCGGCACTCGACTGCAGACAGGAGTTCTGATCTCCCTAACCGACGGCTGTACTTGCTGTTGTTGCTGCTGCTCGCTGTACTCGCTGTACTCGCAATAATCGTCATAGAAGTCCGCGTTCAGTCGACGGAGCGCGTGGGCGGTTAATCTGGGAAGCGAGTCTGGGTCGGTCGTCGAGATTCTGTCAATGGCTGAAACTAAATCGTCGTAGTCGACCGGAAGAAGCGTGATGCCTGGTTGGTCTGGTGATGATTTTGATGCCGTTTCGCGATCGCGGTCGCGGATGGCTGCGTTGACGGCTGCAATGGAGGATATGCCTAGGTAATAGACGATGTATATGGCGTAAAGAATCGCTAGTAGCATGCCGAATAGAAAGGCATCAATGATAATCAAGGCCATAGTTAGGAGTCGTTGTGAGATATTGGGAGCTGGTAGGGGGTAGATTCAACACGGCAGTTGAAGTTGTTTGCTGTAGTGGTGGGTGAAGGAAAGAGAGAGATCAAAGCTGTTGAACCGGCATAATTTCAATACTGGCTATATAATTCCCGGCATGGTCCGAATTTGGGGTAGGGGCTCGAAGGCGGGCGGTGAATTTGTGGGCCGGTCCAAATCCAAATTGAAATTACACGGTTCCGGTACCATGTCAACAAAACCACCACATGCACGCTTCCACCGCAACTTCTGGACACTCGTAGTAAGCGATTGCCAATCAATCATAATTCATAGTCCAATAAATTAAGGTCTCCTAACTTTGATTTAATTGATCGGAGTGTATATAGTAATATCGAATCAAGCATGGAGTTCTAGTTAAAGGCGTAGCACGGCTGATGGCGCGGATCGCCCGCAATGGAGATGAGATCTCGTGAGCCGCACCGCCGAGCAATTGCAAACGAGTTCTCGATCCTCATCGACCTCGAATTTCCATATATATTCGTGTTCACACATTTTCACATAGCATCGACAGTATTTATAGCAGCAGTTTTCACATTTCTCACAATGAAGTGGCCTTTAATAATATGGCCAATTCTACATATTTCCATCAGCGCTCACCTGCAAGTGCAAGCAGCATTACCAGAGCAGCGCATCCCTCTCGAACAAGCACAGCTCGAAGCATTGTACAAGGCATATCCACCGTTCCCCATGCTTGATCCAGATTATCCCGATCTTCCTGGCTCTTCAGTCCGCGCACTTCTTTCTCCGATATTAATCCCACGAGTACCCGGGACCGCAAACTCGACACTTGTTCGCGCTCATATTCAGAATCACTTTGATGGGCTCTCTGGTTGGGAATCACATGTCGACTCGTTTATTGCACCTGTGCCAGCCCTTGGTGCAGACTCAACCCTTAATTTCACCAACCTCGTGTTCCGAATGACGCCTCCCGGTGCTCCGCACGCGCCACTACTCACCCTGGCAGCGCATTTCGACTCGAAACGGACGCCTGAGGGGTTCATCGGCGCCACAGATTCAGCCGTGCCGTGCGCGATTCTGATGTATCTGGCCACCGCGTTGACATCGGCTATGAACACTCGATGGGCCATACCTCGATCCGACAAGGACTTTGGCCTACAATTGTTATTTCTGGACGGCGAGGAAGCTCTCGTGGAATGGACCGCTCAGGATTCATTGTACGGCGCAACTCATCTTGCCGAGATGTGGGATACTCAGCGTGTCGCGTCGCCGCATGGCCGAACGTCTGCGATCCAGGATATCGAGTTATTCGTGCTGTTGGACTTACTCGGCGCCGAGAAACCGCGGGTTCCTTGTTATTTCGGGATCACGCAGTGGGCGTGCCGTGAGCTCGCAGCAGCCGAATCACTCGTGCGTGGAGCAGGCTTAGCAAAGTCCGCAGCGGACGCGAAGGATAACTACGTGCAGGGAGATTTCCTGATGGCCAACGTGTTTATCGACGACGATCATGTGCCGTTTCAGAAACGCGGAGCGCCGGTGTTGCATGTTATTCCGGTGCCGTTTCCGGCCGTGTGGCATACGATGAAGGACGATGGCGCGCATTTGTCGAGAGACGCGGTGCATGATTGGGCTGTTTTTGTAACTTCGTGGGTCGCGGGATATCTGGGACTTGGCGAGTTTATTGGGAACCAGACGAGTAGTTCATGACGATGAGATACGGGTGCATTCATTTTCTTAAAATGTTGGAGTTCTTTGTGGATAGATTAATAATATTGAACATGGTATGATTTCATCACTATAAAAAAATAGTATTTACAAGGTCATTAGCCAAGACCGGCCTTAGACGTCTTAACCTTCGCCATAATCGGCGCAGCCATGCCCAGGTTACCACCAACACCGAGTCCCGAACCAGTAACCCAGCCCATCTTCTGCAACAGCTGTCTTCCAATATTCTCCTCGCTGATCTCAGGCGCGTTCCCGCCCACCACGTCTCCTTCTCTATGCTTGAACGTGCCTGTGCCTCCCTTAGACAAGTCTTTCTTCACAGCTCCTCGTTTGCCCTTCTTATCCAACCGTGGGAAAAACGAGCGTTCTTCGACATTCATGAACGAACCAAAATCTGCTTCATCATGACTGCGAGAATTCTTGTACAGCATGGTGAACCGCTTCGTTCCACCGCCAACAGACTTTGACGACAAACTGTAGGCATGTGCAAGAACGTGCACTATCAGATTATTAGCTCTCTGGTCATCTAAAAAAATCAAATCAAAAATGAGGGGTAAAAACATACCAGACTTGCGTGTGCGTTTATCCATCGGAGGAAGTGACAAGCTAGTACGTCCACCGTTGCGCAAAAAGCCTTCAATCTCCCACTTAATCTCAGAGATAGTCATACCCCTGGAGTATTTCTGGCTCAAATCCGCAACACCGGTAGCCTTGGCCTTCTTTCCTAGCAAACCTTGCTGCCGCAGTGCTTCTCTATTTGCCCGTCTGGCGCCCTTTGCTGCTTTGTCTTTGACCCATTGAGCGCGCAAAATCTCTGCAAGCTCTTCGTCGGAGTTGTCAAACTCGGGAATACTCTTCTTTGCGCGCCGTCCCACGCTGGGAGCGGCCAAGAAGACTGCATCTCTAAAGTGCCGTTCTGCGTCGAGAATGTCGTCGTCGTCAAATTCGTCATCGTCGTCATCCTCATCTTCAAAGTTGGCCATTTCGTCATCTTCATCGTCGTCGTCGTCGTCATCTTCGTCTTCCTCTTCGTCACTGTCATCGGCTTCACCATCTTGCGTCACCTTCATGCTAATAATCTCCTGCTGGACAAAAACATCAGACTCTTCCGGAATCATGGACTCCTCGCCTTCAATAGCCGCATCTTCTTCATCCTCATCCACATCCTCGTAATCGTCGCTGTTGTCCACATAGTCTGCCGGAACCGCCGCCACGGACGGTTCCGCAGCAATCTCCGCCAGTACTGGCTTCTGTTCATCTTCGTCGTCGTCGTCAAGCAACATGTTTTGAATATAATCGTCAAGCGGATCTTCGTAGTCATTTCCGAAAATACTGTACGCAAATGGCTCACTTGGGCGTTTTGCCTTTCTCGACCGTTGCTGTCTCTTTTCCTTATACTTGGCCGTCTTGCGTTGTTTGCGCGTCAAAGGAACCTGCTCCTCCGCCGTACTTGGTGCCGACTCGGATACTTCAACTGTAGTGTACGTGCTCTCGTCCACAATCCTAATTGGAGCAATCATGGGGAATTCGAGCTTGCGGGGATCGAATCGCACGCCGGACGAACTCAGGCGCAGTTTCCGCGGAGTGAACAAGATTTGCTCGCTCGAAAATTGAGATCTAGCCGCGCCTGTAGGCACCACGTCATCCGTAGCAAACAGCTGGTCATCTGGAATATCCGCAAACGTATCAATGACCACCTTGGTCTCGATAATAGGGTCCTCCGGAACATTTATCGGGGCATCTGAAACATCCGCAAATGTACCAATGACCACGTTGGTTTCGATAATAGGTTCCTCCGGAATATCTATCGGGGCATCAGCTGGAATTTCGGCGGCTGTGACCGGATGCGGAAGCGGTGGTGTCGGTGTTGCTTCTGGTAGCGAAGAAGTTCCGGGAAGAACAGACAAATGCCGAGTATTCTCTACTAGTTCATCTTCCTCGTCCAGAATTTCGTCGTATAAAGGCGCGTCGGGCATGTCCGCAACTTCCTCGGACTCTTCACTAGAGGTACTGTTGTCGGCTATCTCTCCGTCTTCCATCTCTTGAAATTCTTCCACTTCCTGCAATTCTTCCATTTCTTTTCCTTCCACAGTGTCTTCTATCACTATATCCCCAGCTTCCTTCTCTGAGCCTGCGGCATCGATATCTGACGCGTCTGACGCGCTCCGTGTCGGAGTTGACTCATCCGGCTTCTCGTCCTCTCCCAGCAGCACAGTCGACTTCACAAACATAACCGGTGCCGCTTTCGTCCGCGGTGTACCTGCACCAGACCTAATGCCATGCCGCTGCAAAGTCGCCTGAGCTTCATCTCGCATTGAGAACTTGCGATGCTCATGAACTGGTTCTGCGGATCCCAACTTAGCTAAACCGTTTCCAAATATTTGAGAAAGTAAATAAACATACCATCATAGTCAAGATCTACGTATCCAGAACTATTGTACTGCCGCGCACCGCGAGATCCGCCTTCTTGCCCCCTGCTGCGCGTCTGCTGGCGCGCTTTGCCGGCCGCAGGCGCACCGCGCCCTGACTTCGGCGTCCCTGATTTTGCTCCTTTCTTGCGCACCATTTGTCGTATTAGAGATTACCGTATTGTGTACTAGAATCTCAATCAATCGCGTCAGATTATATGACAAGTAATTATTGTATATACATGTAGATTCTCAGTATATAGATTGAGATATGTGATGATCGCTAGGACGGTGGAAGGAACGGGATTAAATTCAATTTAAATTTAATTCAGCTAAGATATAAAATTCGAGCCGCACATAGAGCACTGGGATATCCGGGGTCGATCTGAAAAGCGCAACCAAACCAGGCTTTACAAAGTTGTTACATATTGGCTTATTGGCTTGAAACTAATCCGCTAAAGGCTGCAGAGCACATCTAAGGGCTTCCAGAGTACAGCTATGGCGTCTAGCTCGATACTCAACTCGCAGCGACGAAGACTACTGCTCAGTATACTCGTGAGAGCATGGTATCTCTTCGGTAGCATCTTTCTTGCAACTGGCGTTTTGAACAGGGTAGGTAGCGCTTCTCATTACTGCTTGTGATTGATTTGGTTTCTAAGGAATCATATAGATGTACATCATGCCTCAGTTTATCACGCTGGTTCACGCACGCAGTGATATATTTCGGTATACATTAGATCTCGTTCTACGAAGCAACGCCCGCATGTCGTCAATAATCAGCCAGATGCCACTATCGAGAGAGTTGAAGCTTCCTTCAGCGAGCGGCGAAGATGATCAACTCCAGCCAGCAGCGATTTTAGCAGAGGACGCATATATCGATAAGCAGACGCAAACAGACGAGCGTGATTCACTACCATCCTCTCCGGATCCCAAACCTTCAAAGACGTTCATCGAGGATCTCGCTACAGAGAACAGTCTCATCTCTGACGATCCTGGCGAACACAAAGCGGAAGATGAAGAGGACACTGCAAGCGATTTGCCGCTCAGTTACCATTCACTGAAATACATATCTCGACGCCTCAAGGTTCTATCGCAGATGCTCGATACGCCGGGCATAAGCGGTGCGCTGTTTTCTGCCAACGAAGCGAATTTGAACATCGAGCATATGATATTCTCGAGCGTTATTGATGGATATATTGGTACTAGCGACGAGGTGGCTGCATTTATGCAGACTAGGAAGTTTGTAAGCCATCTGAAGGAGGAGATCAGAGGGCTCAAGAGCGTTGCTCTGACGATGTGATCAGGAATTGCGAGGGGTTTTATATGCATAAGGAGTTTAGGCTGGGTTAAGGTCTTAAGGACTTTTGATATTACTCTTCATTAAGCGATCGAATAAAATATGTCGTATCGTGCTTGATTTTTTAATCCCTTGAGATTTCATGGCGCTGATGTAGAGAAGTCGGCGGGGAGTGATGGCAAACACGGACCGTCGGTAATTCCGTAAGCGGATACACGTGCGCGCGCTCAGCATTGGATTGGCGGCGCCCACCAAAAACGGACTATCACTGTACACTTGCTCGAAATATACACGTCGAGAGCTTGAGAATTAGACGTTAGAGAGCGCCAATAAACATTTTGTGCACGACGGGATCCGGTGTTTGCTTTCAACTCTTCACCGCAGTATTTGTTTCTCCTGTGAGATAGCAGTCGCAATTCGTACTGCGCAATGAAGTTCAGTCGTACTGTGCAGTTCAACGCTGTACCGGAATGGTCGGCGTACTACATCAGCTACTCCAGTCTCAAGAAACTGTACGTGTGCCTCCTTGAATGTGGTCTTGCTGGTAGTGTGACTTTGTCTAACAGAGTAGGATTCAAAATCTCGAGACCGAGGGTAACAACCGTGCCGTCCAGCTTCAACGTGACAGTGAAACTGTTTCTCTGATATCGGATGACGCGTACTCGGACTTTGACGCTGTGTTTCGCCGTGCGCTCGACGACGAGCTTGAAAAGATCTGCAGGTTCTACGGAGAGAAGGAGCGTGACTTGCTTGCCGAGCTGAGCAGTCTGCAGCATGATATTTATGACTTTACTACACATGTTCCTTTGGAGGAAGCCAGTACGTCCTCGGGCTCGTCGATCACGGCTCGCCATCAGATGTCGGATGGCGAGAGTTTACTTGTGGCGCCGGTTGATTCGGTGACGGATAAAAACGGAGATGCCATGTCGATGGATGACATGCACCAGGAATTCAACGAGCTGACGGACCTCAAGATCACGCTCAAGAAGCGCACTACCGCGCTCTACGTTGCATTTTCTGAGCTCAAGTCATACGTTCAGCTTAACCGTACCGGATTTGCAAAGGCTCTGAAGAAGTACGCGAAGGTCTTGAACAGAGAGATCCCGGGGAGCTACGTGTTGTCGGTTGTTGAGCAGACATATCCCTTCTTGCAGTCGACCCGCGACCTGTTGGAAGAGCACATTTCAGAAGTCACCGGCCTGTATGCGCTTGTCAGTACTCAGGGCGACGTCGCACATGCGAAGCTTGAGCTGCGAATGCACCTTCGCGAATACGTTGTGTGGGAGCGGAACTCAGTCTGGCGAGAGATGATGGGCATTGAGAACCGCGTACAGGGAGTAGGAATCACAAACCAAGGACTGCTTATGAGTTCGGATCCTATCGCGGATGCTCTCGAGCACAAGACCGCTTCAAGCCAGCCGCCGATTAAGATTACTACGCGATTTGGCGTGATCCGGTTACCCAGGTATATTTTCAACTCTACTTTTGTCATTTTGTCGATCATTGTCGCAATCTTCATCACCATTCTCGTCGTTCCCATTTTTGACCGACCTGAGCCTCAAGCTTGTCTTGCTATTTTGATTGCCGCTTCGATGCTTTGGGCGACCGAGGTTATTCCGCTCTTTGTTACGTCGATTTTGGTGCCTCTGCTCATTGTCGTGTTCCGTGCCGTGCGTTCCGACGATGATTTCCACAATAGACTGAGCGCGCCGGACGCGACGAAGTACATCTTTGCTTCAATGTGGACTCCGGTTATCATGTTGCTGCTTGGTGGATTCGGTATCGCTGCTGCGCTGAGCAAGTACAACATCGCCAAGGTTATTGCGACCTGGGTTCTTAGCAATGCCGGTACTCAACCGCGTAATGTTTTGCTTACTACCATGTTTGTGGCATTGTTTCTCAGTATGTGGATCTCGAACGTTGCGTCGCCGGTGCTTTGCTTGTCGATTATCCAGCCTCTCTTGCGTACACAGGATTCGAGCTCCAACTTCCCCAAGGCCCTGATTCTGGGAATCGCGCTTGCGTCGAATATTGGCGGAATGGCGTCGCCGATCGCAAGTCCGCAGAACATTATTGCCCTGCAGAACATGTATCCCAATCCGTCGTGGCTTGCATGGTTCTTTATTGCTCTGCCGGTGTGCATTTTGTCGATTTTGTTGATCTGGGTGTTTTTGCTGCTCACGCTGAACCCTGCCAAGGGTGCGATTATCACAAAGATTCAGCGCACTGAGGAGAAGTTCGACCGGACACAGATTTTTGTGTGCGTCGTGACTATAGGCACTATTGCTTTGTGGTGCGTGTCGCACCAGCTTGAAGGTGTCTTTGGCGATATGGGCGTGCTTGCGATTATTCCCCTCGTGATCTTTTTTGGCACTGGTCTTTTGACGAAAGAGGATTTCAACAACTTTATGTGGACGATCATCATCCTCGCCATGGGCGGTATCGCGCTCGGCAAGGCTGTGTCCTCGTCCGGCCTTTTGGACGTGATCGCAATGGGAATCCGAACGCTGGTCAGCGGCATGGGCATTTACGGCGTCATGGTCGTCTTCGGCTCACTCATTCTCATCATTGCGACTTTTATCTCGCATACCGTCGCAGCTCTGATTCTCCTCCCGATTGTCGCTCAAGTGGGCTCAGCGATGGATAACCCGCACCCGAACTTGCTCGTCATGGGTTCCGCGCTTCTGTGCTCGGCCGCAATGGGCCTGCCTACGTCCGGATTCCCCAACGTTACGGCGATTTGCACGACAGACGACCAGGGACGGCCGTACCTGACTGTCGCGCTGTTTATCACACGCGGCGTGCCATCTAGTGTGCTCGCATATCTCGTGATTATTTCTCTGGGATTCGGTCTCATGAAGATTGTTGGGCTGTAGTCCGGCTCTCTCCCGAGATTGTGTTTTCCTCTGTCTGCCATGCGATACGTATAACGAAATGATAGAATTGAAATGAAAGGCAGGTGGTGGTATAATAACTGGGGCACAGAGAACTGTTTTTCTCTCTTTTTAATGGCTGGTTTTGCATGATTTCTGTACGCATAAAGCGGTTGGTGGTTATTTCTTTTCATGGGGAATTTTGTTCAGTAATATAGTTTTTGCACAAGTATATCGTCTTTAGTAAGCCGTAACTTCAATAATTGGTTAAAAAATGTATATACGCAAGTAAAAGAAGGATAGACTTTTTTCAGGTTTTTATATCCAGATCACATTCACTGCACGTCACGAACTTAACTGATCGCTTCGCTAGAATCAGCAGGTCATCTAAGAAATTTCGACAAGGTCAAATCTAAGCGAGACGCTTAGAGAGTGCCAGAGGACTCGATCTTGATGATGGACTTGGTGCCACCGTTGCGGGTTCCGAGACCCTCGATGGTCTTGACGATGTCCATGCCCTCGATGACCTCACCGAAGACGACGTGCTTGCCATCGAGCCAGCTGCAGGGAACAGTGGTGATCTGGAGCGGATCTGTCAGAGAAGTTCACACGGGTAATAAAAAACAATTGGAGTCACTCACGAAGAACTGGGAGCCGTTGGTGTTAGGACCAGCGTTGGCCATGGACAGAAGACCGGGCTGAAGATCGAGGTTAGATATAAGAAACCCTAACCACGCGACTTGTTCGGCGCCGCAGAGAAGAACTTCGAAGGAAGGAAGCCGACTCGAACTACGGTGACAATGCACGCTCAATGGCATAGAAAAGAATAAAAATCGAAGGTGCATACCTTGGTGTGCTTGCGGACGAAGTTCTCGTCAGCGAACTTGGCGCCGTAGATGGACTTGCCGCCGGTGCCCTGTCACAACATGTTAGCTGGATCGACCGATAGTAGTAAAAAGAAAGAAAGGAACGTACGTCACCGCGGGTGAAGTCACCACCCTGGAGCATGAACTGTGGAGCAGGATTAGTACGTTGTGATGCGCATTTGTCAATCGCGCAAAAACGCGGTGTCAATGGGAGATCATACGTCGGGGATCACACGGTGGAAGGTGGAACCAGCGTAGCCGAATCCCTTCTCGCCAGTGCAGAGAGCCTTGAAGTTGGCGGTGGTCTTGGGGACAACCTGGACAGAGTGAGCATTATGCCAACAAGCTACACAAAACAGAAGAGGCAACAAACATCGTCGTAGAGCTGGAAGACGATGCGACCGAGGGGCTTGCCTAGAGCAAAGTCAGCACACAGCGCGCCCGAGAGAGAACGTGGGATGCAGCCCCAGCGAGAATCACGAGCAGCACGTACCAGCGGCGGAAGTTTCAAAGAAAACCTTAGACATTTCTGCGGGAGTTGAGTAGGTGCGAGCGAAAAGAAGGGACGCGGGGGATGAACGGAGGAAGGGGGAGGAGGAGAGAAGACGACGGGCGGAGGGCGACAGCAGCATTTTAAAGACTTTAGCTGCGAACCAGGCGAGCGATCGAGCGAGATCCGACAACTGCGCCCTTGGCCGCGCCGCGCACCGAATTGGGACGTAAACAAACAATGCACGGCGCGTTTGCGGCATAACCGTAACGCAGCGTCGGCACGCACCGGCTACGGCCAGCGACGTCACCGCGCGTTTAATGTGACACGGTTGTGACACGTGTGAGTCTGTGACTCGCGCAACTCGGCCGCCCGCGCAGCCTCGCGGTCGTCTCCTAACTGCTGCTCGCTACCGCTGTTCCGCGACCAACCCACCCCAGCTCCCTCGTCCCCCGGCTCTCCAGCGAGCTCCCCACCGCAGCAATGAACACACAGCGCGTGCTCAACAATGCGAACATCAAGAACATCAAAGATGCCGTGCAGAACATCTCGCTCTACGACGTCAAGGCCTACGTTCGCAAAGCCCAGAATGGTACGTCGTCAGCAGCACGGGCGATCTCGCCGCATGGCATTGCGGGCCGCAATTGCCTCGGGAGGCCGGAGTGGAATGGGTTCAATTGCCTGGTAGACGAATGCGTACTGACTATTGCTTCACAGTGATGATGAACTTCACGCCGATGGAGGCAAAGGTCCGTGTTTAGTGCGCAGTTGCTCGCAACATGACATCCTAACAACCTTATCAGGTCCGCGAGGCTACAAACAACGAACCCTGGGGCGCGAGCAGCTCTCTCATGAATGTGCGTTATTTATTTCTGGGATTCATAATATGGTTACTAATTGTTCTAGGAAATTGCCGACGGCACGTTCAACTAGTATGTCTGACCAGCAATTGACCTGTCTTTGCTTACCGTACTCACCCATATCAGTGCCAGTTTCAACGAGATCATGCCCATGATTTACAAGGTACGCTTATTTTTATTTTTACTTTAAGATCCATCATCTGACATTCCCATAGCGATTTACCGAAAAGACCGCTCACGAGTGGCGCCAGATTTACAAAGCCCTGCAGTTGCTCGAGTATCTAATCAAGCACGGGTCAGAGCGGGTTATCGACGACGCGCGCTCGCACAGCGCGACCATCAGCATGCTTCGGTCGTTTCACTACACAGATCCTAACGGGAAGGACCAAGGTGTCAATGTCCGGAATCGGTCCAAGGAGCTGGTAGCTTTGTTGTCAGACGACGAGAAGATCCGGACAGAGCGGAAGAAGGTCCGGGCTGCGAAGGACAAGTACGTCGGCGTTGCATCTTCAGACACCGGCGGGTTTGGCGGTTCGGGCAAGAAGTACGGCGGATTTGGAAGCGAATCTTCGTCGTTTGGAGGATACAGCGGAGGTGTTTTCGGAGACGGTGGCGGTTTCGGCGGTCAGAGCAGCAGCACCAGCAGCGCGGCCGCCCAGGGATATTCTTCCGGTGCCCATGAGTCCGGTCAGTTTGAAGAGTATGATGCTGGCGAGGATGCCTACGAGTCCACATCGGCTTACGCTGCCGTGGCCGAGCCCGCCGCACCAGCTGTGACCGCACCGCCTGCCTCGAAGGGCAAAGCGCCTGCGGTGGATCTGTACTCCTTTGACGCAGACGAGCCCGCCGCTGCAACACTTCAGGCACCCGCAGCATCCGCGCCTGCTGCATTTGACGACGACTTTGACGATTTCCAGTCCGCGCTCTCATCGCCTACCACTACCGCAGCCCCACAAACAGCATCAGCCAGCATCACCAGCCTCTTTAACCAACCGCCGCAATCAGCACCGTCAATGGCTCAGCCCGGGTTGTACTCCCAGCCGTCGTACGCTCAACCTACGTTTGGCCAGTCTGGGTTTGGCCAGCAGCAGCCCGCATATGCCCAGCCGACGCAGTCATACGCGCAGCCTAGTTACTCGCCCTCGCCGATGGCTGCTCCTTCATCCTTCATGTCATCCACGCCTTCGCCTTCGCTCTCTGCCGGACCGAACTACAACATCAGCGGCTTCGCACAGGCGCCGCCGAGTTTGAACAGCACGCCATCTTACACCGGTATCAAGACTCCATCTGCCGAGACCCCGCCAGCGAAGAAGAAAGACGACGTGTTTGGATCACTGTGGACGACTGCTGCGTCGGGAGTGTCAAAGAAAGCAGCTTCGACGCCAGCGAATGGAAATGGCGTTAGCATGGCGAAGTTGGCGCAGCAGAGCGCGACGGCCGGAATCTGGGACCAGGCGCGGACAAACACTAATACTAGCACGACCTCGACTTCGAGCCAAGCTAATGCGGCATCTAACGGAGACGACTTGCTGTTGCTGTAGGTGAATTGAACACCAGATAAGGGTGTCATCGAGTACCGAGAGGTTTTTTAGTCCAGAAATGAGGTAAATGCGTTTCGTTTTGTTCATAGAGTTTGTGTGTTGTAATTTGTCATGATTGGTGTTTTTATATGCTGGATTTACTCTTGAATTGTCGTTGTGCCTAATGTATTTATGGAAAAAAAGACGGCTATATTTATGTAGCGTACATATGACATCCTTTCCAAGAAACATAACAAGAAGTAGATCGAGAGGAGACATGATAACGAACAAATTGACATAAGTTAGTTACTTGAATATATATTAACAGCATTCCAAATGACGGAAACCGCACGGACAAATATGGCCGGTACGCGAACTATAGCGCATGCACGGTAACATAAAAAACAGCTGAGCATAAACACCGTTAAATTGCAGAGATAGACGGAACGCGCGACGGAAAGCGGAAGTTATGAAAAGTTTCCAGACAAAAGACAAGAAAAAGAATACACCGCGACATGAAAGCGCATATGATTGGGAAAGTACAAAAATTCCTGATATATTACACTCTGAACAAGATACCGTAGGAAAAAAAAGGTCCTCCCTTTTGTTGATACAGCCGAATATACAAATCGCACCAGACGGGGGAGCAGAACAACAAAGAAGTGTGGGAGCTACTATTCTTCTACATCTTCCCACTCTTCTTCAGGGACACCTGTTTTGCTCTGCCCTATTGACGGGGGGATGCTGTTGAGTACTGGATCACCCGCAAGGGCGTTTGTGTCTGCGTGGTGGGCCATATCTTCGCCAGCCTGGAATGCGTCGCGTTGTATGATTTCCACGTATTCTTCAGGAACCAGTCCCGATTCGCCTTGATATTAGTGTTAGTCATCATAAACTTGGCAGCCGAAACAACAGACAAAACATACCAGTGACAGGATCTTGAGCCACAAGCCAACCTTGGCCGTGCCGGTAGCTGATCCATATTATTTGGCCCTCCTTTAACGCCACTTCATTATCATTCTCCGGCACAAAATCAAACAGCGCGATCGCGCGTCCGTGGATCTCGTCCTCAGCTGATGCGACCGAGAAGAAGAATTCGCGCTCGCCACCGGCGGCGGTCGATATGATTGGCGATTCAAGGTACGGATCTTCGGCCCACGGTGGACCGTCGTCTATTGACGACATGTGCCTACTACTACTGCTGCCCACGTCGATTTCGGATCGCGGGTGTGACTGTGCGTAATCGTCGAGATCGTCTTCTTCGTCATTGTCGTATTCGGTCGGGTACGGGTTGAAGTTGAACGAGGCGGTTTGTATTGGTGATTCTGGTAGTATTGGGCGGTAATGTAGTGGATGGAAGTCGGGGTAAGCAAAGTCTCGTACGAAAGACAGTGCAGAGGGGTGGAGGATCGAGGCTAGATCAAGTGGCTGAGGCGAGAGAGTGGGCGAAGCAATTGCGAGCGACGAATGTCTCCGCGAGTCCTGTGTGACGGATTGCTGTTGTTGTTGCTGCTGCTGCTGACTCTGCGGAGGTGCCGAGATGAGCGGCGCGGGGGGTTGATAGCTAAGCGCGGAGGTCTTCTGGCGGAATTTTGATGCGGCAGAAGACGAGGCTTCTGTAGGCGACTGGGACTGTGTAGAAGACGACGAGGAGGACGAGAGAAGAATTGGGGCCATGGCTAGGGTATACTGCCCATCGCGCGAGGGGCGGGCCACGGGTCGACGACGACGCGAGATGCGCTGGGCGGCGCTGGAACTCGAGGCAACGGAGAAGCGCGAAGAGCGCGAGGGTGACGCGGAGTTTTTGTTGGCCGAGAGATCGATGTCAAGCGCAGTGCGGGACTAGCAAAAGGTGCTTCCAGATGGGGGGAATTCTCCGGAAGGGGAGCAAGGCGGGCGCGGAGGGAGCAGACGCGGGTGAAGAAGGACAGAAGACAAAGAGTCGAGCCCGGCGAGGCTCGCTTCGTCGCGCGAAGACAGGCGCGATGAGGCGGCGGCGGCACGAGGCCCGCGGCTGACACAGGGTTTAAGGTTTTGAGGGCTGGCTAAACCCTGAACCCTAATAAGTACAGGCCCAGGCCCCGCCCTAGCCCTGATACTGTTCTGGGGCACAGATCACGTCGTTACCCGGCACAGCGCCCGGCGCCGCCAAACCCGCCGCCGTCCCGCACCACTTCTCGTCCCCTAGAACCCGCCTCTCACTCCCTTCTCACCCCGCCCTTCCCCTCCCCTCCTCCCACACCTATACAATGGCTCAGGCTCCTCTGCTCGGCACCTTCTTTGGATGGAAGAAGTACCCCACTCCGATCCGTACGTGGTCCCGCGGCGTTGAATGTGTCCGGGTCTGTTGGTTTCGCGCGTCGAAGCTTGCTTCGCTGCTCTGATTGGCCCAGCCTGCGCGGGCTGTCCGCCAATTCATCGACGAGAAGCGCGACGCGTCTCGAGAAACCTGCTTGCCCGGCGATTCGGACGACTGTTTGTTCTATTGCGGTGTTTGGTGTGCTAATTGGTTTTTTCTTTTTGCAGTGAAACCCCTGTGGCCTTTCTTGGTTGGAGGTATGTCATGTCGCCTGTTCTTTACTCCCGAGATTCGCGCGCAGCATCTCATCCGAACTTGAACTAACGATCTTTTTAGCCGGAATTACCTTCTACGCCGTCGGTGCTGCCGCTGATATGCTGATGGAGAGTACGCATTGTCTTCTGTTTTGTTGCCGATTTTCTGGTTTGATTTTGATCAACGTATCGCTAACGTCATCCCCTCTAGCCGACGAATTCAAGAACGACCCCCGCAACCCGAAGGCCAAGAAGGCGCACTAGACTAGCATTGTTGTCGGAGGAGAAGTCAAGATGGATTATTCATGATTGGCATGCAAGCATTGCTGATTATTCGGAGCCCTGTACTATTGTTACGGTTTTTTGTGTATTCATCAACAGCAAGATATATCATAAATGCTCATCCTCTTCTCTATATACTCAACTACTCATTTGCCAATCCAATCGTTCCACTCGTCTATATGTAAACTTGATATATATATTTTACACAAAAGGTAACCACCGTTGTTTTAACAAGTGATTCACCCGTGGTCGTCGTGCCATATCGCATACCGCCGCCTTCACAAAAACAAAATCTATCTCGCCCGCCTCCGCGCTCTACCGGCCGTTTCATGGCAATACGGAATATACCGACAAGCCATGAAACAACCAGCAATAATGAACATAATACACACGAACATCGCAAGTAGCTCGCAAAGTCGTAACATAAAATACAGATGCCAGATGTAACAGTAGAAAAATATAAACAAAGCAAACATGACAAAAACAAGACTCGTACCTAGATCATATACCACACTCCCCACCTACCCAAACAGCATTCCCATACAGCCGTAAAAATTTGCATCACCTAATCGCCACGCTTGGTCTCCTCTTCTTTCAAAATCCGGCAGAGACGACTTAAACTGATGTTCTCATGCCGTCTCCTTTTCTCAAGCTCGTCAACAGCCTCGGCCGCACTCATCTGGCGCGACCGCATCATCCACTCGATTGTCCGCACGAGCACCAGTCGCTGTGAGTAAAATTTGCGCTCGGCGACTTCGCTGCGCCATGACGCCCGGAAGGTAGCGTTGAGCGCTTGGATTGACGGACTGCCATTGATGCCAACCGTCCATTCCTCCCAGAACCGATCAACCGACTGTGTTCCGCGGTCCATTTTGTACTGACCCCCGATCTGCATTCCGCTGCGGCGCCGGCTGGACGCAGACGCTGACATGGGCACACCGACCTGAAGGCCGCGCACTGGAGTCACGGGAGCACTGACAGCCTGGTTGCGTACGCTCATGAGCATCGGGTTATCGAGCTGGGATCCGCCCATTGAGTGAAGTTCCGGACCACCGCCGCCACCATCCGTTCCATTCGGACCCTGGCCATGATCCGGCCCGCGCTGAACAACGTCCATCGGTTCGCCGAGCATTCCCTGGCCGGCGCCGGTGGCTGACATGGCAATTAGTCGCGGATCATGGATTTCAACGTCGCCGGATCCGAGAAGCTGGTGTGCTGCGGACATTCCGGCGCCGCTGATGTCGGGATCGACGCTGAGAGGAGAGGGCACGTTCACGCCGCCGGCTATGAGCCCGCTCCCGCTCCGGCGCTGGATCATGTTGTTGATGTACTGGGTCGGGACATTGCGAGACGAGGCGGCTACAGAGGCGGATAAGCTGCTGCTATCCATGGGGAAGCGCTGATCAAGGAATCGCTGGATCGCGTCGACTTTGGAGTGCAGCAGGTCGAGCGATTTGATGATCTTGTCAGTCTGCGGATCATAGACGTTGTGTGCGAGCTCCTGCTGCGATTGTTGCTGCTGTTGCTGTTGTTGCTGCTGCTGTTGCTGTTGCTGCTGTTGTTGCTGCTGTTGTTTCTGCTGCTGTTGCTGCTGTTGTTGCAGTTGATGCTGTTGCTGGGCCGCACGCTGCTGCTGTTGCTGCTGCGGCGTGGCCGAGAACGACTGCGAGAGCAGCGTGGTTCGCTGATTCGGAGCCGAGCCGCCAGAGACGACGAGACCGCCGTCGTTGTAGGCGTACTCGCTCATCAGGGATCAGAGGCAGGGATTGCGGTGATTGTGGAGGTGGAGGAGGCAATTGGCGCGGTGGCTGTAGTCGGAGGAGGCTGTGGCCTCGAGGATTTGTTTGGGAGATCTGGCTCGAGAACAACGCGGCCGCGGCAGGCGCGGAAGGCGAGCGAGGACGGGCGGCCAGAGAAGGAGAAGCAGGCAGACGAGGACTGCAAGGCAGCACAAGGGAAACCTCCTGGGACTGTTTTCGGGAGGCAGCGCGGACACGGCAGCGGAGGCGGACGCAGGAAACAAACAAACAAACCCAGCAGCGCAGCTGGCGGCGCGCGGAGGCTGAACCGCGGAGCCTCGCGATGGCAGCGACTTGCCCGGCCCAGCTCGGCACAAGCGCGCAAACGCCGCGCCACCGTGCTCACGCCTCCCGCTCACAGCGGGCTCACAGCGTACTCACAGTCACGGCGCCGATCACGCCTCGGTCACCCAATCACGGCTCACAGGGCGGTCACCCGGCTCGAAGAAAAGCAGTCACGCGCGCGGTAGGGCTTAGCGTGCGCGGACTAACCCTACGCCAGCCGCACCCGCGACACACCGCCCATCGCGACTTGGGCTGGCCTGGTGTTCGCGTCGTCCAGTGCTCCACGATCACGACCACCACACGCATCATCCACACCGTCATATTCACAATGGAAAACGACAAGGGAGTTCTCGTATGTTTGCCCTATTTGTCCTGTTCAGTTGCGCAGATCGCGACGACCAATTATACCTTACTGACTCCCGCCAGGTCGAGCTGTACGTGCCGCGCAAGTGCTCGGCCACCAACCGCATCATCAAGGCCACCGACCACGCCTCGGTCCAGATCAACGTCGCCGATGTCGACGAGTCCGGACTCGTGATCCCCGGCGCCTACACCACCTACGCCCTGTCCGGATACCTGCGGTCCCGCGGCGAGGCCGACGACTCGCTCAACCGGTTGGCTCAGCGTGACGGTCTGCTGAAGAAGTACGTTGTTCCTCGGTTCGAGAGAGATGGGTTGCTGCGACGTCGATATGCTAACGGTTCTTCTATAGCGTCTGGTCTGCTCAGCGATAAATGGTTTCAGTTCAGCTTGCGTTTGGTTAAAAAAGGGCATTTGTACATTTCGTTATCCAAAAGAATAAAGAGTCGAGCGCTATGTTAATCACCCGTGGACCCTCACTATTCATCACTAATCCAGTTATTGTGCGAGATACCTCTTTAAGATTTAAAACCGTCAGCTATATCGGCGGTTATCCGATCGTTTTTCAAGCAAAGGTGGTTGCGGTGGGACATGGTCCTCGACTGAGAGCGAGCCGCTTAAAGGTTCTCATGCCAGGTCAGCGAAGCAAGCTTGAGACTGGCGTACGGTCAGACGCATGTTGTACCCTACTGCTATGCGGTTATGTGGTTATCGTGCTGAAACTAGAAGTCATGATCTGGTGCGCTGCTGATTCAGGGCTATGAACGCTTCTACTTTTGGCGGCTTTCTCGTCTCAGGTTGCTACGGCGGCTATAGACCAGTCGCAGATAAATCTCCGTGATCAGCCTTCTGAAGACTTCCGTGGACTGTCTGCCGTTTTACGGAGGACAGATACGGGCCGAACATCTTGATAAAAAACCATATTTCCGTATAACTCCCACAATGCCGTAATATCCCCAAGTACCTGTAGCGTACAAACATACGTTTAACGTCACGTCTTTGCCGCCTTCTTGGCTTTCTTCGCCTTTCGCTTCTTCCTTCTATCGACGTCGCCGTCCTTTTTGGTCACGAAACACACATTATTGTTGTCGCACCAATCCTTGACCAGCGAGTGACTTGCATTGTCCGACTCGAGTAGCAATACACCGGAGCTGACCAGATGTGCCGCAAAGTCTTCCAAAACGATAGGCTCGTACGTCAAGATCTTCATCCACCACTCGCGGCCCTCGCCGTCCTTGCGCAGATGACCAGAGATTCTGTTTGTGAGCGCTGCTCTGATTTCCGCAGATGACATCACGACCGCGTCAGTTAGCTTCGAGTTTCCTGCGGTAGCGGAAGCTGCTGCGCCTGCTGTAATTGGTGCTGTCGTCGATATTCTTTGTTCGTAGTGCATGATCTCTGCGACCATTTCAACTTTCTTGCGAGGTGCTTTGAATCCCCAGTCTCTTAAGATCTTTCGTAGGTCTGCTGCTGGTAGGCTCAGCAATGTCGACTCTCGTGTAACAGGCTCGTCAACCTTCGATGCGCGCCGTTTGCGAGGAGCAGGACTAGCAGTAACAGAATCTTTCACGGTGCCTTTCACGGGCTTAGGAGTGTCCGGAACATGGAAAGGCTGGTCTTCCGATACTGGCGACTCCAATACTGGGTCTGGCACGGCAGTACCAGTCCGTACTGCAGTAGAAACAGAGCGAACCAACTGAACAGTCGGACTATCAAACAAGCCAGGTCGAAACAAATCCGGCTTGGAGTAAATATCAGAAGTCTGTGACCAGATACCGCTCCCTGCAGATACCGTCCGCTGCCTCTTGGTATCTGAATCCACCGAACCTTGCGACAATGATAATATCGGCGACAGTTCAGGCCACGATTTTTGCCTCGTTCGACTCTTGAAATCTGTCCAGACCGCAAGAGGTCCATCACCCTCATCCAGCCTGTTAATTGGAGCAGATGTCTCAGCATCAGAAAGAAACCCGTCTTCATCCTCTGAATCGGGAATTTCAATGCCAAGCTGAATTGCTGCCATGCCCTGAGGAGTGAGTCCGGGTCTGAGTGGTGTGGAGGCAGGTCTCTGGAATTGTGGTGTAGAGAGGTCCAAGATTGACGGAAATAAGATAGGGGCAAGTGGTGTTAATTCTACCGTAGCTCCCCTGTCATCCGGTTTCTCGGGACTGAATGGTGTAGATTCGTCTTGATCCGAAACGGAAGGTAAAACTGACTCAACTTCAGTGGTAGCCGCAGCCATGTCGTCTTCTGAAACCTCTGAACTCGGATCGGAATCATGATGACGCTCCTCCTCCAAACTTTCTTCCCGAAACTGCACATAATCGTAATCAACCCAAGCAACATGCCGAGCACTCAAAGTCTTCCCATCAAGTCCACGACATGCAGCATCAACCATCCTCATCAGCTCACAATCTGGCATCAATCCAGACCACATCTTCAAAAACCTCGACCGTCGCGAAAACTCTAGCCGCATCTTTCGCAGACGCGCAACAACATGTTCGGGATGCGGTAACCGTTCGAGCCGCGCACGCAATTCCTGTTCGTCTCGCTCCGCTTTGGTGTGTGCTCGTGTTTGGGGGGCGGGAGCGGGAGAGTCGATCTGTACGACGTTGTTCGCGGACTTGTTTACTAGTGCGTTGGCATTTCGCATAGTTATCGACCGCGAATTGCGTTTACCGAGCGAGGTAAGCGGTCGCACTGACGCCACCTGGAAACTTGGCTTTAACATCTAACAAACACGCGTTAATTAGGCAACTACTTGAGCATGTGCAATATTTCAGCAAGTACGTACTTTTCGTGTAGTCAGTTGCTTTTGACTTATCGGCTCGTTTTCGCGACTTTTCGATCTTCTAGCCGAGTCAAATATTTCCGGCGCTGGTGTAGCAGTTGGTATTATGGTTGTAGACTGTGGTTCAGAACTATTGATTCGGCTGGCTTGTAAGACGCGGCCGTGATTTTTGGTAATAAAAGTCTGTGTCTGTGTCTGATCTGTCTCGTTTGAGCATCTGAAAATGCTAACACGTTTTGATAACTCTTCATTGGCTTCGAGATCCTCCAGACAACCCTGCTGAGATGTAGTAAAGACCTCGCAGGTTCTGAACTTTGGCGAGTTATTTGAGCTCTTGCTATCAACGCCGCGATCCTCGTCCTTGTTAGATTGTCCAATGTCTTGATCGTCTTCAGACTGTGGAGGCGACGATAAATTGATGAGCGCGTGCTGTTCTGCCCTTTGTGAGGGTACTGCCTGGGGAGTTTCAAACGATGATAAATCCAAGAGATCCACCACCTCTATAGCCGGTGCTGGTGCTGTGATTTTCAGACTCGAGTCGCAAGGTATACCGGCTACCAAACCAGACATTTCATGCTACGCGAGCTGCCGAGATATGCCATCTATCGACCGTCTCGGGACACATCTGAGATTTAGGAGTAGTGGAGTGCCGAACCGCGTCGCAAACCAAAACATCACTGTAAAGGTCACGTGATGAATTACCCGGCTCATTTAGACGGCTGGATCCGTCTCGCTCAGTCTCCGGGTTCGAGCCCTTTATCGTTAATCGCAACGTACAGCGGCGCTTTGCGAACTAGTCCACAGCTTGCACCAATTGTCCTGCTCTACAGGTCTGGTATACGCCAGAAATTCGAGCTGAATTGGTCTCGTGCTGAACTTGTCGTAGCCAATTGTGCTGCAGTTTTGGCATTTACGTGAACGCAATGTCGAGCCCAAGAACGACCGACTCGCATCCGCTGCGGTCGAATGCGTCTGTCGTCTCGGACAATGGTTCCATTGGAAACGACAGTCTCGACCTTTCCGCCCACGGATCACCAATCATTGCAGACTTCCATGACTCTCTTGATTCGAACTCCGGTTCTAATGGCGCGTCGGATGCGCTGCAGGATATGGACGAACTAGACTACGACGAGGCTGGCGACGAAGACGCGCCTCTGCTTCACCAACCCCAGCCACGCCAGGCTCGCGGTCGTCGCTTTTTCCAGGGCGGATTCTTTGGTCTTGGAAATGCTCGTGCGCCGTCGCCGTCGTTGTCGGAAGCCGAGACAGTTGATTCGGCCACCGAGGCAGATCTGCTTCTGCCGTCGCCGTCCGAGACGCCCTCGCTCCGGACGTACCTTCGGAAACGCTGGGGCACGTTTCTCACTCGATTCTGTGCATACGCGCTGTTTGGAATATTTTTCATTCTGGGCTGGAAATTGGTGTTTTTGCCGCGAACGACGCTTCGCCGGGATCTTGCTCGGCTGAGACACTATCAGATGTCGACGCCTGATCTCGAACGGGCTTTGTTCACCGTGCCTGATCCGGCATCTATTCGGGAATGGTCAAACTACTACACGTCTGGTGTTCATCTTGCTGGAACTAACGAGTCTCAAGCTCAGTGGACTGCTGCCAAGTTTAAAGAATACGGCATGCGGTCAGAAGTCGTCACGTACCACACTTTGCTTAATTATCCGCTTGATCACTCGGTCAAGTTGCTTGGTATCGACGGTACTGTTACGTATAACGCTCCTTTGGAAGAGGACATGCTTAATGAGGATCCTACTACTATGAGCCCGGACCGTGTACCCACGTTTCACGGCTATTCAGCGAATGGAAATGTTACCGCCCAATACTTATACATCAACTATGGCCGTCAACAGGACTTTGATTTGCTCGAGGAACGTGGTATCAGTGTCAAGGGCAGGATCGTGATTGCTCGGTATGGTGGTCTGTTCCGTGGTCTTATTGTCAAGGGTGCTCAAGAGCGGGGCGCAGTCGGTGTTCTTGTGTTTTCCGACCCTGGAGATGATGGTGATGTCACTATTTACAACGGCTTCAAGTCATATCCCGACGGCCCGGCTCGCAACCCGTCAAGTGTGCAGCGAGGCAGCGTGCAGTTTCTTTCTACCGCCCCTGGCGACCCCACAACTCCGGGATACGCCAGTAAGGAAGATGCAGAACGCCAGGATCCCAGCAACGCCATTCCCTCAATTCCTTCGATTCCTATCAGTTACCGTGACGTACTTCCTATCTTGATGGAGCTTAACGGTATGGGATTGAACCCTAATGATTTGGGAGAAGTGTGGCGCGGTGGACTGCGGGAGTATGATTACTCTGTCGGTCCCAGTACGATGGATCTGAACCTCTACAACCTGCAAGATTACAAAGTCAGGCCGATTTGGAATGCCATTGGCCGCATAGATGGAATCATCAAGGATGAGGTGGTTATCCTTGGAAACCATCGCGACGCTTGGGTTCTCGGCGGTGCAGGCGATCCGAACAGCGGATCTGCGGTCCTGATTGAGCTTGCGCGCGCTTTTGGAGAGTTGAAAAAGAAGGGATGGAAGCCCTTGAGATCTATGTAAGCCAGGGAATTGCTTATTGACTAAACTAGTTTGTTTATGCTGACACGTATTATAGCATTCTGGCGTCTTGGGATGGTGAAGAATACGGACTGCTTGGCTCTACCGAATGGGGTGAGGATATGGCAAAGTTCCTTGGTGCCAAAGCTTTGACCTACCTTAACGTGGATGTTGCTGTTGCGGGAGAGGGATTTGAAGCCGCTGCTTCGCCTTTGCTGCATACTATCCTCAAGGAAGTCACAAAGCGCGTGCCGCATCCGCGAGGTGGATATGTGTACGACCACTGGGCTAAGGACGGAGAAGCCCATATCGCGCCTCTTGGTTCGGGAAGTGATTATACTGTGTTTATGGATCATTTGGGTATTCCCTCGGTTGATTTTGGATTCGGCGGGAACGATAAGGCGGTTTACCATTGTAAGTTTTCTTGAATGTGTTTGAAACCGGGGATGATGCTAACCAGGTTCTAGATCACTCGAACTACGACTCGTTTGCTTGGATGGACAAGTACGGTGATCCGTCATGGGAGTACCATGCCACGATGGTCAAGATCTGGGGTCTGTTGGCACTTCAGTTGAGTGAGCTCGAGGTTATTCAGTTTGATGTCGGTCAGTACGCAAAGTCTCTCGTGTCTTACTTTGACCGGATCAAGACGAAAATTGCAGACATTGCCCTGAGCGACGAAAATGCCGCAAACGTTGGTACAAACTGGATGGAGGGACACTATGAATGTCCCGAGCAAGACGGCAAGCTTATTAGAGAATGCAATTATGTGCAGCCGCGGGATGTGGGCGACATCAAACTCCCGGATTTTGAGCTCGGATGGTGGTACATTGGCTCATCTCTGCGTAACTGCACGGCTGCTCTTGAGGATCTTCTTGAAGCTGCGACGAAGTTTGAAGATAAATCTGACGCGCTCAGCAAGGACTACGTTACTGACTACCCGTGGTTCAAGTCGTACAAGAAGATGCGACTGTATGTTCAAATTATGGGTCTCAACCAGCAGTACATGAACTTTGAGCGCAAGTTCCTTTACGCGGAGGGTCTTGATGACCGTGAGTGGTTCAAGCACATTGTTTTTGCACCCGGAATCTGGACCGGCTATGCTGGCGCTACGTTCCCGGGCCTGGACGAATCGCTGGACGCACGAAACATCACAAACTCCAAGCGATGGCTGGATATCATCACGGACAGCGTCCACCAGGCTACCGCGCTGATCGATGCAAACTAATCGAGCTTTGCTGTGAATCTCCATTTTGTTAATTTCCTTCATAGTTATTGTATGGGCGTTGGTCTGTTTTTGTGTCTTGGGCGAGAGTTGTAGGTCGAATTGTATGTGGATTGTAGGGTGCAGTTCAGAACTGCTCAAATGCATTTTAATCATTAATCAACTTAGTCGCAGATCGAATTAGTTATTTGCAGAACACGCATGAAGAAATATCGACTCCGTAAAAGACAGAACTTTGTAAGATACTGTGAAAAGACGTATACTACCCAAACTTCAGTGGGGTTGCACAAGGTGTCCGTCTCGCCATTCAGCGAAGTTAGCCGTCAGCTCGACGGACCTGAAGCTGGCCCTGAAGTCCTTTCCGTTCCGTAGAACACTGTTTATTATACTCAGACCGTTTCGACGGCTAATCCTCTTAATTGCTTGCTTCTGTATCAAGTCGCGCAAGTCGAAATTGCACGGCTATTCAGGATGTTGCATGGGTAGCGCGTGAGATGGAGTTAGAGAGACATGCTGTCCTCCTCAAGGTTCTAGCGGAAGCACGAAACGCGAGTCAAGCATTATCCAACTAAAAATCTCACACGCAGCAACATGCAAATAGTAAAAAAGGACTGACTTGGCTGTCGCCTGTGGTTTGTTCAAGTGTTCAACGGGGGAGACCGCGAGCATATCTGTGCCATTCCACTGGCACACGTGGTTTGACGTATGCGGCGATCAGATCTGTTCGACGCCCAAAGCGGCGCGGTTGAACTCGCGACTTCACCAACGACTCGATCACCTCACTCCGCCGCGCTCCAACTGCAATAGCCACTACTGAAGGCCTCCTGGACAGGGTCCTGCCTCTGCGGGTATATAACCTGAGCTCCCACTGTTGCCGACCAGCGCCAAATAAACCGCGTTCCGTGAGCGCGTTCTGCCTGCCGACCCGGGCCGTTGAAGAATCATCAGCATGGCAACCGACTTCGTCTATGATCTGAACTCCAAGTCACTCAAGTCTCTGGTACCGCCCGCAACCGCCGTATCCCTTGCACGTGCTCTAGTTGCCGAAATCGACTCAACATGGAAAAAGGGCAGGTGGTTTGAGAAGCACCGCGTGCAGACTTACACGCGCCAGTTGTACGGCGAGAAATGGTTCGCGCGGACGTCTGTTCACGACGTGCCATGGGAGTGGTTCATGAGCGGGTTGCTTGAAAATCACACCGAAAACGAGTCCGAGTACATTTCCACGTTTCTGTCCTTCAAAGAGTTTGATGCCGGCGAATCCGGATGGCGGGGTACGATATCCTCATACTTTGAACTATTGACCTTGCAAGCTGACTGACCGTTCGCAGGAGTGCACACCGTATACAAGCTTCCGTTCCCGCTCAGTCTCCGCGAGATTCCGGAATACGTTCTCGCTATTCAGCCCGATTCTAACGTTCGGGAATTTTTTGTCATCTCCGTGCCAGCGGAGAGGCCTATTACGCCGGGGAGAGTGAAGGGACAGTACTCTTCCATTGAGTACGTGCAAGAGCTACGAGGAGGAAACATCCGGTGGACGATGGCCTTTGTGGTAAGTAAGATTTGCATCGATGTTTTTGGCAGTTGCTGACGATCGATATTTAGAGCGATGGAGGTGGAAATATTCCAAAGTGGCTCCAGGACTTTTCTGTCACTGGTTTGATTGCGGAAGACGTGCCGAGTTTTTTGAACTGGGCGAAGAAGAAATATGCTGCCGAGAGTTAGTGGACAGCTACACATGGTAGTGCTAATTGTTTTTGGGGAATTATATTGCATAAGTTGTAAGTTATTTAGTGGTAAGTTAATGTATATCTGGTTTTGATGTCGCTGGACAAATTCTCGATGCTCCGCTTTTCTTTCGGCGAGCTCAACCAAAGCAAACTTCCCAACGAGCTTCGGCTATAAAAGTAGGCTTTTCAACCAGTTACGGTCTTATCCTACCAGGATCTTACCATTTATGATTGTCTTTTGAGCAATATTGAGCAATATAAATGTTGTTGGAAAAATTCGATGTGCCGCGATAACGTCAAAAGATATCAGATCGTGGATTTAAAATTTGGTTGATGGCGTATTACGCTAACCCAAACAGGAGATATGTCTGACCAACGCGATTTGAATCATCATTAGCGAAGCGACTCATATAATTCGTCATTTTCACGGACTGGGACCAGTTTAATAGCTACAGGTTGCAAATTTGATGCTGCATAAATATACTGTAATGATTGCTTGGTGTGGACTGTGGAGGGCAATAGGCTAATAGCTTAGGTCGCTGTCAATCTAGTTTTGGGACACAAAGATTGAGTGAAGCAAAGAGTTGCCCGAATAATAAATGGACAACAGAAGCAGTGACAAGGGATAAATATATCACCCACAATGGTCAGCTCTGAGCTCACTCAATTATCAATTAAATCAAGCACAGGACAGTTTTCAGTCAGGGCGAAAATATAATCAGAGGCTAGCACGACTGCACTAATCAGCTCCTCAATTTACCCGCACGATGAATTGAAGATAGATAGCTGGTAATTGTTTGTTCTCCAAATGTCTAATAACATCTATCTTGTTACATGCCCTTCAAGCTCAATAGCTTGTAGTTCTTCGGAACAACAAATACTCCTGTAGCTTCGGCAAGTTTCACGCCATGTTTGCTTCGGACCGTTCCCGCTACTAAAGACTTCCTATCCGTGTTCTAAAATACAGTTAGGAACAGAACACGATTATTTCTTAAAGATATAAGTTATAAATACCTCTGTAACATGCGTCTCAATGGTAATGACTTGGTTCACAAACGTGGGAGATCTGTAGTCGATTGTAAGGTTCGCTGTGACAGCAGTTCCACCCGGTAACGGGATGATTGCCTATACAATATGTCAGCTACTGGTGAAGCCAAAAATAATAAAACACTTACTGCACGCGCAAGGCACTCGTCAAGAAGCGATCCGACCAATCCGCCATGCTAGATCACGTAGTTAGCACCCCGGTAGCTGCAGCTCTTCCCCGCATCACAACTCACCACGATCCCTGGAAATCCGGCCAGCCGAGAACCGACATGAATAGCGGAAACAACCTTCTTTTCGGCCTCATTTGTAAACACAATTCCCGGAACAGCAAATTTGCCCGGACCTTGCAGGGTTCCGGCAAGAAATGCTGTTTCCTTGTATTTGTCAGGCAGATCAACCCACATTCGTCGTTCTGTGTAATCGCTTTTCGCGCGCATTTTCTTCACAATATGCGACTCCATTAACTCTTTTTCTACCTCGGAAACATATTCAACCTCCTCGGGAGACCCTGGTACAGGCAGTTTCCCTTCGAATAGAGCGAACAGCTCAAACGGAGGATACCGGTACGCAATTGCGGCGCCTGCGAACAATGACGTCGTAGCAACCACCAAAGTGGATAATTCAAAAATAGATCGGCGCGGAGCAGTAGCAGAAATTCCATTACTAGTCGTAGTCGAAAAAGAGGCGCGAATGTTCAGTAGCGGTGAAGTGCGACTACTCCGTAATGTCGTCGTGGTGAACGTACTGCTGGCCGTAAGTCGCCGTAGCAGCGGCTTCGTGTTGCTCGCCATGTTTTCGCTCAAAGATTCAAACAAGCAGTCTAATAGGTCAATCTAATGCACTCAATTCTGCAGTCTAGACTCGTCTATGAGGAAATCAGGACGTACACTGCTGATCTACTAGGGAAAGCGAGATCACGAACCGAGGCAGCTCCGAGAAACGCGCGCCGCAGTCACGTGATCGTATTTCAAACTCTATCCGAAGCTTATCAGCTCGCGTCATTTGTACCCCGCCATGCGCTGAAGATCCAGACCCTTTTACCACTTAGCATGCCAGGATCAGTTCAAAAATGATTGCATCTTATCCATTTCTCCTTGCTCGATCTTTACGATTGAGTGCTCAGTCCGGCCGGTCGTTGCTTCAGTCTATCCAGCATAGAGCATTCTCCTCCGCCAACATGCCGCGTTCAGCCGCCTCCTCCAAGCCCAACACGTTCTCCCTCTCTGCATTCGACTCGAACCATGCACTTTACGACCAATACAGACCTTCGCATTTTCCTCCTGCTGTTGATGCTCTAGTTAAGAGTCTTGAGCTTCCGCCGAATGCTAAGGTGATTGATCTGGCTAGCGGCACCGGCAAATTCACCACGCTTCTCAAAGACCGCGGATTGGATCTTACCGCCGTAGAGATCTCGGATGGCATGCTCACTACTTTCCGCAACAAGCTTCCTGATATACCAGCATTGAAAGGAAGCAGTTACGAAATTCCGTTTGAGACTGGGTCTTTGGATGCGATCTTCATCGCGCAAGCTTTCCATTGGTTTGCCGATATTACGTCATTACGGGAGTTTCACAGAGTTCTTAAGCCAGGATCAGGAAAGCTGGGCATGATTTGGAACTTTGATCCTGACGTTGAGCATAGTAGCGTGTGGCAGCGTAAGATTGCGGAACTGTGCTGGACAAAGGATCTCGCTCTGCCGCAGTTCAGACGCATGAAATGGCTGGATGTGTTCCAGACTCCAGAGGCTGCAGAATTGCTCGAGCCGTTGAAGCATGACATCGTATACTGGAGTTTCAAGATCAAGCCCGAAGCAGTCTGCCAGCTGTGGTTGACAAAGAGCTACATTACTAATTTGGATGATGATGAAAAGCAGAGAATCATTTCTGAGATGGAACGGATCTTGAAGGAAGATGCCGCTGGCTTGGAGGACGAGAACGGAGACTTGGATCTTCATATGGGTGTCTACTACACGTGGACAACAAGCAAGGCGTAGAAACATTTAGTAGAGATAAATTTCATGATATATTGGCACCACTATGCTCTAAGATAATGCAGATGTAGAAGGACCATACCAAAACCTTCTGAATTTGAGCGCTCCGTAGGCCGTGAGTCCCAAAATGCCCACACCAGCGCCAATACACGCGCTTCTAAAAATCCTTCCTTGCCGAATATTCCGTTGTAGTGCTACACTATATGGGATGCTAGAGAAACTAACCATGTTGTATAGCGTTCGGACACCGAGTCGAGGAAAATGTTTGTATAAGAACTCCTCGGTAGTTTTTCTTGCAAGATATGCCTTCGATGAGACTGAAGAACGCATTTCAATGTAATTGTTCATCGCAAGATCTGAAATAGCAAAAAGGTCTCGCTGCCGTGTCTGAGTATAATTCTCCAGTGCTGAGCCAATAGAATTTGTGGACCGAATCACTTCAAATAGTCGTTCAACATCTTCAAACCCGCAGTTCATTCCCTGGCCGTAAAATGGAACCATCTAAAGAACTATTAGCAAGCATACCAGTATCAAAAAGCATAGAACTCACAGCATGTGCGGCATCTCCAATTAGCAGACAGCGGTCCTGATAATGATAGGGTGTACACTTGACAGATACAAGCTTTCCCTTTGGATTTTCGAAAAACTGTTTGGTGAGATACTCTTCTCCAATCAACGGCACGACGTCAGGAAAAAATGTCTTGAAGAAATCAATCACGTCCAAAGGGTATGTTATATCATCAAATCCGGCTTTAGGCATGAATAATGTACCAGTAAATGACTTGTCTGCTCCGATATTTGCCAAACTCATCAGCATGAATGTCTTTCTCGGCCAGATGTGAAGATGGTTTGGATCCAACGGGTACGCTTCTGAACCGTCGGGTAGTTTCTTTGGTGGAATAGAAATTTCGCACCATAATGTGTCCAAGTACTTCTGCTCAAAATCCACAGACTCTACCCGCATAAGCTGACGACGGACAGTAGAGTGTGCACCGTCTGCACCGATAACCAAGTCTGCCCGTACCTTCACCTCTCCGTCCCTAGACACGTCAGTTTCCAGTTCTCTATCGACAACACGAGAATGACACATACTTTGATCCAAACAAAGCGTTCCGATTATCAAAATCACAGTTCACTAGTCGGTGCTCAAACTTGATCTCCACATTTGGTAGCTTCTCTGCCGCATCCAACAACACGCCATTCAACCAACCCCGATCCACGGCGTTTATATGTAATCCATGCACGTCGTACGCTTGCGAATGCTGATTTCCGTTCTTGTCGTGAATCATTCGACCAGTTACGGGTACGACGTTTTTCATGACCAGTTCCGCGAGCTCAGAAGATGCGCCGCGGAGACCTTGGATTCCACGATGTGAAAGCGCAAGGTTGATTGATTTGCCTGTCGAGGCTGTGGGACCACGATTCACCCGCGGATCTGTTATTTCGTGCTAGTCAGTATATATATGCTCGCATTAGTCAAAGTTACACCCTTACCGCTTCTTAGATCATAGAGCGTAACATCCCATCCTTCATTCGCAAAGTAAAGAGCCGCGAGAGAACCAACCGGTCCTGCGCCAACGATTGCAACAGTTCTCTTTACGTCGCCCATGGCTTCGTTGCGTCAAAGGACGGGCCGACTTTCTATGGCAGACATGTTCTACGAGCGCCAAATGCCGGTAACCCTCCAGCGCTCGTGCAAGCAGCTCCCGGCGAGACGGCGCTTGCAGCATCTGAACCTTAATTCTCGAGCTCGGCGCCGCACAATTTCTATACGCTTTGTGCAGCCCGAATTACAAAGTCCACGCTCTTGCTCCCTCTCTTGAATTAACGAAATCCACATCTATCTGTTAGCGTGCCTCTTTATACCATATTTTCAGCTTGCAAGATATCCGCTGTACATATACTACGCATTACGCATCTCATTTTTTTCACGAGTATGAGATGGATGCCGATACCGCGAAAGCGCTGCTTACATCAAGCGGCCCACTGGTTGATCGCGTCTCTCAGCTACTGTCGTACGTCGACGATTTGCCCACTCCATCGACAAGTGCGGGTGCCTCAGAAACTTCGAGACGTCTGTCTACATTCTCAGATACACTCGCGGCCTGGAACTATTCGTTAAGGGAGATCAAAGTACGCAAAGCCAAGTTTTCGGCGACCGCCGGTGGATGTCGAAAGGTCCCTGACTTGTTTGCTCACTGGGATGAATTTCCGCTCGATGTTTCAAACCATATCCGAGCTCTGAATGGTTTGCTTGGAGACCGTCGCTTGTTTCAGTCCCTTGCCAGTGTACGGGAGAGGTCCGACGACCCGCAAATTTCCTAGCTCAAAGCGGTCCGATTTCAAGGCTGCGGCCAAGTCGTCGAAAACCTGGCCTGACATGGTGAAGCTGACGGAGGATATGAAGAGAAAGCGCATGCATTCCAGTGATTCGAGTTTTTCCCCTCCCGCTAGCAAGCGGGCTCGTGTCGGACACGCACCGGAGCAAGCTGATACATGAGACTGAGATCTCATCAATCCACATGAGCCTGTTACTTAATCATTATTATGGACGGCCTATACTGAATCGTTGAAGTGTGCGTTTATGCTGATATGCGGGGGACTGTTGTAGAATTACTTGTGGGGTTGCTTGCTAAATATGCGCGCAAATAAGTAGTTATAGACTGTATTATCAATTGTCGTAAACTCTGCTATTGAAAGCAACTTGCCGAATCAGTATGAGCAGTTTCGTTACGGATTCACCGGTAAATCCAGGATTTTAAGCGTGCAATGCGTCTTTTGTTGCTGCGAGCTCAACACATGCGATCATCGGAAGTGACATGTCCTCTTGTTCGCCCCCGGGAATGGACGGAAAAGTTCCGCGAGCATCTAGTGGATTCCGGACTCGGCATCATCTAATCCGAGAAATCTTCCGCAGTGTCAAAGAGCGCAGGAATTGTCGCCAGGCTATGGTTGCTGTGAGCTAGACCCAAAAACCCTGATGTGCGTTACTGATTGCTTTTGTTTGACGTCTCTTATCTTGCTCTCCTTTCTCTTTTCATAATTCAAAGGTAGCATTCAACAAAACTCTCTCAAATAAAAAAAAAAACCGAGCCGTTAAAGTGTCGGACACTTCTCTTCAAGACGAGCATCCCGCAATAACACCATATCGAGTGTCAGTACCGCAATTCTTGAACGTGTATATGACCGATAATAGCTAGCTGCTAGCCAGACATTACACGCCCCTCCCTTCTTAGCAAACAAACGAGTCCTATAAGTTCCGCATGAGCTCAACAGTACTCTTTGAACTCCTTCGCCGACTGTCGCAAATTCGTTCTGGTGAGCCATTCTATATCTCTGTCAGCAAATTCGGCCAAAAAACCAATACCCACCCGTGAACTAGTGAGCTTGCAATGATTCTTGATGTTTCAATCTCCACTTCCTCAGAATTGTCCTTGTACCGGCAAAAACGTTCGACCTCGTTGGCAAGGGCCGAGAAATTAGAGAGCCCGTGTCTGTCTGTGAAGCTGCTGAAGTGCAACGTCAGGTTAAGCTGTAGAAATGCGGTAGCTCCAGCTCATAATTCACAGTGCGGAGCACTGAACTGAGTACTGATTTAACTGAACTTTGTAAGGATCGTGAATGGCACGATACACCTCGTTTGCAGTGAGGCGGCCAACTCCTTGTGGTGGACGACTTCAATAGCGGTGATAGCTGCTTGACCAAAAAAAACCTTGTCTCCTACTTCAAATTTCTTGGTGGCGCTTATCAAAGTTGTGCTTAGCGATATATGAGCAGTGTGAACTGATGGCCAGTCAGTCTATAAGCTTAGAGAATTCTCGCCCCTCCATACGTAAAATAGGCAAGGGATATCGGAGAATGCGGAATTTAACCGAAAACAAGTTGAATTCGAAAGGAGACGATCTGGCCAGCAGAGACGATCTGGCCCGGGAAGGCCTGGATCTTCGCATATCGCAATAATCTGAACCTGGGGATGAACTAAAAGCGGACGTGGAGCTGTAGTATATAGTAATGCTTCTCAAAAAACTCTTCCCTCTCTCACAACTCCTTTTCTCGCCTTTTTTTCCAACTTGACTCACAAGTCATACCGCCCACAGAATTGCAGAAGACAAGAAGTAAACGGAAAATACAAGAAACCTTCAAACTACTATGAGCCACCATTGCACCACTGAATATGAAAAGAGAGAGCAGAAAAAGGTAAGGCACGTCAAAACAAAATCAAAGAAGCAACATCCATCCCGAGCTAAGCCAGGCCAATCACTGTCTGCCGTCGTTTCCTGCGTTTTCAACACGGCTGGAGATGCTACCCTGAATTAAAATGGCGCCGTGCCTGAAAGCCGTCCACTAGATTCTCGCGGAGCTTGCCCTATAGTACGTTCAGGCAATGTGTGAAGAGTGCATGTAGATTGTAGTACCGCTTGCGGTAGGTCCGTTGGGTTGCAAAGTACCGCCGTCTCCAGCCCCGCTGGACTCAACAGGAGCGGACTAGAGAGCATGACCACATCCGATGGCAGTGGTAGCTAGTGACGAGCTCATGACAACAAAAAAAATAGTTTCCTGGTGCAGCAGTTCATGGAGTACTCGAGCCAAGAGGGGCTAAGACGACTAGCTGTCATCAGTTTCCCAGACTGAGCAAGCGAGAGACTTCGTCTTGTCACGGATACATGCGCCGTACTCCTAAAATTGTCTGCCAGCGTTGTGTTCACTGGTGGGCCGTGTAATGCTCACGGGGACATAGCCTACCTCATTGCGCAGCCAGAGCCAGAGGGTAGACCGGAAGTCATTAGCTGTGAACAAAAGTGGCTCTCAGTCGACGAACTTGAGCGTAAAAGGCGGAATCAACAGAAAATGGTATTAACTGTAGAGGACCAAGTCCGATACCGAGAGATCGCGATGGTATTCACGCTACGGGAGCTGGTCGTGTACGGACGGAAGTGAGTCATGCTTTCAACTGCCGCTGGCCATGTGATCCGTCTGTGTCGGTGTTGAATAACGTGCACAACACGTTTGTGAACACATGTGCGCGGAAATGGGGGTCGGATTACGTGAAGAAGACGTATCTTCCGCAGCTCGCGACGGACAAGCGTGGTGCGTTTGCGTTGTCTGAGCCCTGTGCTGGATCAGATGCGCTTGCGCTCAAGACGCGGGCACGGAGACTCAGCGATGAAGATTACGTTATTGATGGCGGCAAGATGTGGATCACGAACGGAGCTGAGGCGGATGTTTTCACTGTATCTGCGGACGCGGAGCCAGAGAAGGGGCATCGCGGGATCACGGCGTTTATAGTCGAAAAGCCTTGGGGTGTGAAGGTGGTCAAGAAGGAGAAGAAGCTGGGCATCAAGGCGAGCTCGACTACAGTGTTTGCACTCGACGAAGCTGTCGAAGTCCATGTTACCGCCAAGAACGTTCTCGGAGAGTACGGTAAGGGCTAACTACAAGATTGCGATTTTGAGTGCTTGAACGAGGGTCGGATCGGGATCGGTGTGAATCAGATCCGAGCGCTAAAAATTGCAAGACTCGCCAAGAGCCCTAGCCCTACTTTTGGCACACAAACAAACGGATCCTCCGCTCTAAAATCAAACAATTGTCACTTTTTTGCCGGCTCTGCATTAGACTTGTACACCATGGATGCAGAAACCCTTGCATATTATAAGAGCGTAATTGCAAATGGCGCCGCAATGGACGCTGATGACTGGGCGAGATTTAGGGACACATTGGCACGGCTGAAAGGGGATTCAACACTTTCCGAGCTTCTTCCTGCCAGGAACGACGTCATGAAGCAGCACGAGGTTGGAAGTACAAGTCCATTGTCGAAGGATAGTGAAGGAGAGGAGTTGTTTGGGCAGCTGGTGCAGTGGAATTTTCGCGATGTAGCCGGGCAAATTCTTCAGAGCGTAGATGATTCACTTGATCATAGACACCTATTTGAAAGCACGAAAGGCGCAAAGATCAAGGCAGAAGGCGAGCTACACGATCATTCGGCCGTAATTGGAAGCGAGCTTGATCATAGAAGTTTTAACTACGCCGTTGTCCTGTGGCCTGTGAAATGTATCATCGATATCCTTGTCCGTGAGCATCTCAGTTTACCGGCTACCGTCCAGGATGGCATGGAACTACCGTGCTGGGATGCCAAGTTCAAAGTCGCGTTTGATTTTGGTCTTGAGACGTCTGCTGTCATTTGTCGCAACGTCGAGGACGTTCCCTATCCTGATGTCTTGATAGTGGAATATAAGCATCCGGAGGGTCTCACAACAGCACCAGAAACGCAGAGTTTGCTATCGATCCCGGACGTTCTTTTAAGGAATTCGAAAAGCCTAAAGAGGAAAGGAAGCTGAACGCTGAACAGCATCGAGCAATGACTCAATGTCTTAACGCGACCTATGGCAGTATGCTGCGTTCATACGTCGATTATGGCGTTTTGGTCACTGGCAAAGTTTCAGTATTTTTGAAAACGATTTGGAGCCAAGGGCCTGGATCTGAGCGACACGTTACCGGGTTGAAATATTTTGTTTCGGATCTGAACGAAAGTTTTGATTATTACGGGGACTATTGTCTATCACCTGCGGGTCTAACTTTAGCGTTTACGCTGATGGCTATGCGGGACTACAAGACAGTACTTGACTTGGACCAAGTCATCGACCAGTCAGCCACGTGGCCGAAGAGTATTGCTGAATTTTGTGCTGGCCTTGAGAGCGAAGAAGTACCTTCCGAGGCCGGAGAAATTGCAGACCACGAAGATCTCGATGTTGAGGATGATGCTCGTGATGTGCCAGATACAGACAAGAACGATAGTGAAATTGTTAGCCAGATCCAGGAGAATCAATTAAAGTGCATTCGATTCTCAAAGTCTCAACAGCAGCGGCGCCAGTCAGCTGGCGATGATCTATATTACTGTACACATTTTTGTCTTCTGGGTATTTATGTATGGCACCGCTTTAGATCCACAGTGCCCGAATGTGCTCCGCCACATAAATGTGGAAGAACGAGACGGCAGCGATTTTGAGCTGGAGCAAGGACGTTGCCATCTGTTGTCTTACTCTGAATTCATGAGCCAACTGAGAGACCAGCTGAGATTCTGTGAGTGTAAACAGTTGAACGGAGTAAGAGGCGCTATTGGCTCAGCGTTTCGTGTATCGCTGGAAACATACGGCTATGTTTTTATAGGAAAGGGAGCCAACTATCGGTTCTACAAGCGTCTTCTTTTTGAAGCGGCTATTTACAAACGTCTTGCGCGACTTCAAGGTGATTATATTCCGGTGTGCTTGGGAACTATAGACTTGGTGGCATCGCGAGGTATACAGTTTCCGAGGCGCCAGGGAGCTTCAATTATATTCATGCTACTTCTTTCGTGGGCGGGGACAACGGTGAATAAGGCCGAGGCGCTGAAAGATGATCAGAAGATTTTTTCCACCGAATTGGAGTATACCATCGATGACGTGCATGGACTTGGTGTAGCGCATGGTGATATCAGGGCTGAGAATGTTGTTTGGGATAGCGACCGGAAGATTGTTATGCTACTCGACTTTGAGCGGTCCAGAATAGTAGACATTAGTGTCTTCGAAGGAAAGACAAATGAGTCAGAACTCACTGAAGAACACAGGAATAGGCGCTTACAAGTGCAGAAGTTGTTTAAACGAGATTTTGTAGACGCAGTCGCAGTGTGAGCCGATGGGTGGCGGGCCGAGAGGTACGCAAAAACATTAGAGAAACAAAATGAACTGAAAATTTATATAATCATGAATTAAACAAACCATATTTCGGATATGAGGCAAAGGCCAAACTATGCCATTTGATCAGGAGAACAAACTGATAACTACTATTTTTTATTTGTTTATTCTGGCCAATTTGGGCAACCCTAATACAGGCTTACGATAGAGCATGCAGCCACCGGCAAGCTACAATAGCGTGGAGACTAAAAGTTGCCGCAGTCGAGATTTTCGTCAATTGGAGTGCCTTCTTTACCGCGATAATGTACGAGAAAGGCTGCCACGGCGTCGCGACGAGTTATCAAGTCAGATCTCTGGAGCTAGTGAATTGAAGGCGGCCTGCTGTTAATCAATCGCCTCAAGAGTCAAGACCGTACCGATAACCGGAACGCCCGCAACGCATCCCGAGATAGTTCTGCGTGCACCAGTCATAGACGCAACTGTTGTCCCTCCTTTTATTCATTTTTGATTAGAACTTGGAAGCAAGTGGACCAGCCAATTTATCCTCATTTGGTTCGATGTATTCGGATCTCGTCCTTGTTAGAACGGGCTAATTCGTGTCTCGCGCTTGCCTTGGAGATGGAACCGCGCATTTAGCGCAATGGGATTTAAGCAGGTGTTTTCCATGGTGTCCTCTTAGCAATGAGTTCAGCAATCCAGTCTTCTATCGACTATCAGCTGGTCTCCGTCGACAACATAGCCCTCTACGTGCTGGAGTGCCAGCCCTCTGCTACTTCGTCGCTGTCGACGCGGGCAATAGTGGGGCGCAACGTACGGAGCGCTGTCGCGGGTCGGATCTCGGGACCGGACTGTCCACAGCCAGCTCGCGATAATGATAATGGTTCGGGTCTCGGGCAGTCCGGGGTCGCGATATTGCGGACGGAACGAGACGCGGCGGGTCATTGACGCGAGCCTCGGGAGAGCGGGCGGAGTCGACTCACGTGGTGGGGAAGTCGAGCGAAAGTCAACAAACAGCCCGCCGCCGCACGCGACTCGACGCCGCCGCACGCAAAGTGGGCGGATCCGCGTCGTCTGAAAAGATCGCATATATACCCGCGCCCGCCGTTCTCGCCCGTTCTTCTCCTCTGCCTGACCGCTACACGGCTCTTTCCTGCCTCTCTCGTCTCGCTCCCTCCTTCTGCGGTGCCCGGCTTGCTGTTCCCACGATGAGTGCAGACAACGACTACACGAGCGCTGCCGACAGCAGTTCTCTCGCGGCCATGCAGCGCATGCGCAAGCAGAGCTCCGTGCTTGGCTCCATGAACAAGATCCTGGGTTCGTGTGACATTCTGATCACCCAACACTGGTATAATTACTAACGACTTTTGCAGTCGCCAACCGTGGTGAAATTCGTACGTTCGACTGCCGATCGATCCTTGTCCATCGACGTGATCCTAACGCAGATAGCTATCCGTATTTTCCGCACGGCGCATGAACTCAGCATGCAGACTGTTGCAGTCTTTTCGTACGAGGATCGTCTTTCCATGCACAGACAGAGTAAGCACTCTTCAGTCAATTGCCCAAGTAATTGCGCTAACTAGTCGCCAGAGGCGGATGAGGCCTATGTGATTGGAAAACGTGGACAGTACTCACCTGTGCAAGCGTATTTGCAGATTGAAGAGATCATCAAAATTGCCAAAGAACACAGCGTTTCTATGATCCACCCCGGATACGGCTTTCTGTCCGAGAACGCGGAGTTTGCACGCCGGGTGGAGGAGTCTGGTATTGCGTGGGTTGGACCGCCTCACACAGTCATCGATGCACTCGGTGACAAGGTGTCTGCGCGCAGAATCGCAATTGAGAATGACGTTCCCGTCGTCCCCGGAACTCCGGGACCCGTGTCTGAGCTCAGTGAGGCTGTTGCCTTTGTCGAGGAGTACGGGTATCCTGTGATTATCAAGGCTGCATTTGGCGGCGGTGGCCGTGGTATGCGTGTTGTCCGTGAAGGCGACGACATCAACGATGCTTTTTTGCGTGCGTCATCGGAGGCCAAGGCTGCTTTTGGTAACGGCACCGTTTTCATTGAGCGCTTCCTTGACAAGCCCAAGCACATTGAAGTGCAGCTTCTTGGAGATTCCGAGGGAAACGTCGTTCACTTTTTCGAGCGCGATTGCTCTGTGCAGCGTCGTCACCAGAAAGTCGTCGAGATTGCACCTGCGAACCATTTGCCCAAGTCTGTGCGTGACGCGATCTTGAAGGACGCCGTGAGACTGGCTGCGTCGGTCAAATACCGTAACGCGGGAACTGCGGAGTTTCTGGTCGACGGTCAGAACCGACATTACTTTATTGAGATCAACCCCAGAATGTAAGCCATATAGCCCTTAAAGCGCTAGTTGACGAGGATGATTGCTAACGTAAAACAGTCAAGTGGAGCACACGATTACGGAAGAAATTACCGGAATTGATCTTGTTGCCGCACAGATTCAGATCGCTGCTGGCGCGACGCTTGCACAGCTTGGTTTGACTCAGGACCGTATCACCTTTCGCGGATTCGCGATCCAGTGCCGTATCACGACCGAAGACCCGTCCAAGAACTTCCAGCCGGACACTGGAAAGATCGAAGTCTATCGCTCATCTGGTGGAAACGGAGTCCGTCTTGACGGTGGAAACGGATTTGCCGGTGCTATTATCTCACCTCATTATGATTCCATGTTGGTGAAATGCTCTTGCTCTGGCTCTACATACGAGATTGCGCGCCGTAAGATGCTGCGTGCGTTGATTGAGTTCCGTATCCGCGGAGTGAAGACCAACATTCCTTTCGTTCTCGCGCTCTTGACTCACGAGACATTTGTGAGCGGAAACTGCTGGACCACGTTTATTGATGACACGCCTGAGCTGTTTGATATGATGATCTCGCAGAACCGTGCACAGAAGTTGCTGGCGTACCTTGGTGATCTCGCGGTTAACGGTAGCTCGATCAAGGGTCAGATCGGCGAGCCAAAATTGAAAGCTCCGGTTACCTTGCCAGTTCTCAAGGATGCCAACGGCGAGATCCTGGACGTGTCGTCTCCGTGCACCAAGGGCTGGCGTAACATTTTCGTCGAGCAAGGTCCAGAAGCATTCGCTAAGGCTGTGCGCGCACACAAGGGTGCGTTGATCATGGATACGACCTGGAGAGACGCTCATCAGTCACTCTTGGCGACACGGGTGCGAACTGTTGATTTCGCAAATGTTGCGCTACCGACGTCTCACGCGTATTCCAATGCGTTTGCGCTGGAGTGCTGGGGCGGAGCCACGTTTGACGTTGCCATGCGGTTCTTGTACGAAGATCCCTGGGATCGTCTCCGCAAACTGCGTAAGCTTGTGCCGAATATTCCATTCCAGATGCTGCTCCGTGGCGCGAACGGCGTAGCGTACTCTTCGTTGCCGGATAATGCGATTGACCATTTCTGCGAGCAGGCGAAGAAGAACGGTGTTGATATTTTCCGCGTGTTTGACGCTTTGAACGATTTGGAGCAGTTGAAGGTGGGTGTTGAAGCTGCTCGCAAGGCTGGTGGAATTGTGGAGGCTACGGTGTGTTACTCTGGTGACATGCTGAACCCGAGCAAGAAGTACAACTTGGAGTACTACCTCACTGTTATTGAAGAGATTGTCAAGATGGGCACCCATATCATCGGCATCAAGGATATGGCTGGCACGATGAAGCCGAAGGCGGCCACGATTCTGATTGGTGCTGTTAGAGAGAAGTACCCGGAAATCCCGATCCACGTGCACACTCACGATAGTGCTGGTACCGGTGTTGCGTCGATGGCAGCAGCAGCTGAGGCCGGCGCAGATGTTGTTGATGTTGCGACGAACTCGATGTCGGGTATGACTTCGCAGCCATCGATCAGCGCATTGATTGCTACACTAGAGGGACAGCTTGATACTGGGTTGAATGTGGATCATATTCGCGAGATTGACTCGTACTGGGGACAGATGAGACTGCTGTACTCTGTGTTTGAGGCTGATCTCAAGGGTCCTGATCCCGAGGTGTACGTACACGAGATTCCAGGTGGTCAGCTTACGAACTTGTTGTTCCAGGCGCAGCAAGTCGGACTCGGCGCGCAATGGCAAGAAACCAAGCACGCCTACGTCGAAGCGAACAAGTTGCTGGGAGATCTCGTGAAGGTTACGCCGACTTCAAAGGTCGTGGGCGATCTTGCACAGTTTATGGTCTCGAACAAGCTGTCACCCGAGGAAGTCCAGGATCGCGCGGGTGAATTGGATTTCCCAGACTCTGTACTTGATTTCCTGCAGGGTATGATTGGACAGCCGTACGGTGGTTTCCCCGAACCGCTGCGCACAAACGCGTTGCGCGGGAAGCGCGAGAAGCTTACGCAACGACCGGGCAAGACGCTGGCGCCCGTGGATTTTGTCGCGGTCCGCAAGGAGCTCGAGGGCAAGTACGGCACTATCCGCGAGTCCGACGTGGCTTCATATGTCATGTATCCCAAGGTCTACGAGGCGTTCCAGGAGTTTGTGAAGAAGTACGGCGATTTGTCTGTGCTGCCGACCAAGTTCTTCTTGAGCCGACCTGAGATTGGAGAGGAGTTCAGTGTCGAGATTGAGATGGGCAAGGTTTTGATTATGAAGTTGCTTGCGATTGGACCGTTGTCTACGCATACTGGTCAGCGGGAGGTCTTTTTCGAGTTGAACGGCGAGATTCGGCAGGTGACGGTGGACGACAAGAACTCGTCGGTCGAGACGATGTCGCGCAGGAAAGCGGACGCGTCGAACCCGTCGCATGTTGGCGCGCCGATGGCGGGTGTTGTGATTGAAGTGCGGGTCAAGGATGGGTCGTTGGTGAAGAAGGGAGATCCGGTTGCTGTGCTGAGCGCGATGAAGATGGAGATGGTGATTTCGGCACAGGCGTCGGGCAAGGTTACGGAGCTGGGCGTGCGGGAGGGAGATTCGGTTGATGGATCTGATCTGATCTGCACGATTGCGCGGACGGAGTAGGTTGATACGCTGATTTACGGGATATTTACCTCTTTTGTTTGAGTATACACATCTAGTCAAGTAGTAATACATTTGTTTACTTGTTTCATGATTGTTTGAACACGTTACACTGCGGAGAGATGCCTAGATGCGGAAGCCGATGGAGCCATCGCTGGCCTCGGCATGTCGCATCGCGCGCGCGACACAGGCCGGATTGTCGAGGCCGTCGTGCGGACGAACGGTTAGCAATTGTCACAACAGTTGCAAACAGTCTCGTAAAGGTCTATGGAGGTCCTGATCCGGTCACGTTTCGGACGACGTTCGGGCGCCGGCCGGAGTGGCGGAGGAGGAACTGGGCTTGCGGGTGGTGGGGGCGGGGGTTAGCGCGACGGGCTGGGGTGCGGCGCGTGTGGGGGAGGCGGGAGTCGGATGCTTGACTCGTGGGTTTGAAGAACGAAAAGAGGACTTTAAAGTAAATAAATAAAATGAGCCGAGGATCTGTTTATAAGATGGAGGAGATCTGATCATCGGAACTCGGAAGGTGTGAGATTATCGAAAGCCGTGCTTTCTGGCGGTGTTTTCTGTTTTCGCAGGCGTCTTCTACATGTAGCTTTAGCTAACTATATGAAGCGAACCTGATCCGGAAAAATTGCAAAGGGTGTTGCAGCTTTAGAGTTGCCCTGATAGCTAGAAGGCGCAAGAGATGCAATGACATAATTATTGAAAACTATGAGAGTGCGTAATGACAAGAACAATGACCATGCGCAGTGCCCACACGTAAAAAAAACAAAAACTCCGATGCAATGCCAAAGACCAACAACACAACCATAAAACTATCAAGCAAATCAAAAGTAAGCAACCGCATGCAGCGCTGGAAATCGTGGATACTCGTTCTGCCATTCCGCGAGCACGTCCAGCACGCGTTCATCAAGTTCCGCAGCCGCAGCTTGAAGTAGATCTGCAAGACGCAGGATAGCTGCAGCGCCCATCGCTGCTTCTTCGCGATTATCCCGGATATCGACGTTGATGATGTGAGATGCCCGGGAACGAGGCTCGCCGCGGGTAAGCAGATCGTCGCAGACAGCGTCGAAACAGCGTTCTTCGCAGGTCACGACGACGTCGAACACGGCGCGTTGTTCTTGCCAGCGCTCTGGCGCGCGCTTGAGCTGCCGATTCCGGTCGACCATCGACAAAACACCGTTCGCAGCATATAACCTTGGATCCTTGGTGTAAAGCTCTGAGTAAATCTCGTCGTAGGGCGTGCCGAACATGTAGATATTTGGTTTGTCTGCTGCTGGACCAGGCAGACGCACGGCTGATCCGGTGCCGAAGGACTCGACGTCATAGCCCGCGTCGCGCAGAGCCTTGTGCGCCTCCATCGAGCGGTTCTGATTCGACGCGCACACCGTGCAGAAGCGAAGCGCCATTATGTTGTGCTGTGCTGGAACTGCTGGACGAGGTATAGTGCCCGTGAATTGTGGTGAAGTGGTTGAAACGGCAGTTGTGTTTTTGCGCCACGAGCCCCGCTGCTGACGCCGCCGCCGCGCTCTCGCTCCGCCGCTCCAGCGCAGCCCGAACATTGTCCACCGCGATATCAAGAACCACCAGCTCACCACCACCAGCACCTACTTACCCGCCCCGGCCCCGACCTGACCGCCATCACGACGCCCGCAAATTCCGTTTCCGACCCTTCTCCTCCCTCTTCTTCTTCCTCTCCCTCTCCTCCCCCGCCGCCCTTTCCGCACGACGCGCCGCCGCCCTACACCGCGCTTCCCTCGCTCCCCCAGCTCTCCATGGCCTCCTTCGGCGGCGACGCGGCCGCGGCCGCAGCCTCTGCGGTCGCGCAGGCCTCGCACTCCATCATCACCCAGGTCTCCGCCCATGCGCCCGTCTTCGCACACGACCCGCCCCAGGCCGTTTCCGACGCGCCAATTACGCTCGACGTGCGCGGCTCCAAGTTCCTCCTCCCGCGCGACGAGCTCATGGCGCTGCCGGAAAGCGTGCTGCTCTGTCTCTTTCCCAATGGCGTCTTTATCGACGGCCAGGGCAACATGGTATCCTCTATTTCCGGTGCCGATGTCATTGCCGTCGACTACTCTCCTGTCTGCCTCGACTACGTCCTGTCAACATTCCGCGCCATCGCCTCGACCGTAACGCCTTCGCCGCCGTCCTCGCCGCAGTCGTTTTCTATGAACTCGCCCCCCGCTACCATTCTCACCGTCAAGCCCTCCATCATCGTCCTGCAAGAAGACCTAGATTACTACGTCGTGCCTCCCGCCTCAATTGCTCACAAACCGCCGCCACCAACATCCCAGTCTGCAACTCCTCCCACTCGCCACGACTCTATCGCTTCTTCCGTCCAGGGCCCAGCTCGCCGTCTCTCCCGCATTCTGCACTTTGACCACCGCGACCGCTCGCCGTCGCTTCATTCAAAACTCGACCACCCGGTCGTCCTTCCCGAACCATTTGACCCGGCCCTACGCGACTCGTACGTGTACGAAAAGCCAAACTACGCAGACATGGTCGCTCTCAAAGTCGGCGTCGGCAAAAAGCTGCTCGCCGAGCGCGGCATATTCTCCGCCCTCAAGCGCGCAAAGCGGGTCTCAGCTCCCGGTGGACCCGCCACAGATCATTTGCCCCATGGTGAGACTCCGGATCATCTGAAAGCCGCCGGCACGGCCGAGAAGCACCTCCTAGAAATGCTCTGCGCATCCGGTTTCTCTGTCTCAGACGAGTGGGGCTTCCGCGAGCGCGAGCCGCACAGATCCATCATCTCTTCTCTTGCTCTCGTCCGGCTGCTTGCGACCGAAGAGCCGAGTTCACCAAACACGCAAGCCGCTACAGACTCACAGCACCAAAACGTTACCGTCAACCCTATGGCGCAGAAACTTCTATTGTTTTGGCGCAAGCCGGCCCGCAAGTGCTGGTGGGATCAGCTTGTCGTGAGCGGAGTCGAAGGGTTTGATCCAGCGGTCGAAGTCACTGTTCACGTCCGTCGCATGTGGACACTCGAGCTCTCTGTCGTTGGCGTGCATTAGCCTATATATTTTATCTCTTTTTGTTGCGTGCCATTCTTAGATGCTTGCATTATATATATACAACAATCTTGCGGGTTTTAGTTCTTATATCGGGTCTTGTTCGGTCGTTCATCGTGTTGCTTTGTTGGTCGTGTTTGTTTTGCTTTCTCGTCATTGTCGTGCTTTGCTGTTGTTTGGTTTGCATTTAGTTGTTGCCTACTTGGTCGGATATCGGTTTTGGTTTCTCTACTTTGCTGGTCTATACTTGTACAGTCGCTTTCTTCATCTCATATAATACAACGTTCTCATGCTGAATTACTCTCTTTTCAGACTCTCCGCAGCGGCGCGGTACTTCTGCAACTTGCCCTTTCAACCTTCATTTTCCCCGCTTCACATCCCAAGTGAAATAGATACTCATGAGTAACCCAAAAAAGCAAAAACCAGCAAAGTAAAAAATAATTATGCAAACAGCAAAAAAGGGCCGAGCTGGGAATTGAACCCAGGACCACTCGCACCCAAAGCGAGTATCATACTACTAGACCACACGGCCGCTTAAAATTTTGAAGCCAAAATTTCCATCATGATCCCCGAAAACTAGCCCAAAAAACACGTGATCTGGTTGTAGTTTAACGAACTGCTGGTCATAAATGCTTGAAAAGAACTAAAATTAGAGATTTTCTTAGTTCATATATTGTGTAGCATTCAGTCATATAAATTTATTATAAAATTTGCGGAAGATACGACGTTCTGCGCGTGTCGGGCTTAAAGCGGAAGGTTGTAGACAGCTCGCTCCTTTGGACCTTGAAGACCCAGGTGTATATCGCTAAAAATATCAAGTCAGTATAAAAATTCTAATCTACGATAAAAATGGTCAATTACATGTGCTTCTTGATCTATTTTGATCTATTCCTATTGTACATTTATAGTCTACAGCCAAACTGGTCTGCAACACTCGGAACTGCGGCACATCTTTTCATTTAAACAAACGCGTCCGCAAATACATATACCCCTAATGTATACGGTAACCACTAATGCATATGCAACGCCAAAACATATATATCTCCAGCTCAAAAAAAAACAAAATCACCAAACGCTTTCAGACCAGGTTGGAACAAGATAAACAGCTTTCTATAGGTTTATCCCTGACGCCATTCAATCCGCGCTGCGTGATAAAAAAATTATCGAAACAATACTCGTCACGGTCCATGCAATCCAAAAACAAAATCAAAATCCAAAAACAATTCACAGACTAAATGTCAATATCGCGGTACCGCCGGCACCGCATGCACCACACCTCGCGCTGCACGCGAGGCTGCGAAACGTCAGACGTCGACTGATCTTCAGGCCCACGCAGACTTGGAATCTCAGCGTCACCATGTAATCGCATGGCAGTGCGTAAGCAATCCTCATGATATCCGTGTCCACATTCAAGTCTGACGAATTGGCCCGACTCTTCGCAAAGACCCATTGGCGCCGATCCGCATTCGAGATCTGGTCGGGAAAGTACGGCAGCCAAAGAGGGAGTCGAGGAGCTCACTGAAGATCGCGCTGACGCCGCAGAAGAAGCCGGCGTGCTATCTGTAAGGTTCACAGCACTGCTAGAAGGAGTTCTGCGGATGTATGGGTGGTGGCGAATGGCGAATGATGACCCTACTGAGGCACTGCGGCCCACAGGGGGCTCGCTAGGACGCGGCGTTGTCTGAGCTGAGCTTGAAGCGCCTAGTGGAACAGCAAATTCGGAGCTGGGTGTGGGCACAGACGAATCGGCAGGTGTTGCAGTATTGGTCGGGACTGTGCTTGGAGCGGCGGCTGTCGGCGTCGGCGCAGTTGGGACTCCAGACATAGGCGATCGTCTTCCAGCTGCTTGGAAGAAGTTGAAGAGCGGACCAAGCAGAAATGGTAGCCCATCAGCGGCAAACACGGGTCTCTGTCGAGGCTGCTGAGGTTCGGCTTCGATTGCAGTACGGCAAAGAGGACAAGTAGTCGATGACATGAGCCATTCCTTCAAGCAGTTCTTGCCAAATATATGTCCACATGGCATCTTTAGTGGGACATGTTGATCTGCTTCACTCGGCGCAGGCTCTGCGGCCTGTTCTGTGGTCGCCGAAGGAGACGTGGAAGAAGTGTTCTCTTCTTCTTCGGTCGTCAGGGTGGGCTGATGAGAAACGCCCTTGTTAGCGGTCATTTCTGATTCATTGTTGAGCTCAGCCGCCTCGGAAGCAGCAGCCGCCTCGGTTGCTTTGTGAACATTATAATACGGCTCAAAGCAGATAGAGCAATTGCGGTCACTTTCCGGAATATCGTTGATATCCACATCCGCAAGAGCCGTAATCGCAGCCTTCGACGCATGAGGTTTCGCAGGCTCCTCAAAGAACGTGCCAAAGGGAGTCACTCCAGGTGTCGCGCCTTGCGGCATCGCTCCCTGTGGCATCCCACCGGGAACCGTGTAAATGAAGAATCCCTGAAACGGGTCGCGTCGCGGATTTCCATTAGCGTCGGGGGTAGTGTCGCCGCCGCTCTCGGCAGGAGTAGCCGCCCCGGACGTATCGTTGGCCGCTGTGTTGGCCGCTGCATCGCCACCTGCTCGAGGAGGATTGAACGTGAAGCTGTAATTGACGAAAATCAGGTTCGGACCGACGTGTGCATGGTGTGGTGGCGGTGGCCGGGGTGTCTGGCCTGTGTAGCCATCCGTGTTATCGCTGTTGTCCATGATAGTAATTGTGGTCGGCGACTTGCCGAACAGTAGTTGTAAGATAGGTAGGTAAAGTTGGTAAAGAAGTCAAGCAAGAGCAGAAGCTCGCATGACAAATATATGCGGAAGTGCAAGAAGTCCCGGAAGAGGAGGAAGTTTACTAATCGGCGGGGAGGCGAGGTACGCTGGCTGCTTGCTTATATGATGACGCGCCGGCACGCGATCGACTGAACCGCCGGGAAGTGCGCCGCACGTGGCGTACAAACCCCTCGTGACGGTCTCCAGAACCTTCTTCACGCTTCATGGAAATTCCACGAACAAGCACGCGACCAATTGTTGGCATGTAATAATTTGCGTGTTAATATTATTATCGTCTTGAAAAAGGTGACGGTAAGTCGAGTATTATAATGAGTTGAATGTTGATTGTGGTGCAGAGCGGCAGAGTTTCTATTGACCGAGGTTTGAGCGCTCACCCCGCCATTTTAAAGCTTAGGATCACAACTAACGGCGAAGCTAGCGGCACAAGGTCGTAAATAGCCTACCATTGATTGGTCGTAAATCTTCAAGATCACACCTTTCTTAGAAACTCCTGCCTTGATATGCAGTCCTGTATCATTTCCAATTGAGTGCACAGTGCAGACTGAGTCTTGACTGCTCTTCTGCGGTGGCTGTAGCAAATCCGGTGGTCTGCGTGATAAAATGAGTGCATTATCCATTATCAATTGTGCAATTCAACATCAATTCCGCAAGCACATACATGCAATCAGTATTGCCAACCTTGACTCCTTACAACATATAAACACCTTATTAGCCCAATCATCGTGGCAAAACTCGCAAGCCCCACCGGAACCACTGCAAACACAGCGATATGATACAAGTCGACGCGTCGCTCGCGAGGCTCAATTGCGATGTTGCTAGTAACAAAATTCTGGATTGCGTACGCAGCCGTTAAGATGCAGGCAATGAACACCCAGGTAGATAGCAAGTTCACCGGATCTTCGGCAAGTACGGTGATTATAAGCTTGTTGATTGCAGCCATGAGTGCATTGATTGAAAGAAGTCGTAATATCGTAGCAGATGATGAGTACATGACCAGCCTGGATCGAGTCAGGATTAGCCGCATCAATGAGCCCATAATAGAAAAACATACCACCGAAGCATCAGTCCATCAATGAAAGCATAGGATAAATACGCGCATACTCCACTCTGAAACACTGTTAGCAAATCCACGCAGCAGTGAAAAGACATGAAACCTACCCATAACGCAGCAAGCACCAACTCTATCGATTGCGCTGAGCCATCTGGATATTGCGTCCGCACTTTCCATGCCTCTATGAGGCAGCTGAAGAAGCCGATAATGGCCGGAGGAAGCGACAGCGCCTGAATTATGTTAATTAGCAAGAGATCATAACCAGACACCTTCACTTTATGAAAGAATACCTTGCAAACAATATGAGCAATGCTTTGGAGAGGACCAATGAGATCTTTCAAGTTGCGTTCATTAACAACTGGTTTTGGACTTGACCTTCGCGATGTGGTGGTGCTGGGAGGTGCTGAAGCAATGATGCTTGCTGTATTAGTGTGTGCGATATTGGCACTGGCTGACCCGGAAGCATGGGCGTAAGAGTTGTTGGGGATCGGGATCTCTGAGTAAGGTACAGTGGATGAGGTGTAATCAGGTATCGGTGCAATTGACCGGAAATTCTCCGCGTATCTGCTCTGGCGTTAGATAGACTCTGGTGGCCTACGGGCTGAGGTACGGCAACTTACCGCGACGCTTCCGGGAATAGACTGTCAATAAAATTTGCAGAATGCTCGGAAAGTATTCGCTTCTGCTGCTGTTTGAGAATCAAATATAGGCGATTTTCCTGCTCGCGCAGAAGTCGCCGCTCGTTGGCTGTTAACCGACTGGACGTGCTATCGTTATCGGTATCGTCTGGGTGGTCTTCTAGTGAGCTTTCATCGGGATCGTCGTCTGTCGTAGTCAAGTCGTCTTCCATAAACACAGGTCGTCGTCGTGACACAAAAGTAGTGCGCGGGTTGGACGCGCTAGAAGCGGTGGAGGTAGAAGGAACTTTGACATGAGAGCGCTCAGATGATGACGAAGGGCGCATCGCACGTATGAAGCGCGACTGAGTGAAGCAGTTGCGCGTCTGACAGGCCCTTAAATACAGGTCCGGTCTGCAGGAGAGAAGAGGGAATGTATCGTTTATATAGCACGAAAAAAAGCAGTAGTCATGTCCTGTGACGCCAACGTCGACTGCGGGGCGCGTCAACAAGCTCCAGTGAATACGCCGGCCGTCCTGGCGATCGAGCGCGGTCAAAGCACGCGCGGAGCAGAGAAACGTCAAAACATCGCGTCACGTGTGTTGGAAACTGCCGTCGCCTTTCCCACCAGAACACCAACTTTGAGATGGAACCAGTAACTGGTCGAGGTTTAAAGATTTTTATTGCTTGTATAGTAAGCTGCACTGCTGCAGCATATGCTGACACGTATTTACATTCAGACGAGCGAGGTGCGGCCTACGAATGCCGATCGGCAAGTTCATGCCCGATGAGACCATGGCCCATGGGGTTGGCATATAGGGGTACATGGCCTTCTGACGCGAGTCAGCTGGTCCAGATGGCTGTTTCCATTAATTATCACCTACAGATAGTCAACTAACAGTCATGGATTAGTAGGCAGGAGTTAAACTCCTGAGACAAATAATGACTCCTCATAAGCGAATGTCGCTTGTTAAGCCGTTGTTCGCAAATCTGGGCCCCTACAGGCTGCCAGTCGTGTCTCTCACATACATGCAATGCAGCTCTCTTTCACATTTATTCCAGCACTAATTTCCGGCGCACCTTTCTTGAAATGAGAAGCGCTCATAAAGCCATCACAGGGAGCCAGAACCTTGCCTAGTCGGTCTTCGATGAATAGTAGCGCACTGGATTAACGCTCTATCAGCTTCAAAAAACTACCCATGATTCCATGAAACTATCAAAAAAACCTTGAGATACTTAGATATATCATATAATTTGTAAAATGCTGCGCAAGTGCAATCAAAGACGAGACTACTCCTTGTTGACTGAAAGACTGACCTGTGACTGCATATGTTTTATGGTGGCTGGCATCAATAGCCTCAATTCATCACTAATCACCAATTCACATAAAGGCTCAAGTCTCAAGTTATCTGGTTATCAGCCTTTCCATTTTCAATCTTGAGATACAGCTGAATGAGAACCCAAGAACAGTGAGTTGACTCCAAGAAAAGAACACAGAATTAAGGTTCTAAAGAGACCTAACCCCATGCCTTAATGACGTACGTCATGTGCTCTTGCGCCTCGGCGTCAAGTAAGTCTCCGCCACCTTGTGTCACGATATAAAAATACGCTCCGCCTCGAGCATTCATCCTCCGCTGGTTCTAAATAATTGTACATATACTAGTCACTACATCACACTCACCGCTCACTTCGAATCTCTTTGGTTCTCACTCTACGCTATGCCTATCGTTCGCAAGCTCTTCAAGCACGGTCGTTCGCGGTCCACTGACTCGGCCGGATCAGACGACTCTCGTGACAACAATCCTTATGCTGACGACGACGCCCTGGCTTCTGTTGGACCTGCGTATAATCCATATGCTATCGGTAGCAATCCTTACAACAGTGTGCCCTCTGCATACAACCGACTCAGCCGTCGCCCTTCGCCCCTACCTGGTCAGCCGTCGCCGCCTTCTACATCAGGATTCTCGGGTTCACCCTTGTCGCCCAGTCGAGTGCCTGGTCTCAGTGGCCAACCCACACTGAATAGCTCGTCGCCTACTACGCCTACTAGTGCGTCAAACTACGCTTCTCAGTCTGCACGTTATGTTGCACCCGACGTCGCTACTCCAGGTGCTTCCGCCAATTTCGCCACATCCGAGACAGCCAGCCCGTATGCGAATAATGGATGGGCGGCCGAATCTGAAGCTTCGATCAACTCCACGAACCTTCAGAGACAGGAACTCTTGCGTCGCCGTAAGCCACAATCATTTGTGACCCGGCAGAACAGTGATTATGACCCGTCAATTATGGAAACTGAGCAAGAGCGCGAGGACCGATACGCACACGAAGGACGCGCAGACGATCAATATACTACATACGGAAATACGGGACTGCCTCAGCAGGTTCAGGAAGAACAAGAAGGCGAAGTCGATGAAGAGGAGGTTGACGTTCAGGCGTCGAAGAGTCATATTCGGCACACCAACAAAGAGGCTATTAAGTCCGCTGACAGTGCTCTGAGGTATGCCGAGGAAGCAGAGGCTTCTGGCTTGCATACGTTGCAGATGCTTGGCGAGCAGAGCGATCAGCTTGCAAGTTCCGAGACAGCGGTTGCAGTTACCGACAATCAAACGAAAATAGCTGCAGATTATGCTGGCGAACTACAGAGACTGAATCGGTCGATGTTTGCAGTTCATGTGTCGAACCCATTCAATTCTCGGCGCCGAATGGAGGAACAGGAAATGCGTATTCGCAACGATTTTCGCCAGCAGCAAATCCAGCGCGAAGGTGCAAGACGAAGGCAGTACCAGTCTCAGCAAAACATCGCCAAGGCAATGGGAAATGCTCCAGGAGATCGCAGGCGACAGCTAACGGATGTTGAGCTGAAATATCGTGATCAAATGGAAATCAACAAGATGAAACTTGCCGAGCAGTCGAAGTATATGTTCGAACCGGATGAAGAGGATTTCGAAGACGAGCGTATGATTAATGAACGACTGGAGCACATCGGAACGGCTTCCTCTAGACTGAACTCGATGGCAAAGTCGATCAACGGCGAGGTTCTTGCACAAAACGAAAGAATATCGAAACTGGACGGAAAGACGCAAGATGTAGAAATTGGTGTACATTTGAACACAGCACGGCTAGCTCGGATACGATAGATATTTTGGCGTTAAGTGGTTGATTGTGCAGTATACATAGTTACTGGAATGGTAAATCATGGGAATTGGCGTCTTTGGGTTCACTTACTGTACATAAAGTTAGCAAATAGTTCAAATTAAAAGTTTTGAACCGATGTCTTAATCCGCATCATCGTGTGCGCTTGTATAGAGCTCGCTTTGTCGAGTACATTAAGCCTGGATAGAAAGATTCTGAAAGTCCACTCTCGCTGACTCAGCATACCCTGACCCTATATACACGTTGGGACTTTCTCTTCCCAGCAAAACAACATCACGCTTAGAGAAGTTTGTAATTAATTCTCTATCCTGGTATACACACTCTCCGCTGTTTATAGAAACTCATGCCGTGGGAACGATAGTCGTAAAGTTAGAGCTATTGTACTCGCTGTTTTACTATGGCGCCTGCTTCGATACCCGGATTTTACTACGGTACGCGCCCGCAATGCGTTTGTTTACTCTGTGCGAGCGGACTTACGCTCGAGCTATACGTGACCAGTGACGTCTTTGAGATATTTGTTACTGACTGGTACTCCAGATGAAGAAAAGCGGAAGTACTTTCGTATTTTGCCCAACTCGTCGGCTGGAGGTGGTGCTGGAAAGTCATTCTACACGGCAGAGAAGGTCAACAAACGGATCAAGAGCAATAAAGCGGTAGGTGCCTGCTCCGACCAAGCTGCTACTTTGATACTTGCTTTTGGAATGAATTATGCTAATTCTATTTTCTTAGGGAGAACTTGCTGCATCACCGGCTCGGAAAGCTAGGAATACGCTAAATTCAGCATCGACTGCGCTACACGGCAATGGCCATTCTCGACGCCTCCGGAACGCGGCGCAAATATACGAGTCACCAATTTTGCGATTACCGCACCTTACAGAAATGGGCAATTTTCGAAACTCGTCGCAATGCGCCCGACCTGAGCTTGAAGTTCAGGCATTTTGCGCTGGACTGAAGCCGACGACTACATTGTGGGGAAGCGGACGAACAGATGTGGCAGGCGTAACGTGCATGGATATTCAAAAAAATGAGCAGGGTCAAAACAAGATGTGGGTTGGGAACAGTGGCGGAATATTTAAGGAGTACTCTTTGGAACGCTGTTTCAATGAGCCGTCGTACCAGATCGATATGACGACACCTTTTGCAGAATTTAACGGGCCTGTTAGTACATATGTGACGATTTTTTTACTGGCTAGGCCTAACAAGCACGTTAGATCACATCTATCACCAGGACGAAAAATTTTGGGATGTAAGTTGTTGCGTGGTGCTGCAGTAGTTTGTGATTTTAGTCTGACAAATCAGTGTTACGGCAGATACGTCCTGTTCGGACGATTTCAACGCGGCTCTATGGACGACCTCGCACCCTGCCGAGAGCCTTTCATCGACTTTGTATCGCATTCACAGATTTCGCTCAGGTCCTGAGCCACAATGCTCGGCCGCATGCAGTGAATCGTCGGACATGGCTATCGGTACGTACGCGATGATTTTTGAAAAGGACTTACGATCTAACTGTGGTATCAAGGAGGTTCGAATAGTCTTATGACGTACCGAGTCAAATCATGCGGAATGGAACAGAGTGCAAGTTACCAATTGTCGAGTGACGTATTTGCACTCGAGTATTGGCAACCAAACATATTTTTGGCTGGCCTGCGAGACGGCAGCGTTCTCATTTACGACACACGTGTCTCGCCAGAAAGAAGTAGCGGGAGAATTCGAAGCCAGACTTCTATTTTACACCATCCTTCTGCAATCTCAAAAATGAAGATTGTGAAAGACGGGTATCTGCTTATTAGTGGGCTCGAAGACTCGGTATGGTTTCCCAAGCGAGTTGAAATATTATGATGGAACTAACCGTGCAGCTTGCCCTTTACGATCTTAGATCCTCAAGATTACAGAGCTCGACGTCTAATTTGACTACGCTACGTCCATATCTCCAGGAGCGCCAATCATCACCGAACAAACGGAGGCATGCCAGTCCGGCAAGGCAATCTACAAAAGCAGTCATGAAGTACGATGACTATACAAACGACTACGAGTTTCGTCACGCTTTTGATGTGTCTAGCGACGGAAACATGCTTGCAATCTCGGACCAGTCGCGTACGGTCAAGGTGTATTCCATTTGGTCTGGAGTGCGTATAAGTTCACCGCTGTCGCGATACAAATTTGATATGATCCCGAGGGTCGTGAAATGGTCCAATGCCGTATCTGACAAGAAGTCTTCCGAGCTGGAAAGTGACGTTACGCAGGGGATACTAGTCAGTAATGGGGCAAGGTTGGATTACTGGTCGTGGAATGAGCGGGATTAATTTTTGGAGCGGAGTACGATGGGCATATCACGCAGCGCTGGATATACGGCGTTACTGCACTAATTAGTTGGAGTTACTGGATCTGTATTTTTAGTTCAATCTTGAATTTTTAACTCTTTGAGTTGAGTTGACTGTTGGCATCAATGGTTATGGCGTATCCTCTCCTTAATATTTAGCGCCCTTTCAATTTTCTGAACCTCAAACTCGTCTAATATATGCTGTAGACGCTGGTGAGAGCTCAGTAGCATGTTCTGTTGACTGTTGTCTGTTGCAGAGTCTGAGAGTCAGAGAGTCATTGAGTGAGAAGAGTCTGACTTGTTGCCTGTCGGTCAGTGATCAGTGGTGTGGCGTCAACTGATTCACTACCGAACGGCCTGCTTGCAATTCGATCCAGCTCAGTTGACTAATGACAAATTCCAAATTGACAATATTCGTATGCCATAGAGCTAGGCAGTACCGCAGTAGCCGATAGTCCCGGTGCCCAAGTATCGAGCTCTCATCTACATTTAAGCGTTCAAAGCTGCATACCTTGCGCATAGATATGCTATCCAGGCTTACTATGTTCCCGATTGGGATGCATGACACGTGCGGGAGCATCAAACTCTAAAATTGAAGACACGAAAAAAATAGTCATGTTTGCCTGTGGTGTAACGGATCTCGAATATTTAACGAGCTGTCCCCACACTCCTAGCCCCATCTCCTTTAGTTGACAGCGTCCTTTTCCTTTGGACAGAGCTTTCTTTCATCACGTCGCCCATACGTCTTGCTTTTGTGCGGTATAGCCGTCGAATTGCGCAAGTGGGACTTTCGGGAAGAATCGCTACTAGTGATAATTACATTGTAAGTTTACTTTGCTACCACTACTTGGATTTGATACTGATTTGTGGTCTAGAACAGTCTCGGCTGTAATTATTTGAATAGAAAAATGGCAACTGAAGCGGGTGAGTGGATGTGGTGTTTGCAACGGTACTGCCAGGTTACTGATCCAGATTATAGCTGCTACGCCCGTTCCTCCGGCGGAGACGAAGCCGAAGACGGAGAAGGAACGTAAGTAAAGCGGTACAGTTCGGGTGGTGGCGGAGAGTACTGGAAATTGACCATGACTGCAGTGGAGAAGGAACGCAAGAAAGCCGAGAAGATGGCTAAGTTTCTTGAAAAGGAGAAGAAGGTACGAGCCATAGGCCTTATTATTTGTAGCGGTCGATGTACTCACACGTTTCAGAAACAAGCCAAGCCTACCAAACCCGGTAAGGCAGATAAGGCCGAGAAGCCTGCGGTTAAGAAAGAAGAGGTTGCCGAGTATGTGGAACTGACGCCTGTGGGCGAAAAGAAGAGTGAGTGGTTCTCATATTCCGAATCAAGCGCGATTACGGCTACTAACAAGACAAATAGTTTTGCAAGATCTTGAGCACCCGGCACTTAAGTCCTACAATCCTCAGATCGTCGAATCTAGATGGTACGAATGGTGGGAGAAGGAAGGATTTTTTGAGCCTGAGTATACCGAGGACGGTAAGACAAAACCCGAAGGAGTATTCTCGATCCCTGCCCCGCCCCCAAATATCACTGGTGCTCTTCATATTGGACATGCCTTGACTGTTTCTCTGCAAGATGCTCTTATTCGGTGGGAGCGTATGCGTGGAAAGACTGTGCTTTATCTCCCCGGATTTGATCATGCTGGTATTAGTACTCAGTCCGTTGTTGAGAAGATGCTGTGGAACAAGCACAAAATTACCCGCCACGATCTTGGTCGCGAAGAGTTTGTGAACCGTGTTTGGGAGTGGAAGGACGAATACTACGTGCGGATCAAGAACCAGTCAAAGCGCCTTGGTGCGTCTTACGACTGGACACGCGAGGCATTCACCATGGACGAGAACTTGTCGGCCGCGGTGAGGAAAACTTTCATCACTTTGTTCGAAGAGGGTATCATCTACCGCGATAACCGTCTCGTGAATTGGTGTGTCGCTATGAACACCACTCTCTCCAACCTCGAGGTCGAGAGCAAGGAAGTGAAAGGACGTACGATGATGTCCGTTCCCGGTTACGACAAGCCTGTGGAATTTGGAGCGATTACTTCGTTTGCGTACCCCGTCGAAGGCTCTGACGAAAAGCTGATTGTCGCTACCACTCGACCTGAGACGATGTTTGGTGATACTGCCGTGGCGGTGCATCCTGATGATGCTCGGTACAAGCATTTGCACGGAAAGTTTGTGCTTCACCCATTCTTGGAGCGACGGATTCCTATTGTGACTGATTCTGAAGCCGTCGATATGGAGTTTGGAACTGGTGCTGTCAAGATTACTCCGGCGCATGATGCGAACGATTATGCCACTGGAAGACGTCATAATCTGGAATTTATCAACATACTCAACGACAATGGCACGCTGAACGCTAACTGCGGTGAGTGGGAGGGCATGAAGCGATTCGACGCCAGAACCGCTGTCATTGAGAAACTGAAGGAGGCAGGCTTGTACGTTGACACCAAGGACAACGAGATGAGTATCCCCGTTTGCCTCAAGTCTGGAGATGTTATTGAGCCGATCATGAAGCCTCAGTGGTGGGTTCGCCAGCGTGCAATGGCTGACGCCGTTGTGTTGGCTCTCAAGAACGGTGAAATGGTGCTCGAGCCCAAGGGCTTTGACGCCGAGTTTGCTTACTGGATGGAGAACATTCAGGATTGGTGTATCTCTCGACAGCTATGGTGGGGTCACCGTGCGCCGGTGTATTTCGTCCGCATGGAAGGCGTCAAGCAAGATTCGGTTGAAGCTGAATGGTGGGTTGCTGGAGACAGCGAAGAAGAAGCACGAAAGAAAGCCGAGGAGAAGTTCCCAGGAAAGGAATTTACCCTTGAGTGGGACGAAGACGTTCTCGACACTTGGTTTTCTTCTGGTCTGTGGCCTTTTTCGACCCTTGGATGGCCCAACACCGCGAGCAAGGACATGAAGGACTTTTATCCGATGTCCATGCTGGAGACCGGCTGGGATATCATGTTCTTCTGGGTGGCGCGCATGGCTATGCTGGGAATCAAACTTACAGGATCTGTGCCTTTCAGGGAGATTTACCTACACTCTCTCGTCCGTGATGCTCAGGGCCGAAAGATGTCAAAGTCGCTCGGAAACGTCGTGGATCCACTTGACGTTACTACCGGTCTTCCGCTGGATAAACTGCACGCAAAACTGCGTGAAGGTAACCTGGATCCTCGGGAGATTGCGAAGGCCGAGGCGGGCCAAAAAGTGAGTTTCCCGAATGGTATTCCGGAGTGTGGCACGGACGCCATGCGATTTGCTCTCTGCGCTTATTCGTCGGGAAGTCGAGACATCAACCTGGATATTCTTCGCGTTGAGGGTTACCGCAAGTTTTGCAACAAAATTTACCAGGCTACGAAGTTTGCTCTCATGCGTCTGGGACCGGACTACACTCCTCCTGCCGAGATTGCCGTCACCGGTCGCGAATCGCTTGTGGAGAAGTGGATTCTTCACAAGTTTAGCGAGACTGCCAAGGAGATCTCTGAGGCTTTGGAGAAGCGTGACTTTTTGGTGGCAACTAACGTCATTTACAACTTTTGGCTCTACGCGCTGTGCGACGTTTACATTGAGAACAGCAAGTCTCTTATTCTGGAAGGTACTTTGGAGGAACAGGAGTCGGCCAAGAACACGCTTTACACCTGTCTTGATGGCGCTCTCAAGATGATCCATCCATTTATGCCTTACTTGACGGAAGAGCTGTGGCAGCGAATTCCTCGCCGACAAGGTGACAAGACGCGCACGATCTCTAAGGCTGCGTACCCTATTTTCCGGGACGATCTTGAGAACACAAAAGCGGCAGCGACTTACGACACCGTGTTTGCGGTGGTCAAGAGTGCGCGGTCACTGCTGACTCAGTATGGAATTCTTAAGGGTGGTAAGATCTACGTGCAGGTTACTACTGCCGAGCTCAAGGCAGATATTGAAGCCCAGACGAGCAGTGTGTCTGCCTTGATCAAGGCTTACGATTCGCTCACTGTCATTCTGGCTGATGAGCAGTTTCCTGAGGGCACCGGTGTCGCGACCGTGTCTAAGGACGTGGCCGTTGGTATTCTCCTAAAGGGCCAGGTTGATGCTGACGCCGAGATCAAGAAGGCGGAGACCAAGCTCGCTAAGGCGAACCAAGGCAAGGCTGCATTGGAGAAGACTATGCAGAACAAGGACTACGAGACAAAGGCCAAGCCGGAGGCCAAGGCCGCGAACCAGACCAAGTTGGACACGTTTGTGGCTGAGATTGACAGTTTGAAGGCGATGATTGTGGACTTTGAAAAGTTGCGTGTGTAGACTTAGAATTAGAAGTCTTTGGGGGATGCTTGTGTAATAATCTGTAGAACCAGTTGTATTTGATTTGCTTTAATGCGATGCTTTACCCGAACCATCCAACTTATCCAATTGTCCAACGAGCTGATATCCGCCGTATTTGATGCGGGCCGATCTTTCCACGCACTCACAGCCTTATCACATTCCGTTCGTGCTCCTTGTTGGTGCCTTACATATTGTGGTAATCCACACGTGCCTCAAAAGCGTCGGCAACGTCATCTGCTGGGATGCCCGCAGAACGTTGCGATACTTAACAGTAAAGCGATAACGAGATGCTGCGGACATCCAAGCATGTATAACGCCATCAAAGAGCACGGCCGGAATATTTCTATCGTTGTCCAAATGTTGAAGCTGCTCAAGCAGGATATGATTGCAAAAGGTCTTGCAGCAAGCTTGAGACATCAATTCCGTAGCTATCCGCAGCAATGCCCTGGCAGGATTGGGAATGGTCGAAATGCTCGAGGGTCTTTGGCGGTGCGTGACGAGACGTCTAGGATAATACATCAAACTATTCTATGTCTAAACGACTTTTCACGCAAGTTGACTAGAGAGATGCGCTGAACCGTCACTATCTGGAAAGTCCTGGGGAAGTGATGCCGCCTCTGCTGCTGCGGCCGCGGCAGGGGCGAGAAGAGCAAAAGCAGAACGCGCTTTTGCAAGCGCTGCACGAGCTGCTCGCTGATGCGATCCGCCACTTCGAACAATCGCGAGGGCACGTTCAAGGTTCATGTTGCTATACTGGCGTAAGTCGCTGAAGGTAAGGCGAGGCGATAAAGGTACTTACATCTCTGCGGAGGTGAGAAGGATTTGCTGAAGTTCTTTCAGGAGCTCCAGATGAATGTCGTCTTCCGTAGGCTGAGAAGACATATTTTGCTATAATCAAATACAGATCAATCAAACGTAAGACGACACAAAATATATCATGTATAATTAACAAATCACACGCGTATAAGTATAATTATAGCTATCGTTTTAACTAAATCAGGTTTCAAGAATTAAGCGGGGATCGCATGCATTTACGACGCGACGCGATGGGAGGCACGCCGCACGCGACGCGTTTATACGCGTTTTTATTTTGCAAATTTCAGAACACAATTTTATTACTAAGAACAATTTCAAATCTCATATTTCAATGTCGCAGAATTCATAGTGAATTAGTGATATCCTTATTATCGAGCTGATCGGCACAGATTAGACCTCAATCACGTACTTCTCGCCGCTAATTCCACGAGTAGCTCGCTTCTCCATGTAGTCCACCATCGCGGGCACAATCGACTCGACTCCCTTTCCGACGACCTTAATCGCTGGACACGGGATATACTCCCCATTCACTAGCTTCTCCTGCATCCACTTTCCGAACGCAAACTCAAATTGCTTCTTCAGTTCCTCCGGGTCCTCAGGGCCAATGACGAATTTAATCGTAACTCCATCGGATTCGGGGAGCTCACCGAACAACGGCACCGCGGAAGCGATCAAAGGAGATTCAGAGCCCTTGGTTTCCCGGAGAACCGTAATAATATCCGGAAGCTGGCCACCGGTGTCGTAGGCCTTTGAGATTGTCAAGTCGTCCGCCTCGGCAGCCTTGATGATGGCAGATGCCACATCGGGAGACTTATAGTCGAACACTCTCGCCGCACCTAAAGACTTCACGTACGCGTGGTTCTGCTCGCTTGCAGTCGCGTAGACTGTAAATCCAAGCAACTTAGCAGCCTGGACCATGGCAGCACCCATCGCGCTGGAGCCGCCCCAGACGAGGAGTCCCTGCTTATCAGCCGGCGTAAACTTCGTGTCATGGCCGACTTCGAGCTTGTAGAAGCCGTTCCAAAGCGTTTTGGTTGCCATAGGAATCAGCGTTCCTTCGTTGAAACTAAGGGAATCGGGAAGCACGATAGCCATTCGGGTCTGCAGAAGAACGTATTCCTGGAACGCGCCATAGTCCGCATTGAAAGTGTAGATTGCCGGAGCGAATCCAGCGACGCGAGTTCCGGGCTTGAAAGTGTCCGGAACACCTTCGCCAGCCGAGACAACTACCCCAGCAACATCGGAACCGAGAACGGAGGGATACGTCTTGATCCAAATTCCGTGCACGATTTGGTTGGGCTCGAGCGGGTTGAGCGCGACGGATTTTGCTTGCACGAGGATCTCGCCCGGTCCCGGGGTAGGCGTGGGACGAGTGGTGACTTCAAGTGCAGCAGCGGGCCCGGGAAGAATAACAGCAGTGTGTGACATTGCGATCGAGAGTGTTGGAGTGTTGGATTGCGTTGATGCGGATCAGATACCTTTGATGTTCAAAGGAGATGTAGGCGTGTGCTGTTTGATGGCGACACCGACCGAGGGCGACGACCTGGATATTTATACAGTTGGTATTCATTTGTCACATCGTCAGCAATTCACCAACATCATCATCTGTTCTAGTTCATCGATCTTTCTCGCAACAAGTTCTTTCATGTGCGCTTACGAATTATGAGTTGACGGAGCTTGCATTGTTCCGTGGAGCGGAGCATTCGCACAGTAAACGGCGTCGGAAAAGTTTGGCGCCGACCGCCGACGCGGCGGCTCGCGGCCCGAGCTCGCCTCCACACCTGAGCGAAGCTGATTCTGGATTCTGACCTCGTACAAATGAATTTTATTTGCATCACACGGAGAATTTGGCTTACGTGTGACTTCAGACTTGGGAAATACTTATTCAGATACGCATAAAGTCCAGACAATAATTGAATATCTGGCAGATTGGTAATGGAAAGAATACATTACACGGTAAGAGGCCCGTAAGACGAATAAACCAGCAATCTCGGGCACATCGGTGCTGAGTAACACACAATGGCGTCTACAGTCGGCACATCAGCAGTCGGTCTGCAGTCCAATTGTTTATTGTGTCAATCTCTCTGATTTAATTATTCTCTCACAATCTCATTATGTCATCAAAGCTCAACAACGTATTTCTTTCCGTTAATCTTCTTAGCGTTCATCTTCTCCTGATAGCCCTTCATCTCTGTAATAATACTCTCCACTCCTTTACCAGACGCGCAGATTTCGACCGCAGGACAAGGCAAGTATTCGCCAGATGCAAGCCTTTCCTTCAACCAGACGTTGAATGCAAACTTTGTGATCTTGAGTTTATCCGCCTCCTCTGGCGGTCCCATCACGAACTTGATGTCAATTCCGTCGACCTTTTGGATCTCGCCAAACAATGGTGCCACCGACGCGAGAATGGATTGCTCTTCGCCGCGCGTCTCCGTCAACACCGCAAGAATCTCAGGGCGTTGGCCCGCACTATCGTACGCCATCGAAAGTGTCATCCCGTCGTCTTTGACAGCCTTGACGATATTCCGAACGACGGCAGGATCCTTATAGTCGAACAACTTGTGCGCGCCGAGACTCGTCAAGTATTCGTGGTGCTTCTCGCTCGCGGTCGCATACACTGTGAATCCATAAATTTTTGCAACCTGAATCATAGCGGCGCCCATTGCGGATCCGCCGCCCCAGATCAGAAGAGCCTTCTTATCCGCTCTCGTGAAGGCGGCATCAAGCGGAACGCCAAGAACATAAAGCGCGTTGAAGGAGATGATAATAGACAAAGGCAGTACAGTTGCTTCAGCAAAGCTGATCGACTCTGGAAGCGGGACGGATCGCTGGGCTTGCAGCAGCACAAATTCTTGAAACGCGGTGTAATCGGGGTTCCACTCCGTGTAAAGTCCTGGCGCTAATCCAGCAACACGAGTTCCAGGGTGGAAGTCAGACTCCACACCGTCACCTACGGCCACGACGACACCGGCGACATCAGAGCCGGGAGTCATGGGATACTTCTTGATCAAGGCTCCCGTAGCAATCATGATCGCATCGGAGGGGTTGAACGCGACGGCCTTAGTTTGCACCAGGATCTCTCCGGGACCGGGAGTCGGCGTCGCACGGGAGATGATCTCGAGAGGCGCAGATTTCGCGGGGAGGCTCACGGCCAAATGGGTAGACATGATGGCTGACTACGAGAGCTTGCTGACTTTGTAGGAGGGGCAATGGCGCGCTACAGGCAGTCTGGCAGTGCCGGGCCTGCTGTCTTTATAGAGAGCCATAGACCATGGTGCAGGCGCAATTCGTGGGAGATTCGTATTTCGTAGCCTCGTACCATTCGTGGATACGTGCGCACGGAAGCAGGATGTGGATGCTGACCGCGATGCAGGAATAATAGTTGGACATTGGAGTCGCGAAAGTCCGAAAGACCGGGGTTTGTTCCCCAAAATCAGCAGCTTTAAGCGCGGCGGGTCGCTATCTCCAGGCTGACTGCTCTAGCGTCGTTTCGGCGGCCCAGTCAGACCGTGTGCCATAGGCGTAACGTGTAGTTGATGAATAATAATTACTAACTGTCTTACTAGCTACTGCCTACTAGCTACTGGTTACTAATCTTAGTAATATTAAATATACTCTATTAGGACTCAGTAGCAGTATTGGATCATGATCAGTAGAAAAAATAGAAAGTAGAACGTAAAACTAGAGAGGCTTCACAAACCCAACCCGAGGCAAAACTCTTTTTACCCTAGCCCAACTTAACTTGATTCGGGGTCTCGGAAGATTAGATGCCACCGAGAGCAAGCGCTTCATAATCTGCGAGACTGATTGAGCCCTCGCATGGTTAAATGAGCTTTACTATTCTTGTTGTATAGGCTAGGGGGGATTGTGTCTCTTCAAGACCGTGCTTTCACTGTTCTAGCGGTTTCGCGGCCGTTCTGATCGAATTGTTGCGGAGGTCCGGAAGTTAACCTGCGGCATCGGCATTCCAAATTATCCACAATGGACATTTCAGATTGTACGTCAAGACATAACACTTCCTCCTGTCAACGTGTTAAGGTGATTGCTAACATAATATTCAGTTACATCTGCGATATCTCCGGTACACTTGCAGGATTCATCGCTTCCGGGTTCCAGCCATCTGGCGCTGTCGGCCGGCCTATCAAATTTACCGGCAGACCTGCATATGCACCACCACCACATTTTATCGCAAGACAAGTCGCACCATGCTATTGACCATCAATTGCAGCAGCTACAGCACCAACAGGAGTTAGAGGAGCAGCAGCAACAACAGCAACGCCAGCTGCAGCAGCAACATGAGCAACTGCAGCGACAACAGTTACTTCAGCAAGGTCAGCTGCAACAGCACAGCAGCCATCAACAAGAACTTCAGGTCTCCGGCAGTCTCCAGCAGCAGCATAATCTTCAGCACTCTCAATACCAGAATCAGCATGTTGGCTCCCCTGGATTTCCGGATTTATCGTCTTCTCTTCTCGTATCTCCCGACGAGCACCTAGATCTCTCGATGACCTTTCCCTCGAAGGATGCTCTTTTACTTCATCTCAATCGCTATGCCACACTTGCCGGGTTTCGACTGTCGCGTACTTCGTCTCGGCCGGAACACATTCGTATACAGTGCTGGAAACGCTCTAAAACTTCGAAATACACGCGCAAGGAAGATGGAAGTCGGCAGCACCGCTCGACCTTTGGAACAACGCGTTCTACGGATTGTCCATTTTTTCTCAACTGTTGGCATCATAAAAATTCTGGGTGCTGGTATATCAAGTCGTCTAACATTCTTCACAATCACGAGTTTTCTCAAGACCTGATCACAAAGAAGAGTCTATCAAACGACGAGAAGAACCTGCTACGCGAACTCAGCTACGCTGGCCCTAAGCTGACGAGGCATATTGCGGTCACAGTCATAAATGCGAAAAGGAAGGAAAGAAATGTCCCGGAAGTGGACCCCAAGCTTGTATATAACGCGATAGCTCGATACAAGCAACAACGGGAAGATCAGCGAATAAGAGAGCAACATCACTTACAACAAAACTCCAGCATAGAACGCGAAACTGATGAGCAAAATGAAGAAGGCCAAGCGGATTATGATCCGGACCAAGATCAAGATGAGAACGACGTTGTACATCCCCATCAAGAGATGGTTGGCATCGACGAGTCAATTTAGGGAAAGAGAAGACATCCAGCCACGACGTAGTCAGTGGGTTTTATAGCTGTTCTTTAGCTGTTGTATATGTGGCGTCATTACGGAATTTGGAGTTTGGGTTAACGATCATCAGTTATGTTATTTTGGCCATGTGTGTTAACGACTTGTAAGCTGTGGTGTAAGCTGTAGTGTGGGCATGCAGGGGTTAATCATTAACGCCGCAGATTCAGAAAAGTGTATGCAGTTTGTATGAGTCTGTATCAATATAATGACCCTTATACTAATAGAGATGGGTTCGAAGAGTACCTTTTCTGAACTTGTTCAGTGTAAATAGTATCACGTGATGTGAACTTCTTTGGATTGAAATAAACAAGTCCGTTTCGCAATTATCGATCGACTTTCTATCCGTCTGAGAAGACTTGTCATCGACTTTAAAAATTTCCGTCAACGTCAGCCTCGTTTTGTATCAGCATTTGGTGGTTGGGCTTTTTCTTGTCTAAGCGGATAGTTGTGAGAGCAGTCAGTCGCGGACCTACCAAGCTTGCTGCTGGAGTTTATGTTTTCTACTTACATAGAGCAGGCTTGAGGTCTTCTGTGTCGCTTATAAGCATATCGTTTTACGGAGTGATAGTAAAGACGCGACAGCTTTGTAATATATTTGCAAACGTCGACCACATCAGTTCAATGGAGTCAAACCTTCTGAAATCGATCACATCTACTTCAAACGCGTGTTATACGGAGTCGCCGTTCTCAGCTGCAGCACAAGACCTCCACGATCGCCGTCGTTCTCGATTTTCTCAGTATTTTGCAAGTCTAGCTGAAGGTTCTTATTTGCCGTCACCTACTGTGCCGACTCCTAAGACTAGGACAAAATGCGTGATAGCAACACCAGAAGCTCTAAGTCGCTTGGCTGTGAACGATACGGTCGATACCTCGGGATCAGTCTCTCTCTCAGTCGCAACAACCGCATATACATCACCTACTGTAAGCTACATATTGTTAATTTTACCCGACAGAACCTCTAAACAGCGTATTAGGTGGATTTAAGTGCCATATCGAGAATGCCACCCCTCGCAACAGCAATTCATTCAGAATTAACAGGTCCTTGCATTCAATCTATCTCACCGACTACGCCTCAGTTCGCATTACCCATCCCGCATAGAAGTACATCTACTTCAATTGAATCATCTGTTACATCATTCAAGAGCACCGCTACACAGCCGTCTTCTTCGGTATGCTCCGGATCAGGGACAGAACTAGAACGAGACAGATCTGACGTGACGAAGACGATCTGCGATACACTTCCTGAGACTTTCCATCACGAGAACGAGACTGATATTCTATTGCACGACAGCCTACCCTCCAGTAATATGAGAGCAACCATCGGGGAGAAATTGTTAGATTATCATTTTGATCGGCATGCTTTTTTCACGAATCGCCAGGTGATGCGCGAACAGGCCCCCAATTCTGATAATAGGTCTGGAGCCTTTTTAGACCCGTACTTGAAAACTGTATACCAAGCCGCCCTGGAAACTATTGAAGAAGATCCAAGTGTGGAAGCTGTCAAGCAAGCAACCTCGAAAGAAGAAAGAGAGGAGGGAGAGGATTCGCTGGAAGAAATCAGTTTAGGAGATGATAGCAGAAATACCGCGAAGAATACATGCCGGAATGATACCATGCTTTACGGACAGATTACGAAACAGGATGAGAAGGATTACTTCAGTTTTAAGAGCACACCGCAAATGGATTTAATCAAGAGCTCTAGTCGAGAGATCTCTGAGTGCTTCAGACTTTCGCCTAGGATGGGAAGACGACATAGCGGCAGATTACGATCATCTGAAAGCGGTTTATCAAGATTACCGACGGCGTCACGACATGATTATAGGAGCGTCATTGAATGCGCAAGGTTGAGTAGACCTACGTTTACGCTCTGTTTGGATGACCAGTCGCTTCACGGCCGCAGAATGCTTGCTATGAAATCCAGGGTAGATGTGGAGCCTCATATACATCAGAGCACTCCGGAAAACATCTTGACTCCAGTCTGCGATTTTGCTGAAGTAGAGAGTATTTGTGCAAGAGGCGATATGATTCATGGAGATACATCGTCGGCAGGATCTGAGGACCTGGCCACAACTGACTATACCAACACGAAAAAGTACCATGTCGGATGGTTTTTGGAAAACATGCCGTGTGCCATGTATTTGGGAAGAGCAGTGGTCTTATCACATGGTGCCATCTGCGATACCTATCCGCGTCGTCGAGCTCAAATGGCTCAAGAAAGTCGAAGTGGAAGGAGCACCTCAGAAATATTTGGCGCTGTCATTGAGGATGTTCCAGTCGAGCACGAAGAAAGAGGGAGTGCGAGTTCTGCTCCTGCTCAGCATAGCTCTTGTGAGTCAGCGAGTCGTTCAAAGTTTAGCTGGAGTTCAGTCATAGCACGAGATGTCGCCGTTGTTGTTGTATTGTGTATTGCGGTAGGATTTAACTTTGGTACCTTACGGCATTATCCACATTCTCTAACAGGCTCATAGGAAATTGGGCTATGGGGCTTGAGCTAGAGTGTTGATACCGAATCGTTGTGCTCCAATGCTTATATCTCGAGTACCTTCATCGCAAGTCGCAGTCTTCTGCGTTTCCGAGATTACAATTTCGTGGAGAAGCGTCAGAGGAGCTTATTATAATGAATAGTGGCCCACGAAGACTGATAGCTTATGATGAGCCTATAACTGGAGATAAGTCCGTATCAAATAAATTTTATTATACCAGCACAATATGTTTGTAAGACATGTGAAATGTGCAGGCTATTAGTGAGCCGATCAGTCCAGTGACGCCAAGAATGAGTCTAACAGTGTAGTCCCAAAAACCTTCGATCCCGGTCCCTTCACAGCCACATTAACTCTGTTTCCTTTCTCAACAATAAGCCAGTCCCCAATATCTCGAGGAGGGGCAGGGTCCAGCTTTGATCTCTTGGGAATTTTACGACGGTCCACGACACACGTTCCCCATGTAAACTGGCCAACTGTCTCCATGCGTAGATCCACATTTTCATCTACCTTGAAAAGAGCTTTGCGCTCCTCCTTGGTAGAAAGCGCAAAGTATACAGCCAGTGGATCATGCATCGCAAGATAGGGGCCCGATGCGCCGTCTTCGATGTCTTCCTGCGATACCGCTCTGTGATATTGCGTATCAAAAGCGACGATCTCTTCCATATTGGTGAAAGCAGTGGCAAGCCAAACACTCATCCATGATGCTAAAGGAGAGTCCCCGGGATGCTTCAAAGTGCCGGTATCGGAGTCCGACTTTCGCAGCCAGAAGTTGCAGCGCTCTGTAAACCACACCTTCCGTAGGCGGTGCACCGACGTTATGTCCAGAGGAAGCAAATAAAACTTGACCGGCTCATACGGCGTATTGTTTGCTCCTCTAAACAATGAAGCGCAAGCCACAGCACTAGGAGGCAACGTACTCGCAGGCTCATAACTCGTCGTTGCAAGTGCGATAGCAACCGCATCGACATCGGCATAGAAATTGTACTCTGCGAAAGGTGTCATGTTTCCCGGTACATCAATATTACCACCCATGCAAACAATTTCCTTCACGCGTGCAAATGCGACTGGATCCTCGAGCGCCGCGCGCGCGATATTCGACAACGGGGCTAATGCGACGATTGTAACAGTGCCAGCGGGTTCGTCTCGTAAAACCTGCAGAATATCGCGCCAAGAAGAGTTGGTACTGGGCTTATAGCCATGAACCTCAGAAATCACCACATCCCGCGTAATAATCCTATCTGCCGAAAGCGAAGCCGGGTCCAGGAAAGGCAGAATACAGGACTCATCGGGAGCAAATTGAGGCGCTTTGGTATGAACTCCGCCCAATCCGTCGATACCATGAAAATGCTCGGCTCCAACAGTGCGACGAGAAGAAACTGGAATGCTAGATCCGAGAGCAAGAGTAGGCCATGTGGTTGGGGACTTATAGTTATTGTGGTAAGCTAGTAGTGGTAGCTTGTGCTCCTCCCGGTAACGACGCTCAGATTCAAGGACTTGAAAGGTAGCGACGACATTGCGAACGGACGTAGTCACGTTCACATTGCCAAAGCAAAGAGAGATCAAACTGACTGATGCAGTAGAAGTATTCAGAGCCAGCAGGAGCGCGAGGACGTCGTCAACCTAGAACTGATTAGATGAATGGGTCGCTGCGAGTTAAATCGATGCACTTACACCGGGATCACAATCAATGATGAGCTTTTTCGGAGGCTCCATATTAAATACAATACTAAAGGCAAGCTTTATATACAGCGTATAGCAACAGAGAGATATAGACAGTTATATACAGACTTTCCAAGCAATTGTTTCGAGATAAGGCGATTAAATGGTCGTGTTTCGTGAAGACAACCCGCGCAGATGACCGGCCGAATCGAGCATATCATGCCCGAGCCGCAAGATATGCGGCCAAATGCTTGATCTCCAGATTCTCCCGCGATTTGGAGTCACCAACTATATCTACTCGTCTATACCAGCTATTTCCCTTAGCGGATGCAATAAAGAATCAGAATGCCAGGTGCGTAAAAGAACTATTGCAATTGTTATCTGGTGCATCACTGTGCATGGGTAAATTGACTGTTAACCAGCGCCTTCTTCTTCCGATTTAGGCCTTTCTCTATGGCTCAGCCCACCTCCTTCATCCCCCCTCTCAGCTTCGCTCACAGCCCTGATCGCTTCTCTATCTGATTCCGTTAGCGTATCAGCGCCTCATTTCTCTCCTCATGTCACTGTAACGAGCAATATTCCGGAATCGGTTGACGCGGAAGCAGTCGTTGCGTTCGCGGCCTCGCTGTTTGCCGATAGTCCTCCTCTCGACGTCGCGCTGACGCATGTTGACTTCGGACCAGCGTTCTTTCAGAAAATCTTTCTACGGGTGCGGAAAACTGAGGATGTTACACGTCTAGCGCGGGAGACACGTGCAAAGTTCGCATATCCTGACGCCGACGATGCGGCTGCGCTGGCGCAGGAATGGGCCGACACGAAGTACGATCCCCATTTGAGCCTCGTGTACATGGATGAATGGCCTCTTCCTCAGGAGAAACGAGATCTCGCAGAAAAAATGGCACAGGAAGTTATAAGTACCGATGGTGTTAGTTGGAAGGGAGGACGAGTAGCACTGTACGTAACTCAAGGGCCCGTAGAGAACTGGAAAATGCTGGCATTTAGAGATCTGTAACCGATCTTGCACTTCGAAGCCTGACGGAAAATACATTTAGAAAATACAGCATATGTAACAAAACGAACACAGACCGCGCAGATCACAAGCACCCACGAACTGTGGCACCCGAAAAGCTGCAGCTACATTATAGAGTCTCCTGCACTACAACTCCGTATCAGTCTCGTAGTCAAACTCCTCTGGCAGCGGCGCCTCATCATCCTCGTCTTGCTCCTCCGCAGGCAAGTTCCGTTCACGAATAGTCCGAATAAAATCAGCCTTAGTTCGCAATCCAGCGCTGTCTCGCAAGACAAGAATACCGCCAGAAGAGCGAAACTTCTTAACAGGAGTGAATCGTTCGTCACGAGCGAAGGAAATGTACTTCAGCTGGGCAGGAACCACACGCGACATGTTGTTAACCTTGTATCCCTTGGCGTCGATCTTGCTCTCGCCATCCTTTTCGGCAACGACCTCGTCAAATTCCTCTTCATCCTCGTCCTCGTCGTCTTCTCCCTCGGCGGTTTCGGCCGGGGCTGGCTGTTCACCTCCCAAAGTGTCGACTTCCATCTTGTCATCGCTGGCAACAGGAGTGGCCTCTTTATCTCCAGCATCCTTCTCGTCAACCTCCATCTCAGCCTCGGCCTTCTCTTTCTCCGACTTCTTCGCACGCGCCTTCGCACGCGCAGTAGTCGACAGCACCGCTGTAACTACCTTCTCGGGTGCTTTGCTAGTCGCCTCTTCGGCCTTGGGAGGGTAGTCGAATCTTGACGGCTTGGCGTTGCAGATGAAGGAAAAGTCAGGGATCTTGAGGTCCGAACGCACACCCACAATCGCGGTGGGCGTGAAACTCAGCGACAAGAAGCATGTCAAGGGGAACCAATACCAGAACTGCAGAAAAACAGTCAAGCCAACGATAGCCTTCATGTTCAGGGTTCCTGTCTGCCGGTTCTCAAGACTAATCGTCACATTACGACCACCCGCGTCAATAATACCCTGCGCAAGCGCGGCGCCAAACTTGGCCATCGCATCTTCGTGCTTCTCTGAAATGACCTTGGCAAATGCTTTGCGGACACTGGCAACCTTCGGCGACGATTTCTCATTCTGTTGGATGAAAATCATGGCAAGCGAGATTAGAGCACCTTGGCGCACAAAGTCCGTAGGATCCTTCAGCATTGGCTCCAGCAGATCGATAGCCTCAGGCATACCCGTTCCAGCGCATGAGATTCCAAGGGCAAGAGCTGCACCATAACGCACATGGGGATTGTAGCTCTCTGATAGAAGCTCTACCATTCGAGGAACAGCAGTCGGGTTACGGAACAGAATGAATCCAAGCGACATAACTGCAGCACGACGCACGTCGTCATTGACATCAGAAACGGCCAAATGTAGAAGACGCTTAATAGCAGTGTTGTTGCCCGTTCCGCAGTAAGCCAGAGCAATTGTGAAAACACCACCATACCGAAGAGTTGGGTCTTGTTCGTCAAGTAGCTGATCAATCAAGCTATCGGCAGCCTCCTCTTTGCCGTACATCAGCAGCGCGATTCCAACGGCGAGACCACGAATGATCTTCTCGTGCTGAGTCTCATGTGCGTACTGCAACATCTCCTCCAGAGCCTTTTCGCTACCTGATCCAAGCATAACTAGTCCCATAGCCAATCCAGCTGCTTCGCCAGCAACAGCAGAGTCCGAAAATAAGATGCTCTTCAACTCCTCGTAAATGTCATCGTCGCATGTAGCCATACCCGCTACACCGACACCAAGAGCAGCACCATGCTGAACAACTTCACCATCCTGGGCTCCGCTGTTGCCACCCTCTCTGACATTTTTTCGAAGGAAATCGAGAACGTCCTTTCCGTGACCGGCAAACACAAGACCCAAAGCATATAGCGAACCACCTTCAGAGTATTTGGACCCACTCGCTTGTGCAGTGGAGTTTTCTGAAGGAAGGTACGGTCGCAGAAGGTTCATACCCTGTGACAAGTTACCCTTGTGAATAACACCGAGCGCCGCCGTCGCAGAGAACTTGCTCCAGTTCATTGCCTTGGACAGCCAGTCTAGATTCTCTCGGAAAAAGCCGTCGGCAGTAGTTCCAGAGTGCATGAATGCGTTCTCGAAAGTCACTGCATTGTGGAAAATTGATCCTCTTCCGTCTAGAGTGTCTTTGGTCTTGTTGAGAATCGACAAGTCGGTCTTGTTGTTGTCGAACAAAAATGTGAGTTCGATATCAAGAGTGGGCACTCCGCTGAGAATCTTGAGAGCTTTAGCTGCACCAGGGGCTGATGACGACTCAATGATCTGCACAACACTTGCAAGGAATTGCTGAGACGTCGACGAAACCAAGTCAAATGTGATCTGATACGCAATTAGAAGCGATGATTCGGTGTTCTCTGTCAGCAAGTTCTGCAGAAGTTGTCCGGCCCGCTCAGAGTCATTGAGATGTACAAGGATTTTGGCGACGGTGAAATAATCGGGACTATGCAGCTCCATCACGAGCGATACCATCCGATGGAGTACCTAAATTAATTAGTCTGCATTCCCTACGCCGTTACCACGAGTAACGTACCTCATCGCGCCAACGCTTATTGGCAACCAAAGTCATCGAAGCCTCGAAAACGTAGTTGATAAGATCCGCACCAGCTGCCTCTTGCTTTTTCACTTCCTCCTCATCTTCATCTGATGGCTTCGTGCCATTTGTAAAACCACGTTGAAACGCGTTGTTGATGCAGATCTCAATTGTGTCCAATCGTCTTGCCTCAAGCGCTACGCCAATAGCCTAATAACTGATCAGATCCAACACATAAGCACAAAAAACGCGGGTCAAACATACGTGCTTGTGCTCGCCTTCCGCAATGCACCGATTGAACATCCGCTCAACGACAGCAGTAAGGCTCGGGTTAGTAGGCTCCACTTGATCCTTCTTGGTTGAATCAAACAGAACCTGCGAGCTGCGGATGTAGGAATCGATACATTTTGCTAAGCATCCATGTCAGTATTCACGCGCAATAATATTGCGGCATGTAACATTACTCACAAACAATGGTCTCGACGTATTCCGTCTTCACCGAAAGGTCAAACAGCTCGCCCGCCGCCAACGCGAAGTGCATCGACGAATCAAACTCTCCCAGGTTGTAATATACCTAAATAAACAGTTAGCCGACTGTACAATAGATCGCAAAAATAGATCGAATCACCTTTGAAGCTACAAGCGCGGCAAGCTTCCGCTGCGGAAACTGCTCATCTTCGTACAGTTCCTCGCTATTATTGTTAGCCTGGATCATCGCAATCACATCCCACAAACACCAGAAAACGCGGATCTGCATACATTCTAGTAACAAAATCTGTAATCTCGGCCCAAAATTCATCAACCAGAACATTAAGTTGCTCGAGCGCGTAAACCAGAAGAGCATCGTCTGGCTCGTCTAGCAGCACGAGCAGCGGTGCAGCGGACGTCAGCGTTGCCATAGCGAGTCGACTAATAGAGATCCGGCAACGGAAGGAGTCAAATAAAACTGCAATGCAATATCTCGACCCGGATCGTCGAATTAAACTGTAGCCAGCTAGATCGAGCGTGTGAATGATCCGATGCTGTTGTCGAGGACGGGTGGAACTCAGAGGAAGGCTTCGCGTGAGCGGCGGGATTCAAGGTTGCGGTTTCGCGCGCGCTGAACCCCGGTTCTGTAACCAAGGTTCACTTTTCTCATCCTCTTTCTAAAATCAGTGATCCTTCTGGTTGTTCGATCAATCACGTACTGTACTCACTTATCAGGCCGAAATTCTTAAATTCAACATCAGACAGTAAGCTAGACTATAGGACAGTGGGTACTAGCCTACTAGGCTACTAGCTAAACCAGTGAAACTGTCAATGGCTCTGCTTACATGGAAGCAGATTTGTTTATGGAGTTACGGTGTTGTGCGTGTATCTAGTGATCTTCCTTACAATTGCCAAAACCCATGGCCATAACCTTTATATATTGTACAATACATCTAAACGCCTGCTGCTAGCATGATACATATTAACTCTACCGTGTTACTGTAGATTTCTCTTCTAGTAAACTAGAGAGGCCTGCTCGAGTTACCTTGTCGAAATCAACCCACATCCCGCGCATTCGAGCGGCACGTAAACCGCGCCACTCACTAGACGAAATGAACTCGTCAGTTCGTGAATCAATTTCAGCCCCCTCCTTAGGTGGCTCGCGAAGTTTCTTCAGCTTCTCGTAATAGTCCGCCGGTCCGGGAATCTCAAATCTTGCCTTATCCGCAAGGCGCTGTAAGCCAGTTGGCGTATTGCTTAGCCTAGAGAGAGCTGGAGTTCCCATGGAAAACTGATATTTTCGTTTTAGACCACGACGAGTCTTCATGAGCTCTTGTGCTGCCTCTACTTCCGACGACGCTAATGCTGGTTGCTCAAACGACGGTGTGTTATCTTTCTTCCATGCTTGCCAGTTCCTGTCGCGACCTACCACAACCTTGACTGATCTCACAAAAGCTGCATCCAGATCTACAGTCATATGATTAAATCTTGACATGTTATCTTGAGTATCCTTCAAAAACTTCAAAAAGTCAGGATCCGCAATTGGAGCATAAACAACGCTCTTGTTGACCGGTGGAGCCGACGGAACGTTCTCATTTCCGAGAAGAAAATCGCAGAGAATAAAAATTTGACAAAATATACTGCGACGAAATAAAGGATCTTGCAGCTCGAGCTCAAATAGAGATTGGCTAGTAAGCCATTTTGGTACGAATGCGTCGTTCTCAGCTGCAGTATCATCCCCGGAATCAAGTGTTGTGCTCGATGACGACTCGTTGCCTGTAGAAGGCGTCGTCGCAGTCGGGCGCTCGCTTGGCGTGCCGACACTGGAGTATTTCTTCAAGGCGTCTAGCACCTTTTTGAGATTTTCGCGGAATGACTCTCGAGCATCAGCTTTCGAAATTAGGAGTGTTGGCTCGGCGAAGTATTTCTGCAATGTCCAGAACTGAGAGTAAAGAGAATCGGCTAGAGATTTCAAATCAGTAAACAGAAGTGAAACAAATGGCAGCAAGATCATATACCATCCACGCTCCGATCCCATTCAGTGACGTTCTCCGTGTCAAACTCGCCACGCTGATTAACACCCGATCGCTCGCTTAAAGGGAAGGCTTTGCCCAAAAAGATAAGAATTCGACCTGAAAAAATCGAGTGTTGCGTTTTTGATAGACGCCTTAGAAGCGAGTTACAGAATCGAATAAGATCTGTTCCAGGCCTTTTAGCGCCGTTGAGGTTCTGGCAAAGTCGTTAGTCTAGTAAAACATCCCAGTTGATGCATATACGTACAGATGCAAGTCTAGCCTCTCGAGCCTCTAAGTAAGGCCAAAACGTGTGACACCAGTCAATTGTTTGAGTCTCAAATAAATCCTCCAGATACTCGTGTACTAGTCGTAGTTCGCAATATCCTTAAATATCAATGTTAATAGATCCAAGTCTGCGAAAGCACTCCCTTTACCTACCTTGCATATGTAATAACCAGATAATGTCAACCAGATTACTAATCTTTTCAATCTTTTCTTTTCCGTCTTGCAGAGTGGCATATGAGTATAGAACTATCTTCCCTTGAGATTCCAGAATAGCCATCATAGATCGCCCTTCCGTCAGTGCGGTAGCCTTCTCCGCAAACAGCTCAATTGCCTGCTGGAGATCAGGAGTTATTTCCAGGCCCACAACTAGTGCATCGGTGCGCCTTGGGACCGATTCCACAAGTTGCTCAACCAAAGTCGGCAGTTCCGCTTGGAGGCTCATCCTGATGAACCTGACAGGCTTGAATAATGATAGCTGCTCAGACGGCTGATCCAAGTAAAACCACTGAAACTATTATTCCACACTAGTGGCACACTTCACATAAATCAGTCCAATTAATTGTTCTGTAGCTTATTCTTGATTGCAAAGACCAGAACTACTTACGAAAGCTATTCTATGTTGTAACTGAAAACGGGTACTTTCCAGATCACGTGACATCCAAAGTTGCGTAGTACGGTATAGCTATTTCGTAGTGCGATATCTCACATTATATGCTCTCGAAATACCACAGACTACTATAGTCCATCTACATACTCCAGCTATGCTTAAGGAGTCAGCTGAGCTTCCATAGGAATTGAAACTGAGCCCATTACAAGAGTAAAAATCGCCCTAACCCTTAATAGACTGATATAACCTGCCAGCCATATGTTTTGGCGTCCTTCGGGACACATGGTCAATTTGAAACGATACAGAGAAGATTAGCATGGCCCCTGCATAAGGATGACACGCTTTGATAAAGAGAGTACGATGTTTTTTTTTTGCAAGTTCAATTCTCCAATTGTACATATTTTCTTTCGGTTTTTTTTTGTGCCAAAATAAATATTGCAGGGATTAATATTTTTATTTGGCCGAAATAATGGGGTGTTCGGGTTCCTAGCAGCTTGTGGTTTAGAGGCGTTTGAAAAGCGTGAAGAGCCGCTTGAATGGTAGCTTGCAGCATATTACAATTTACAAGCCCAACATAAAGGGCAATTGATTCCAAAAACGCCAAATACAACAAAATTCCGAATTCACGTCTGAAGTCGTCCATAAGTAGCACATAATGATAGAACTTTGAACCTGGCACCGCCTATTGTACGCCAAAGAACTTCACTCCGGCTTCCTCGCCATCCGCAGATTTCATAATCTGAGCCTGTCCACGGCGGACAAGAATGTCCAGCGCCTTTCGCAAAATAGTAGAGTCAATTCCATGAAAATCTGTCATGTAAGTGAGTATTCTTAACTAATTGTCCCAAACCAAGCATACCTTGTGAAAGCGAAAGATCGCCCTCGGCGATTTCGTACAGAGTCAATATAGCATTCTTTTGTCCTGAAGAATCAATCTAATCGCAGAAGTTAGCATCAGTAAACACATCCTACACAATTTCAAGTGCTAACCCAATCAGCAATGATATTTGCCCACTCTTCTGGCCTCCGCCAGTATAATATGGCGCTGGTGTTCTTCCCGACGTTGTTGCTTCCGCTTCCAGATACCCACTCGGCATCGCCATTCTTGACCATGCTATCCAGAATTTCTCTAGAAACCTCAAGCTTAAGCGAACCTAAATGGCAGCGACTGTCAGAATGCTATTCGTCATGGCGAACAAGAGGTGAACTCACGGTTGATCTCTTTGTTGTTGAACAGATCCCATTCGATGGCGGTGCTCAAATCTATCCGCCATATCCTCTTGAATCTGCAGTATGCCAATATTAAAGATGACCATAAAGATAGCTGAGATGACCATGTCTGTCCATTTGGCTGTCTGGTAAAGAAAGGCGGAAACGAGTATATAGACGGAAATGGGAAGGTAGCCGAAGGGTTTGGCGACAACGGCGAGCTGGGTGACATAACGCCCGGCGAGAGCTGAGAACCAGTGTCCAGAGCCATCTTAAGACAATGCTACAAACGACTATCGCTAGGACTCAATGCAAATACACAATATTTAAACAAATTAGAAGCCCGGATAAAACATATAACTGGGACTAGATAACTGTTCGTGGATCGCGTTAAGGTGGCCATCGCCGCGAGCCGCACCATCGAACTTAGTCGCGTGCTCGCGATTTGGACGCGCTCTCGATCAGTCGCGTATTTGTGTGTTACCTAAGATCCTCGCCATTTACTGCATTATTTGTTGTTGCAATACTACTCTGGTGCTTGCTTATGACCTGGGATTAGTGAGGTTTTGCACTAGAGGTCTTCGCAGCGTACTTGCAGCTCTACTACATCTTTCTGCCCCGCCTACAAGCTATCCTTCGCGCGTGGTTACGTTTTTCAGATCATCCCACTTCTCAGTTCGCGCCTCTGATTATCCAGTCTTGACGATCTGAACTATTCTGGATTTAGGATTACGTCTGATACTTTAGTATCTCGCAACAACTCACATCGGCAAGTGCGTCGCCCTGCCTTCCTACAATCGCCATGATCCGCCGCAAAGCAACAACAATTAGCCTGACTATGGCTGATGTGCTTGCCCTAGACGACGAAGCTCGAGTGATCCCGGCCACTCAGTCCGAGCCTACATATGGACAACGTTTTGTGAATCCTTTGTCTTCTCCGGAGCAGCAGCAGCCTCAGCAGCAGCAACCACAGTCTGCACAGTTTGCTTCATCCTCCCCGAAACGGTCTGCCTCAGAACTATCCGAGTCCTCGTCTCCGCTGTTCTCTCCCGCCGGATCGACCGCCACAACTACTGGAAATGCGCGACCTGCAGTACAGCGCAGCTCGCGCCCAGTAGTGAACCACTGAAGAGCAATTTGGCTTTTGTATTGAATCGTATTAGCTCTGGTTGTACTTGTTATTAGTTAGATGGTTTAAAGCTTGCTGCTCAATATAGTCGTAGCTGATCTGGATGAACATATACTGATTTGTAAGAGGATATGGATTTGCAGCTGTGTGGCGTATTATTATTGTACATATTATTTAGTCAAGTGGATGCCGAACGTCTCCCCGTGGATAAGAAGCTCATCGGTTCCGTAGGTGATTAAATAGATCCATTAACTACATGTCGCCTTCAAACACTCAGCGCAAACTCGTTGTCAAACTTCGCTTCCATACGCAAAACTCCAGTGAGAACCCACTCCGTGCTAAAAATATGACACTCGCGTCCTTCGCGCGCGGCGTAAGTTTTGAAATTTCCGTAAAAGTCCTTCTCTTCCGCAGACGTAATCAAAATCATCGGGCCCTCATCCGAAACGCTGTATTTCTTGGCTCGAACTGTTTTGATCACGGTACACGAACCTCCATTTGCTAGTATAATCTTCTGAATCGGGTCAACTCCGCCCTTGACTCCTGGTGTCAGGTTGACGGCAAGCCCAGTGAACGGACCGGTCTTGAGCTCTTTCGCGCGCTCCAAAGTAACTCGCATGTCGCATTTATTCTTTGCTTCACCCTCAGCATCTTTGAGTAGATAATCGTTGGCGTCAAGAAGAGTGTTCTGAGTCAAACAATCACGAATGTAATCTGTCTTGATCAAAATTGGAGCCTGTACTATTGCGCACAGAAACTTCTCCGTACGAAGAATTTTTGGCGCAGCTAGATGTGTCGCAACCTCCGGAGACGTAATGATGTCGATACCCAAATTCTGCAGTTTCTGTTTTAAAAGTCAGTAGCTTGTCTGCAAGATTGCTCAGTTCAACATACCGTTGTCTCGCTCTGAGATATGTCTCCATATCCAGTGAGTAAGATTCTCATAGCAGGCTCCTTGATCAGACTCTTTGTCTTCTTCGATTTTCTATTGCTGAAGTCAGTAATCGTAATCAGAATTGTCTATCGCTAGATGGCGCATCACTTACGCGTCTCCCATGTCATCTGGATCGACGGACTCGCTCTTACGCTTCCTGCCGGTAGATCGCTTACTTGCGCCATCAACATTGTCTTGCGAAAGCTCTTCACCAACGAGTGCTGGCAGCTGATTCCTCTTTCTTTGCTTTTCGTAATCATTCAGCTCAGACATGTCGTCCCTCAATTTCACGGCAGCCTTATCTTTCGCCGCCCGACCCCTCCCTAATGAGACTGGGGTCTCTGCCTTGGAGCTGGCTTTGTCATCTGAGACAGTGGGAGATGGACTTTTCAATGTAGCTGGCAAAGCAGTGGCAGCGGGAACCGACGGAGAGGGAGCAGAAGGTGGACCAGAGACAACAGACAGAATATCATTTGTGACCGGAACAACATTCGCGGAAGCAGTGGAAGCAGCGTTCGGTTCGACAAGGTCTGCAGTAGCAAAGGATTCAGGAACGACCGCCGGAACAGCAGATATCGACGAGACAGGTTTCGCGACTGCCTTCCCTGCCTTCTTTGCAGGCTCATTCTCCTTGGAATTTCTAGTTGCCTTTCTGCTGACTCTACCAGAACTGATAGCGTTCTTAGCTTTAGAAACTGCTAATACTGTAGGCTCCGACGGTTGCGACTGAATGTTGTTTTCATTTGAATTAATCTGAGATAGCGTTCTCTCCGCTGGCGCCTCGTAGCTTTCGGGTTTCCGCGCCGTTTGAGCTTGTGACGCTTGACGTTCGACACTTCTCTTATCTGACATCACTTCGTTCTCGTTAGTCTCTTCCTGAGCGTAGAACCTCTTTAGTTCCATGACGTCAAGCCGAGTCTGTCCCAGGCATTCTGTCAGATTAGTGTTTGGCGGGAAATAGCTATAGCGCGGGTTCGACTCCAGCACACGCTTCCATTTCACAAAAGAGTCCTCAAGCCAAAGATGGTTCACACGATGCACAGATCCCCATTCGCCCGCTGCGTCCCATTTAGCTCCTGATTGCCTGTAAAGGAATGTTAATTGCACCTTTCAAGTACCACCATGTCATGCCCATCAGTCGCACTTACCGAGCTGAAATCAGATGCGTGTGATCAGGCTTCAGAGTCTTTGTGTACGTCGCTCCAGTTGCCCTCACCAGACGTTCCATGTACTGTCGCGATTCGCCAGTGAAACCAGTAATAGCGATAGACAGCTTTTCCATTCCAGGGATTGGATACCGCGGAAGAGGATAGTGTAGTAACTGCCTAAGAGGTAACTTCCATGAATTGTGTGCAAGAATCCAATAGAGCCAGGTCAGTGTGCCGACATATAGGTGCATTCTGCTGGCCTTATAAATCACGGATGTTAGCTAAAATTCAGTACTGCCATTACGCTACAGCGACTCACCTTGATGTACTCTTCTCCTTCTCTCCATTTTCCCAGATACACGCTGGCCTGATCCAAATCATCTACCACTTGACCGCCAGCATTCTTAATCATATCTTGAAGAACTTCGGTAAATCGCTCCGAAATCTGGAGGTCGCTTCCCAAAAAGAAGACTTTCCCGTCCAGCAGAGTCGCGTCTAAAATTTGTAAGGCAAGTAGCGTGTCACTGCCTACATGTCCGGAATGCATAAAGGCCATCCCAGGGCTACTGTTCGACAATGGCCCAGCGTCCCGTCTCAGGACTCGAGGGTTCGGAAATTCGTATATCTCTTCTTTAACATGGCACTGCAATTTCAGACATGTATCCACCCTATAATGACAGCTGTTAGTAATGATCGAAACTTGACGCTCTTGTTTCATTACGTACCAGAGAGGTAGCACAATTTTCACCGAGGGGCGACTGGTTGCCTTCTTGTTTAGGATGTCCGCCATCATCGGCTAAACAACAATTCATTAGTAAAACGTAAAGTTTCGGTTTAACATAACATACGTGATTCAGGTCCGGCACTACCACATGTGTTGTGAACCTCGTAAAATGAAGACTCCATTGACCTCCGCGCGCTTGAATTCCACCGCATATTGCTTCGGTATCCTCTTTTGACAATCCCAGTACCAATATGCACATGCCCCCAAAAAAAAATGAAGGATTTGGGGAGAATATGCGCAATGGGAAGGACTTGACTCGTGTCGCGGACTTTCGTACCCACAGCGGCTTGACAACATTGATCATGAGCTCTGTGGCTTCGCAGTATTCGGCGAAGTCAATACTGCTCGCAATGATATGTGTGACCTCAACATAGTCCATCAATGTCTTTCTCTGGCCCTTTTTCTCGTCTTTGACACATGCTTCACTTCCGCCACCGGCAAGTAGTAACTGACGCGTCTAACAAAAGTGTCAACCATCAAATCAGCTGAAGCAATAACCTCATGAAAAATTCATACCTCTTCATATTCTTTGTCACTTATTCCACTGTCTTTTGCAATGTAAAAGATCACATTCTTAAACGGGCAAGGCGGTCCGATATAGGACGCTTCGCTCTTGAGCTCTTCGGACACGTCTGCCATCACGTCGGAGTAGAGAGGCAACAAGACTCTCTGGCGCGCGTATTCACAATAGTAATGACTACAAAAGCACTGAAATAAGGCGGCCTACACGTGGACTTCAGTCGTAAATCGAATCGAAAGGTCAGGATCGGAAAAGCGGTCACTGAAGTTGGTTGAGAGTCAGGAAAACATCTCGGGCGCGTGTGAGCTATCTGTGTTTTCGGAGTTTTGTTACCCGGCTGTTACGCGTCACTCTCGCGTTTTCCTCGTGAGTTGGTGTTTTGAACTCGACAAAGATTCTGATGTATTTGCCTCCAATTTTAAACAATTACAATTGATCGGATACAGAGACATTTACGTTACAGTAAGACATATATTTACTGACGAATGGTATTCAGACCAGGCATTATATGTATTTGATATTTCGAATAAACGAAAGAGGTCCTACAAAAAACTCAAAGTTCGACGATAATTATTCGAGTCTCGACGGACGGCCTTGTTCTGAGGTCTTGCACGACGCAACCACCCTCTGATTACTATTACTGATCGCCGTTCGACCTAAATTTCACCACCAGATTTCACAAGGTACTCAAGTAAATCAACCTTCGTCACCACATGGACCGGCTTGCCATGTTTTCCTGTCCCAGCTTCTGTTACAATACCGGACGAGCTGAATTCAAAGAAATCTGTCAACGTAGAGAGGGGCGTATCAGCGGTAATGATGTCGTAATGATCATGCTTACGGCGCAAATGTCTGCCCTTGGCATGGTCCAGTGAATGTACGTGGCCGTCGACCGAAGTTTCCTCCAGATGACCAAAGTCCAGCATAACGTCGCGAACAGAGGACGTCAGTTTCACGCGCTGGCTTGCGACGCGAGAGAGAATATGTCCAAGGGTTATAAGACCAACCAGAAGCCCTGAATTATCGATGACTGGTAGTTGGTCATATCCGTGATCTTTCATGATATGAATCGCCTTGTCCAGTTTTTCGGTCTCCAGAATCGCATTAACTGGCTTGAGATTCAAGTCCGCAATAGTTGCATCTTTGAACTTCTTACCACTGTCCACAACTGTCGGGTCTTGCTGGAATCCATTTTCGCGCATCCAGTCGTCGGAAACGAACTTTGTCAGATATGAACGGACGCTATCTGGTAATACCACGACTACAGTGTCATTCTCCGACAGATTCTTAGCGTATTTCAGTGCACCCGCTAGAGCTGATCCACTGCTTCCCCCACTAAGAATGCCCTCTTCTGAAATGAGCTTTCTTGCGAGATGAAATGCCTCCTCGTCGTCAGTCTTGATCCAAGTATCCACCAAGTTGCGGTCCAAGACTTCGGGGACGAAATCGTAGCCAATACCTTCCACTTTGTAACTAGACATTGAAGTATTAAGCGACTCGGGTAACGCCAAGATCGAACCCTTGGGGTCGACAGCAACGATCTTCACGCTTGGATTCTGCTTCTTTATGGCGCGGGCGATGCCAGTGATTGTTCCTCCGGTACCTGCTCCTGCTACGACTGCGGTAATATTTCCCTTCGTTTGCTCCCAGATCTCCGATCCAGTTCCGTATTCGTGTGCCAGGGGATTGTCAACATTTGCATACTGGTCCAAGATGACCGAATTTGGAATCTCCTTTTCGAGCTTACGGGCCACTCCGATATGAGACTCAGGAGAATCCCACGCCGCTTCGGTAGGAGTGCGGACAATTTCAGCACCTAGAGCTTTCAACACCAAGACCTTTTCCTGCGACATCTTTTCTGGCAAGGTGATAATTGTCTTGTATCCCTTAACAGCGGCGACTAGGGCGAGCCCGATACCACTAATGACTCTGTTAGCCTTGCAAGATAATTTCCAAAATCTGGTCGAGTATGCGTACGTGTTTCCAGAAGTGGGCTCGATTAGCGTGTATCCGGGCTTGAGGCGTCCAGACTTCTCGGCCTCCTCGATCATGCGCTTGGCGATTCGATCTTTGACAGATCCGCCAGCGTTGAAAAACTCGAGTTTCGCGACTGTTTAATGATGTCAATATGAATGCGCATCTGTGGAAATACAGAGAAAACTCGAAGACGTACGTATCGTTGCTTTGACTCCAAATTCCTGCGGGATCCGGTTCAACTTAACCATCGGCGTGTTTCCGATGAGATCCAACACGGACTCCCGCAGAAGCGGTGTTGCAAAACGGGTACCTTCCGACGAGCTTGTAGGGACTGGCATTTTTGGACTGGCAGTTTGTTGTTGTAGCGCGGGATGGCACTGAACGGTGTTGAATTCGGGGAGACGACAGGTGGTGTAGTAGTCCTCGCAGCTGTAATCACTGCTGTTGAATGGTCTTCGCGGGAACGGCGAGCCTCTCGGTGCGCTTGCTAGATCTGTGTTGTTCATGGTTGTTAAGATGGGTTGCAGAGAAGATCTGAAGAGCTGGAGGGTACCTTAAATAGAAGCAGACGTGAGCGGGAGCCAAGGTTGGGCAGGTGACCGGTCGATCTGGGACAAAAGGAAGCACGCTCGTGATCTGACGTTCGTGGTGCTTGTGAGCGCAGTGTATCCTAGAAAGAACGCTACCGCTTAGAAACTATGTAAGATTGTTCTATATCTCTTGGAATTTGGATGCCTTGATGCTTTGATATAGGTGAAGGCTCAAGAGAGGAGGTCCAGAAGGTGTGGTGCTGAGTGATTCCTACGCGGTGGGAAGTGGCATAATAAACAATACGCGGTGACGACATCGCCGCCAGTAACCGAGCCAGCAAGTCCCAACGCAGGTTTCCGCAACTTCCGCTCTTCCATTACCGTACTGGAGCCACTCAAGTTAAAACGAGCTTATAGCTATATTAGCTGATAGACAGACTAGACTCTACTCTCTAGATCTAAAAGATACAGAATGCTCAGTTAAGTGCAGTCATATATATATACGCTCGGCTCATACCCGTTTGGCTGGCAAACCAAGATCCGGTCACGTGACATAATACCCTAACCCGTTTGATGTTTGCGAGACTGCAAATCATAACAAACGCGTCTTCCGCAATATTGTGGCGAGCTGTCTCTATTCCTGCATATCAAGACTTTCCAGTAGCTGTACTTGAGCTGGTTTATTGACTGGACTACTTGTCTATACGATACAGTCTTGTGACCTATCTTCTCACTTCTTACTCACTTCTTGCTCTTGCTCAGTATTGACGAAGAAATGCCACGCGCTCCGCGAAGACGGAAAATCGTCAAGACCGCGGCCGCGCCAGCCGTCTCGAAGGCCGAGGCTATCGAGGCACCAAGGTCTCATTCAGTAACTGAGACTTTGAGAAATACGGCTGGAAGTCTCCCTTCGTCACCTCCACGCCGATTATCGAGGTCGTCAAACAGAATTCGCCAGCAAACAGTGCCTGACTCTGAGGAAGAGCACGACGGATTTTTAGAAGAAACCCAGAAAGAGAATGTCAGCCCCCAACTGGCTGTTTCTGCCGATGTTTCAGTACTAGATGTTGACATTGAGGTATCCAGGAGAGCTGAGAGCGCTGCCCCTTCGCTATTGGCTGAGGTCAACGAGATTTTACCACAGAACGCATCAGATTTAAAGCACGGCGCAATTGCTGTGCCATTAAAGTCAGTACGTGGACGCAAATCTTCTTCAACTAGTCTGAAGCAAGCAGCCATACAAGAGATGCATGAGGCGGCGGAAACGACTACACCTGCAACCAAGCCACTCCGGAATCGTGAAGACGATATCGACGATGACAGCGAGTCCTTACCATCGTCGCAATCTTCCGACCCTTTTGGATTTAGCAAGATTCGCGGCGTTCGGGTTGAAATTGAGCGGTCTCCGTCACCAGTATATCCTTCTTCGCCGTCTCAGGCTCCCACTAAGCGAGCGGAGATTTCAGATAGCGAGGATAGCCAATTTGACGCCAATGATTCAGAAAACGAGGCACGGGCACCGGTGCCGTCTTCTCCAGTACCAATGAATTCACCATCTTCAAAAGATCGATCGGAAGCTTTTCAAGTACTTTCTACGAATACGCCACTGAAGGCAATGAAATCTACTCGGAAAAAGGCTAAAATAGCGGAAGCGACTACAGCCCAGTTGACAAAGCTGCTACCCCGACGAGGATCAGCGCGGAATAGGACGCGGATACGAAGCGGCGAGCAAGCTGGGAATATTGACAGTGATTTTGATGAGACGGACGAAGTAGCCCCACATACTCCTGCAAAAAGATCGAAGCGATCGCGGCAACGGTCAGGGAATAAGGAAAACACTGAAGCTCCGGAGTCAGCGAAGAAACGCAAAGCGAAGTCTCCCAAGAGAACATTCAAAGGCGTAGAGCACGCTGACTCAGATCGTGAAGACGAGCCAGGTTCCGAAAAGGAAGATGACGATTCTGGATCAGCGGTGCTTCGTGCGATTGAGAACGCCCAGTTACGGGAGAAGTTCAAAGAGGTAGATCAGTGGGATTTGTCGGTGGAGAGCGTACAAATGGGCTCGGACTCGTCTTTTTTGTAATGACATTCGTATTGGAGTTTAGCTAGTTGCGAATCGCTTTTAATTACACGTATATCTACAGTAACAAACTACAGAGATTGAAATAGCACGGAATAAGGGAACCGCGAACAGGTCGAGGCAAAATGACGTAGTGTCACGTGACGAGGTGGCGGAAACAAGCGTGTCGCTCGCTAGTGCCGCTGCACACGACAAAAACCATCGCGTCCCGCCCACCCAGCGCGCTCCGTCCCCTTCTCCCCGTCCGTAGCCCACTCAGCACCCCATTGTTGCACCCGCTCCGTGTAGACGAACACAATTAGCTGATCCCGACTTGTGTCTACGTTTTGGATTTATATTCTGAACTTATCTTCTCCCTGACAGCCGTCGATCGCGCTGTTGTTCCCGAGAGGCTCGCACCTCCTGAATCTCGCACCTACTTCGATCCCGTACGCGTTCTAGCTCTGATACCGATTCCACAATCGTCTACTGCATAGAATATCCAGGCTGCGCAATTATCCAATTGAATTTTTGTAGTTATGGGCCAATTACTGTCTGAGCCTATCACGGACAAGGTATATTTACTTGTTCGCTTCTCGGCCGATCGCTCGGAGCGATCATTGCGCCATGATCTAACATGTACTGCAGGTCTCGGAAAAAGGCGGCGACGAGCGCTATGTTTTTGGAACCTCGAGCATGCAAGGATGGCGAATTTCCATGGAGGACGCGCATACAGCGATTTTGGATCTGAAACGCGAGGACGGCCGACCGGCTCCTGACGGCAAGATCAGCTTCTTCGCGGTATACGATGGTCATGGCGGATCAAAGGCTGCAATATTTGCTGGGCAACACGTGCATAACATTATTGCGCGCCAAGCGGCTTATGAGAAGGGCGACTATGAGCAGGCCATGAAAGATGGATTTCTGAGTACCGACAGAGCTATATTACAAGGTAAGTGATGTCGATGATGCGGAGTTGTTTCTTGACAAAGTTGTCTGACAAGATGCAGATTCTACATTTGGGAACGATCCGTCAGGTTGCACGGCAACTACTGCTCTTCTCACAGACACTAAAATTTACGTTGTAAGTACTAATACTCTGTGTGATTTGACGCGTCGACATCTAACCGGGCTAGGCGAATGCGGGCGATTCCAGAACTGTGTTAGGTGTCAAAGGACATGCAAAGCCGTTGTCATACGATCATAAGCCTCAGAATGAAGGAGAGAAGACCAGGATAGTAGCAGCCGGTGGATTTGTTGAGGGAGGCCGTGTCAATGGAAACCTTGCGCTGTCGAGAGCTATTGGTGATTTTGATTTCAAGAAGAGCCCAGATTTGCCTCCGGAGGAGCAAGTTGTAACTGGTAAGATCTTTCCTGGATTTTTATTCTGCAATAGACTCGGGAGCTAACTTAAATATAGCATTCCCTGACGTCATTGAGCACGAAATCAGTGAAGATGACGAGTTTGTGGTTCTTGCGTGCGATGGTATCTGGGATTGCCTTTCTTCCCAGGCTGTTGTGGAATTTGTTCGTCGCGGAATTGCTGAAAAACAGGAACTGACTCTTATTTGCGATAACCTGATGGACAACTGCTTGGCACCGAGTAGTGACCTTGCCGGTGTTGGATGCGACAACATGACAGTCACCATTGTTGGCATTTTACACGGTCAAACCAAGGAAGAGTGGTACGAAACGATCGCATCTAGAGTTGCCAACGGCGAAGGAGCTGTTGCTGGTCCTGAAATGGGTAAGATAATTTCTGCGCGGCTAGGCTGATAAGTAGCTAACAGTGAATCTAGCCATTATTCGAGGGCCTCCTACATTCACTCAGCAACAGCCAAGGAACTCATTTCTGGACGCTGGTTCCTTCTTATTTAATGGAATGGGCGATGGCCAGAATGAAATTATTGTACTTGGTGACGGTATGTACACTGTGTGCGAGTACGCGTCTATACCTCATATCTAACGAATTATTAGGCCGCGCGGTGATTCGCAGAGTGGGTGGATCTGATGAGTACGACGAGGAACTTGATGAGGAAGATGTTCTTGATGAGGACAGTAGAATCGTTCAGCTAGAAGAATCACCCGAGACTGCGTCTGAGGAAGAGGCGGAGGTTGATTCGGCGGACGCGGCGGTTAAGGACATAGAATCTGAGCTGTCAGAGCTGCCGGCGCCTAGTAGCGAGACGCGATAGGAGGAGGATATATGACGTACTCGGGACTTTGTGCGCGCTCAGTCGGAAATTTTGCATATTTTGACGAATTTTCAGTTATTGACAATATCGCATAGAGTTTTTTATTTATAGGCGGTAAAATGGATATGATCCGACTGTCTTCTTGCGTGTTTATGTCTGTCTGAATGTTTTTTTGTCATTTAGTGCATATGCCTTTTCATCGTGTATATTATATTCGGTCTAGGGTCTGCAAGTTCTAATTTGTAGTCTATTTATATTACAAGCTATTTACTCGATTTTGTGTGAACTATTTACAGTCCATTGAAGTCAAACATTTCCGTGCTGTTCGTCCACGCGGCAGCACAAACATCTGCAATGGGTATATCTTTGACTGCGGCAACGACCTCAGCAACCTGTGAAATGGCACATGGCTCGCATCTGCCTTTTATCATGCTCCCTTTCACATATTTTTCCTTCTTCACCGCTTTCGGTGCTGTGCCTGGTTTACTCAAAAACTTGCTAGATGCATGAGATGGCCGAATTTCACACCATGGAGCGTCAGTCTCCAACATAATCTTTTCTAGTGGAACAGCCTTCACCACTTGCAAGTTTTCTTCGGTCTTGAGTGAGCACCCGTTGATTCCAATACTGAGTCCCAGAGAGACCAGTGAGAGCATTTCTTCTTCTGACCCTGTGAACGAATGAACCACACCTCCTCGAGGAAGCCGCGACAGTCTAGGTTTGAGAATCGCCTCAAAGTCTTCCGCACAGTTACGCGAATGCAAAAAAAGTGGTAGATGTAGCCGTTCAGCGATATCCAGCTGTTTTATAAAGTACTTTCTTTGGATATCAGCTGGTGCGTAATGTAGCCTGTCGTAATCGAGTCTGTAGATAGTTAACTAATTGAAACCATCTTAAGCAGAAAAAGGCGTACCCAATCTCGCCAAAGGCCTTGACTGATCCTTCGTCTCTACCCTTCAGCGCCAAAGCTTCCAAATCGGCCATGTACTTCTCCGGATCAGGGCTGTTCTCTATGTCCATGGCATGGCATGGGTGCACGCCGACAGTAGCGAATAGTAAATCCTCTATTCACTCTTTAGCTATCAAAACGTAGTTGCAGTTGCATGTTGTTCAAAGATCTTACTGTATTCTGCAGCAAGTTTTATTGCATGCTCCGACTCTTCCAGATTAGACCCTGTCACTAGCATTTTCTCGACACCCTGCTCTGTCGCGCGTTCTAATAGATCATCAAAATCGTCTACTAAATGTCAACAAAATGCAACACCACGCATAATATCATTGCAACTAATACCATCGTGAACTTTCTTCCCGTAGTAATGTCCTCGAAACATGGGATCAGTGAGATTGGCCCCTGCAAGAAATGTCCATCAGCTCACCACTGTCTTGGTCTGGTATTGAGTTCTGTTTACCTATGTCCGCATAGCGAAAAGTAGTCTCTCCATTCGACATATTGTGTAGACTTCTATTCCGAGATGCTGATCTAAAAATGCAGAAACTTGATGAGCTAGTCCAGTGAACGCCGCGGAAAGTCGACGTGTATGAGAGAGCGAGGCGCGCTCCTGCACAATACGCAGCTCCTGCGAAACGCGGTACAGACGCCGTGATTTTGGTGTTAATCTCGAGCCTAGCCTTTCGAATGCAGTAGCTCAACAGTCAGCACTCTGAACACCAGTCCCGAGTCTTTACGTGATGGGTTGCGATTTCTGATATATGGCAATTGCGATGGATCTTTAGGTTCTGGTGAAATTTAAACCGCCTTCCCCTGATTTTCAGGAAGAGTAATTCTTTGAAAAGGAGGTATGTTTGCAGCTTTTACTTCTTAAGCAGTTGCCAGAAGGCTCCTCAATTTCAGCTCCAACAATGACTATTGAGACTACTCACTATTCTTAATAGATCGGCTTTAACAACCCAACTCTCAACAAGTACGAGCATAGAATTGCAGACATACGACGAGAAATGGGAGCGATCCGACTGGACGAGCTGCGATTAAACTCGACGACGCCGCACGCGATAAATTCGAAAATTCGTCCTCAAAAAATTTTGGCGTCGTTCCCCGCCAATTTTTGTCTCCCAACACTCTTCGTCCAAACCGGCCCCGAAGAGACTAATTGAGTGGCAGTAGACACGATGAAGTCGATGAGCGTGCGGAATATGCGCTTCAACGCGAGTTTGCCGCGGTCGCGCAGCTTCACTCGTCGCGGACTTGCGTCGTTATCGTCGGACCCGCTGAGCATCACGGTTCCCGCAGAGTTCAAGACCCGTACACCGCCGTATCCGGAGCTTCTGGGAAGATTGGCACAGGCCAAGAAGATTCTTGACCGTCCTTTCACCCTGGCCGAGAAGATTCTGTACTCGCACGTGGTCGACCCCGTCGAGGCGTTCGAAGGCAGGAATGGAAACATCCGTGGCGAGGTGTACCTGAAGCTGAACCCCGACCGTGTCGCGATGCAGGATGCCAGTGCCCAGATGGCGCTGTTACAGTTTATGACTTGCGGTATGAACGATACCGCGGTTCCGGCTTCCATTCACTGTGACCATTTGATTGTGGGACACGATGGCGCGGCGGCGGATTTGAAAGCGTCGATTGCTGTCAACAAAGAAGTCTTTGACTTCCTGCAGAGTTGTGCGGAAAAGTACGGCATTCAGTTCTGGGGTCCAGGATCTGGAATTATTCACCAAATCGTGCTCGAGAACTTCTCCGTCCCGGGACTGATGATGCTGGGTACCGACAGTCATACTCCCAACGCGGGTGGACTTGGAGCGATTGCTATTGGTGTCGGAGGCGCCGATGCCGTCGACGCTCTCACTGGAACACCATGGGAACTTAAGGCACCGAAGGTTCTGGGAGTTAAGCTCACCGGCAAGCTTAGTGGCTGGTCGACACCTAAGGATGTCATTACATATCTTACTGGTATCCTCACTGTTCGAGTAAGTCTAATTACTGAGTATTCTGAAAAGCTTGTCTCTAACTAAATGGCAGGGCGGTACCGGTTTTATTGTTGAATACTTTGGCGAAGGAGTTGAGACTCTTTCTTGCACAGGAATGGCCACAATCTGCAACATGGGCGCCGAGGTCGGTGCCACTACATCTACCTTCCCATACACAGACTCCATGAGACGATACCTGCAAGCTACTCATCGCGCCCCTATCGCAGATGCCGCATCTGCTGTGAACAACCTACACGGATTCCTGAAAGCCGACGAAGGAGCGCACTACGACCAGATTGTTGAGATTGATCTGTCGAGTCTCGAACCGCATATTAACGGCCCGTTTACTCCCGACTTGTCGACGCCATTGAGCTTGTTTGGCGAAACTGTTGGCAAGAACAACTGGCCTGCCAAGGTGTCTGCTGGTCTCATTGGCAGCTGTACAAACTCTTCTTACCAGGACATGGCCCGTGTTGTGTCCATCGTGCGTCAGGCGAAGGAGAAGGGCGTTACGCCTAAAGTGCCCTTTTTTATTACCCCGGGTAGTGAGCAGATTCGTGCCACTATCGAGAATGACGGGTTTACGGATGTTTTCCTTGATGCTGGTGCGAAGGTTCTTGCCAACGCTTGCGGACCGTGTATTGGCCAGTGGGACCGTGGTGAGGCAACTCCCGACGGGCCAAATGCGATCCTGACCAGTTTCAACCGAAACTTCCGGGCTAGAAACGATGGTAACCCGGATACCATGAACTTCTTGACCAGTCCCGAGATTGTGACTGCCATGATCTACTCTGGCGACATGTCTTTCAACCCTTTGAAGGACAAACTTATCGATTCAGAAGGTAACGAGTTCTTGTTGGATCCTCCTCACGGAGATGAGTTGCCGCCCAGTGGCTTCAAGCTTGGTGATCTGCAATATCTGCCAGCGATTGACCCTGCGCCTATTCCCGAGACCGAGGTGGCTGTTTCCCCGGATTCGGATCGCCTGGCGTTGCTGGAACCGTTCGAGCCATTTAGCGGAAAGGAAATGAAGCTCAGTGTGTTGATGAAGGTCAAGGGCAAGTGCACTACGGATCATATATCAGCCGCGGGAGCGTGGCTCAAGTACAAGGGTCATTTGGAAAACATCTCAAACAACACTCTTATTGGAGCAATGAACGAAGAGACTGGCGAGGTTAACAAGGCCTACGACTTTGACGGAACTGGCTACGGAATTCCGGAGCTGATGATTAAGTGGAAGGAAGAGGGACGGCCATGGGTCGTTGTTGCGGAGCACAACTATGGTGAAGGTAGTGCGCGTGAGCATGCTGCTTTGAGTCCGCGATTCCTGAGCGGTGAAATGATTCTGTGCAAGTCGTTTGCTCGTATCCACGAGACCAACTTGAAGAAGCAGGGCATGCTGCCGCTGACGTTTGCGGACGAGAATGATTATGACATGATCAAGAGCTGCGATACGATTGAGACTTTGGATTTGTTGGATATGTTGGCGAACGAAGGTGCCGGCTCTGGACTCATTTCCATGAAGGCTACTCATCGGGACGGCACTGAGCATCTTTTCAAGGCAAAGCACACTATGAGCAAGGATCAGATTGATTTCTTCATCGCGGGTAGCGCCATCAACTACATCGGAAACCTGCGGCGACAGCGGGCTCAGGAGGCTCAGCAGGCTCGACAGGCGTAGACGGGATAAAGGAGTTTGTCGAGCAGAAGTTTATATGATATATGATAGTACACTTTATGTTTTGGTTACCGGCATTTATAATTATCTGTGTGCTGTTTTTGCATGTCTTTGTCCAAAATAATGCATGAAAATGACTGTATAACTGGTAAATACACAAAATAATAACCCAATACTTTTCCCGTCCTTAACAAACTAGCTATAATACAACGTGCGACACTGCACCCCTTTCTCGTATACTACTGGCGAATTCAAGTAACCAACCCGGACTGTACATGGTTTGACTTTTAAATCCCCATCATTAAATTCTATATGCTGCAACTATGGCAGTTACGTCTATGTCTACAGCATATGTAACATGAACAACAAAAAAAATCCTCGGCCCGATGCCATTACATGCCCGTGCTCATCGACTTGATCATTTGACACGTGCAAGGTAAGAAGCCCAGCCAGCGTCACGATAACGCTTTGACTCCGCAACAACATCTCTGCCAGGGCCAATGATACCGCGTCCGACAATGACAATATCCGAGCCGCCAGAAACTGCCTCGTCAACAGTTCTGTACTGCTGGCCAAGAGCGTCTCCCTTCGAGTCAAGACCGACACCGGGGGTCATGATAATAAAGTCCTCATCGGCTGTGCCAAGACGGTTCTGGGCAATGAAACCAAAAGTGAACTCCGGCTTGCGTCGCGCAAGTTCAACCGTGCTGTCGGTGTAAGAGCCGGTCGCGAGCGATCCCTTTGACGACATTTCGGCGAGAAGAAGCAATCCACGCTCGTCGCTGATACCCTCAATACCCGCAAACAGTCCATCAATGATTCCAGGCCCAGGAAGCGAATGGGCGTTAGTGATATGAGCCCATTTCGCAATCTTGTAGATTCCGGACGTGTACTGCGCCTTAACGGTCGAGCCAATATCCGCAAACTTGCGATCCTCAAAGATCAGAAAGTTGTGACGCTTAGCCAGCTCAATCAACGGCTCAACGACAGACTCGTACGTGAAATCGTCCACGATATCCACATGCGTCTTGAACACGCACACGTAGGGACCGAGAGTGTCCGCAAGAGAGAGCAGCTGCTCCTTGGACGTCACGTCGAGCGACACGCACAAATTGGTCTGCTTTGCAACCATAATGCCAAACAGCCGCCGCGCAAGCGGCGAAGCGTGCTTCTCAGCACGAGCTTCGTAAGTCAGCGGCGTGATGTTTGACATTGCTAAAACCAGGAGGTGGTAGAAGGATTGAAGCAGAAATATTTGTCGGGAGTTTGAAATAATCGTCACGATTGCAAACTCAAAAAAATATTGAAACCTTAACCTTAAGCTCGAGGTTCTTGTCGATAAACTGCACGAACTATACAATATTATTCTCGAGTTCTGCGTTACTTTGTACCGACAATTGATGGAGCAATAACATTACTAAGTATATGCGGGCCACGATTACGTGCTTGATATATCATGTCCCTTGCACCGAGCCTTGGCGCGCGGTTCATGTCAACAACGCGCGCCGGGCTTGACATCTTCATCTCCACATCTCGATCTCCGTATTTCAATCTCGCCTTTGAAGATCATCTTTTCCGCAAGTTTCCGAGTAGCTCAGATACTCCAGCGCGCAAGATTTTGTTTCTTTACACAAACTTCCGGTCAGTCATTATTGGTCGCAATCAAAACCCGTACCGGGAGACTTCTGTGAACGCGTTACGAACACATGACGTTCCTCTGATTCGACGGTTAAGCGGCGGAGGGACTGTTTTCCATGACGAAGGAAATGTGAACTATTGTGTCATGATGCCGGCGGCACAATTTGATCGGGATGAGCATGCAATAGCGTTATGTGATGCAGTGAATCCTTTGTTACAGCCTCGCGGGAGCGAGCTACATGTTAACGAGCGTCATGACATTGTCAATGAGACGGGGAAAAAGGTCAGCGGGTCTGCATATAAGATTCAACGAGGGAAGTCGTATCATCATGGGACTATGTTGCTCAACAGTAAGCTTGAGTTATTGTCGAACTTGCTACACTCTTCGACAAGCGATGCTCAGTTAGAGGAAGTCGAAGGACCTGGCGTACAGAGTGTCAAATCACCAGTTGCTAATATCGGTCTTTCGAACGAGCAATTTACAGCAGCAGTTGTTGATTTATTTGAGGAACGCTATTCGGATGTGAGTGGTCTCAATAGCACAGTAAGATACCTTGATGAGCATACAACAACACCAATGGAGTCTGCCGATATTAGAGCCGGTATGGAACAGCTAAAGGTATGAGCACTCTTCCCCAGTGTGGAACTTATGACGGTTGCTGACTTATGTAGAGCTGGAAATGGACATTTGGAATGACTCCGAAGTACACCCATCGATTCTTCATCGAACCTGGCACCCCGGCAGTCGCATTCATAGTTAAAGACGGAGTTATTTTGGACGTGGAATCGGATTTGGAAGAACTCCAAGAAATTAGGCATGCTATTGGAAGAGAGTACAAATGGAGTCAGCTCTCGCCATTCGTTACATCGCCCTATTGGCGAGATCGGCTCTCGAAGGCAATTTAGCTTGCATACGTCTCGCAGTACGGCAGTAACGGTTGTAACTTGTACATAGCGCAAAGTATCAGTGTATCACTTCATTTTGCATATCAAATTATTATCATTTATCGTTATTTTATCAATATAATTGACAACTGTAAATACAAAATATACGGATAGACAACATAGTTTGATGCCAATATTATACTCCTGGATTGGCCATATGGCCGTAAGCCTGCTGGTGTTACCCGGCATTTGTGCTTAAAGCGGAAAGTAAACAATTGAAGTAAAGCCGCCAGCCCCCTACTCGCATGCACGCCTAAACAAATATCGTGCGACCAAAACAAAGACGGCGAGGGTCCTCAACACAGACTTGGAACTTCACTGCTGGTTTGCAAGATCATTGCACTATATTGACCCGCGATATATTTGCATACTCGCTGCAAGTGGGGCATACAACAGCTGCATTGCCCGGAGCGCTGGATTCCAGGAGCCATTCCTCAGATCGTTTTATAGATTACGCAAAAGGATGCCGTCAGTACACACAGCACAGAGGCAGCGGCTTCCGACGCTGTTTGAGGTGCTTAATCGGCGGACATTACCGCCAGTGGATTTATTCGCGTTCTATGTGTTTATGCGGGACCAGCAGCGGTCGGTGGACTACCTCGATTTTTGGTAAGCCGATCTAAGAATGGCTGATATTTCAGAATTAGAACTAATATTTTACAGGCTTGATATTGCACAGCATATGTCGCTTTGCCGGTTGTACGTCCGGCAATTAAGGCGGTCGGTTCTAGTCGCAACACCTGAAGCCGAGCGAGATTCGAGCCACAACTCTTCGCTCGTGCTCGAAGCCCTGAAAATGGCGCCAAATTCAGAGGATGGTCCACATTACGAGAGCAAGCGGCTTTCAAGTGTTTTACGATCAGAGCGCGACAGTGCTGGTGGAATTCCGGATTCTGATATATACGCACGGCGAAATAGCGCGTTGATGAATCTGGAACGGCAACGGCGACGCGCTGGAGATGTTGAGAAAATCAAAGAGAAGGAGAAGTCAGACGATAGAGAGGGAAGTGCTAGTACCGGTGAAGAGGCACTGTTGACTCGACGACCATCGCCGGGGTCTACTGTCACGCGAGCACATATTCGAGAATCAGCGTACGGAATTCTCGTAAACTATCTACTCCCCGGTGCGATTTGCGAACTTGCCCTGCCGTTACATATCATTCGGGGAGTTACATCTGCTATTGAAGTTGACGGTCGTGACGATCCCGAGGTTTTTGACGAGGCTCGTGAATACGTGTTCCAAGCTATGGAACGGGAAGCGTTTCCCGCGTTTTTGACGTACAAGGCATTGGGAAATCTTGTACCTGCAGGCGCAGTGACGCGTCTTGGAATAGGCTTGTTTAGTCTTTTTGCTGCGTTCTGGGTCGCGTTTATTCTTATCTTCTTAGACTATGGAAAGAAGACGCGTCTATGGTTAATTCTTCCGTTCTCAATTGGCGTGTATGGATGTCTCGCGCACCAGTACTATTTAGATCCAATTATGGCACTATTTGGATACAGTGAGCTTACGTTCTCTAAATTTCGGACAATACGTGAGCCTTATGTGAAGGCACTGCTGGTTCGGCGAGCGGTTTGGGTGATGTCGGTGGTGTTTATCATTGTCTTGTGTTTGTGCGTGTTGTTTGGGCTTGTTCCGGGGAAGCGATTGTAATTTAATTCGTGTCTCTCCAGTTTTTTGGATGCATTTTCAGTATGAGTATAACCAAGAGTTATTCATATTTTACAAATTAGTTGATCTTCCTGCTCGATAATTTCACAGCTCCTTTCCGAACTGTAAAAATGGCGTCAACGAGTTGATGATGCCAACAAAATTCACAGAAACGGGCAGCTGGTCTCCTCCCTTTCGTAGAATCTCCTGCACGGCGTTATACACAGGCAAAGCGCCAAGTTGCAGCACAAGTCTATGAATCGGCACCGATTCTTCAGACAGTGAAGGCGGGATAACGAGAACTTGGACGATCTGTAGCGGGATCTCGATATCGCGCAAAGTCCACAGGTGATGAGAAAGATAATGTAGAGCGGAGACAACTGAGGCAAGAAGGAAAGGCTGGAAGAAATCTAAAATCAGGCTGTGTGAGTATAACAATCAAGGCAGCTATGCATATGGAAGAAGGGCATAACATACATTCCAGACCACCTTTCAAAGTGTCGAGGTCAAGAACAGCTCTATTGCAAGCAGCAACAGACTGCTGGAAAATCGTAGGCACCAAAAGCGCGTACTCCACTGGCGAGCAGGATTTCATAAGTTCGTCTGAGATTCCGTTTGAGTCGAACAGAGCCATGATCCAACCACCAAGCAAATCGGAGTTCTCTTGACCCAGCATGTCAATAACATGTGCCGTTCCAGATGAAGCTAAATATTTCCGGCAAAACGAGTCAGAGTCAAGGTCGCCTATTTCCCGAATATCAAGCTCAAAATGGTAAAAGAATGAGGATACTAGTAGCAGTATAAGACCAAAATCAGTGTAATTATCCTGAAAATCTGGGATCCTGTTAGCTTTGTGCAAGTCACACATGGTGTTTTTTTTTTGTTCACGTACTTGATTCGTCTTCATATGGCCATGAGTCAAGACTCGTTACAAGCGGTCTTAATATATCGTAAGGATCACGGTATACGAGCATGATATTCATGACCGCAGTGTTGAGTGCTAGCTCTTGTGATAACTGGCGTAATTTGTATGTCTCACGCTGTTCAGTCCACAAAGATATCATCTAATAAAAAGGTTAGCAACACCCCGGAGCACCTGAATCTCAGTTAAAAACTCGTACCTCACAAATCGCATCTACAGCTGCGCCTTGACCGGAGTAATCCATCTCCTCGATTAGCGAAATTAGCTTCTTCAGCTCGGTTTCAAAATCATAAGTCTGCTGCATCATTTCCACAGTCTCTTCCGCAGTCATCGCTTTCTGCCCATCAGAGATCTCCTCTCTCCCAATCAAAAGACCACCCAAAACTCGTCCAATCGCTGCCGCGTCTATTAATCCAATCTTTGCCATCCCTCGTAATAACTCTCGGCGGATATCATACGGCGCGTCAGAACCTCCGCCGGTCGCTGACGACGCAAACATTAAGTCGATGTCATTGTCAGATGTCGCATTCACGACTGCTAATGTGTTTTCGTCGATCATGAGAAGCGGTTTTCGCAAAGCATACTCAAACGTCGCGCTCGGCAGCTCTGAAAGATGAGTCTGTAGCACCAACGGAAGTCTGTTCGTGATAAACACCTTCCAAAGAGAAACTCGTGCAGTATCTTGCTTCATCGCACATATTGCCAATGCGTCAAATGAGCTCGTCAACAGACTTGCGATCGCAACGTCCGCACTCTCATTCTTCAACAGCGTCGCAACAGCTTCAGCGAACTCCAGAGTGCCAAACTTCGGCCTCCTTCCTAGCATGGATTCAAGCCACGGAAGTCTCTCGGCTACCGTATTCGTTGTGAGTGCTGTCGTTGTTGTAGATGCCTGTGCTGATGACGAAGGTTGTGTTGGGGGTTGTTTGAGTGAAAGCGTGAGAGTTATCGGGCTGCCGAGAAGCTTCTGCGCTGCTTGAGATACTTTGACAAAGAGATCTTGGTTCGAGACGTGTAAATGACCAGCAAACGTGCTTAACGTCGACTGGAACGACTCCTTTTGATCTATATCACGTCAGTTGGCCGTCCATATCAGGCAAAACAACAAACAACGAACCCGGTTCAACAGCCAGTGCAAACGCATCTAACACAGTCTTATTGTTACAAATCGCGACAAAAAATCCAGCAATAGAGTCCCGAATCAGTTCGTTCAAAACTGTCTCGCTTTCACTTTCAGACTCTGCGTACATTGACCCGCGTCGTGAGATCTCGTCCATCTGGGATCCGAGAGCGGTGATTAATTCGCCAATGGTATCACGAGAGCGCGCAAAAAACGTCCATGATTTTGATACAACGTGGGTCAGCGCCTGTAAGCAGTCTATGAGAAGATTTGCGTCGCATAATTGTAGTGCGGAGAGAAGTGATGGAAGGGAGATTATCGGCGGGGAAGCGATCGCGGTACCGACGAAATACCGAATGAGAAGGGGGTCGGTTGTGGCTGTGAGCGGAGCAGCTAAGATATCATCTATCAAATTGTCAATAATGCTCAAACCATGAATCCTCCTATGTTTCTGAGAGCTGACTTACGGCAAATCGTCTGATCACTGATCTGCTCACGCGCGGCAAGCTCGCGCAGCAATTTGACGTACTACAGTGCACATTAGCAGCGGTACTAACCAACAAGCCGGTATCGAGCATACCTCTACAGCAGAAACTCGCCGTCGGAGACACGTATGTGTGAGCCATGACACGGTCAACGAATCTGCAGCAGTCGATGAGTTTGAATCTGAAGTCATGACGTCTGTAATGTGTTTGTCCAATTCCCTAACTGACCCGATAGTCCACTTCAATCAATAGCTATCCAAAAGAATCCTATAATACGCGCATAGTGCAGCCGTCTAATGCTGATCTATGCCCGACCTTGCACGTAACTATTCGCGATACGCGGATGGCCTTGCTTCGAGCCTGAGGACTGATCTCGAGAAAGCGCATCGAACTTTGAGCCCCACGAAATCTCCCGGGGTCCAAAATCATTGAAACTTAAATCCGGCCTTCGATTCCTAGACGCGTCGCCGACATCTCACAACATCTACGACAAAAATATACATTCTGCTGGACACTCTTTCTTTGAGACGTTTGCGGACATGTCTCTGTATAGCTCACTATACGACACAAGCAAATCGCCCCCTCCATCTAGCGGTAAACCGTCTCTTTACGATGGCCTTGATTCAGCAGGCGCAGTAGTCGCCAAAGCCCCTGTAACATACAGCAAACCCGACGAAAGCGAGAAGGAGGTACCGGATGAAGAGGATGAGAAGAAGAAGATGCTGGCTGCAGGTGCGTTTTTTGGAAACGCAGTGTTTAGGGAGCGAAATAAGTATGCTAACGGATCAGCTCTGAGGTTCCAGCCGGTACATACCCGAAATGCAGCGGCTACAACGGCGACTTCTGTTGCCCCAAGTATCGCAAAGCAGCCATCTGTATCTGTAATCTCAAAACCACCGGTGCCGCGGTTACAGTCTACAGTATCGCTATCATCATTTGCTGCGCGTAGCGCCCCAGAACCACAATTCGGAGGCAGCAATCGGCGGAATAACCGGCCGGCTAAGAAGCAGCGGACTCGAGAGCGGGCAGAGACGGATTGGGATGATTTATATGATCCGAGTATTCCGAACAGTTATGAGGAGTATAAACAGAGTGAAGAGAAATTTATGGAGGATGAGGATTGGCGCGGGTTTTTGATTGGGCTTAAGGAGCAGCGGGATGGAACTGGGAAGGAGGATTCAGATCATGGCAAGAGTGATGATGATGACGGTGAAATGGAGACAAATTCGAATACCAATCAAGAAGATGCAGATGAAAAAGAAAGCGAAAGTGAAGAGGAACGGCCGATGCTGGGTCTGGGTGCCGGTGCTGGCCTGGGTGCTAATGCGGGTCTGGGTGCCAGTACTGCTCAGTCAAATATTTACAACGATGAGAATACTGCGACCTCAGTAGCGCGCGCTCCGGTTCTTTACACACACCCGACCACAACCGCTGACGAGGAAGAAGATTATTCGCCACCGCCGCCACCACCACCTCAACCTACCCAGCCACGAATCAAGACAGCCAAAGAGACCTTTGCAAAGCGATTACTAGCAAAGTACGGCTGGACTCCCGGTACAGGTCTCGGTGCCTCCAGCACTGGAATCACGAAAGCTCTTCGTTTCAGTGCAGACAAATCAAAGAAAGGTCATGGCCGGATCGTCAACAATTCTGCACAGGGGGCTGGGAAATATGATGAGTCGGCATATGGGAAGATGTCGAAAGTCGTGCTGTTGAAACAACTTGTGAAGGTCGAGGACGTGGATGAAGAGCTTGCGGGCGAGATTGGTACAGAGTGCGATGAAAAGGTATGTGCTGCTTGTATGTGGCGTCTATTGGCTGGGGGCATTACCACTGACTTGCTGAAGTATGGCACCGTTGAACGAGTATTTGTCTACGAAACACCAGATTTACCGGCCGTCGACGTTTATGTGAAATTCACTAACGAGATATCTGCACTACGCGTAAGTTTGAGAGGATAAACTTGTCCCGACATGAAGTCTAAAATGCGTAATAGGCTGTGAATGGGCTCAGTGGGCGACTGTTCAACGGAACTTCCATGGAAGGAAAGTTCTACGACGAACACGACTTCGAGGACGGCAAGTATGCTTGACCTAGCACACCGTCTGAAACTGTGTCGCGTCAAAAATGGGAGAGATTTCGTGTCAAGATGTGTGTAGGATGTGCATATCGTTTAGTAAGACAAGATCAGAGAAAGATTAAAGACCAAAATAAATAAAGGCGTGACCACAAATTCTGCACAACTAGAAATCCGGGAACAAATGGCCATACTCGTCGTGTTCCTGGATACCGTAGTTGAGCTCTTCCTCCGGGTAATACTCAAACAAACTGGCATCACCGGCGTGCCGGATTGGAGGCTCATACGGGGTGTCGATCTCGCGACGCAGGATGCGATCCCACTCGACTTCGCGGAACCAAGGGTGGTTCATGACGTCTGCAGAGCCGCCTGCCAGGTTACCTAGACGGCGGGTGAGGTCGCGTGTGATGAGTCCCGAGAGCAAATCGCGGGCTTCTAGGAGGATGTAGTTGGGGTAGTGGACTTCGCATTGCAGGACTTTTTCGTAGGTTCGCATCGGGGTTTGATCGTAGAAAGGGGTGTAGCCGGTCAGCATCTCAAAGACCAGGATGCCCAGAGACCACCTAAATGAGGTTCGTTAGTCTAAATAGAGGCAGCGGCGGTGACAACAAGCGTAACTCACCAGTCAACAGACTTGTTGTAGGCTTTGCGGGCAATGACCTCGGGCGCGATGTAGTCCGGGGTTCCGCACATGGTGTAGGTGACGTCGGGGACTTCCTTCGCGAAGCCAAAGTCGGTGATACGGATGTTTCCTCGCCGGTCGAGCAGGATATTTTCGGGCTTGAGATCTCGGTAGATGACGTTGTGGGAGTGCAGATATTCGAGCGCGAGCGTGACCTGGGCAGCGTAGAATTTCGCGACCGGGTTCGGAAAACGCTGGGACTTGCGGAGCAACGAGAAAAGCTCGCCGCCCTCGATGTAGTCCATGACCATAAACAGGTTGTGCGAGTCCTGGAACGTGCCCCAGATCCGGATGAGGAACGGGTGATCGACGAGTTTGAGCATACGGCGCTCGTCGTTTGTGTGCTCGACCTGCTTCATGTGCACGACCTGACCCTTTTTTAGGACTTTGATGGCGTAGTAGAGACGGTTGTAGCGTGAGCGCACGAGATGGACGCGGCCGAAGGATCCGGTGCCGAGGGTGCGCTTGATTTCAAAGTCGCGGATAGAGTACTTGCCGCGCGTGACAGTCGAGCGCGAATGAGTGGTGGGGGCAGTAGATGTCGCAGCAGCAGCAGCAGCGGCCGCAGCAGTCGCAGAACCGTCAGCGGCGGGCGTCGTCTCGCCCGACTTCGCGGGGATCGCGGTGATGTCGGGAACCGCGACCGCAGCGTCCGCTGTGACTGCGAGCGGGGGCAATTCGGTAATGGCGTCGGCGGACATGTCGTCTGCGGGCATAATTGGCGGGATGGATCAGAAGGAAGGACGCGGGAAGGATGGAGGAACGGGGGAAGGGAAGAGAGGGAGGGCGGTGACGAGCGGCCGCGGGCGCGCAAGTCCCGGGGGCGGCTGCGGGGGGGAGCGAAAAGGAGGGTCTCGGAGGAGGACGCGACGGAGAGGGTAAACAAACAAACTGGCAGTAAACAAACAAACAGAGCTGGCGCGTAAACAAACAAGAGCGCGCGACGGACGCGTTTCGTGCGACGGAGCTGGACTCTTCGTGATCTCTCGCGGCAGCCGGGCTTGTCAGGCTTGGTGAGCTTCGACCGCGGATCGCGGCGGCGGCGAGCGTCGCACGAAACCCAAACCCGCCGCACGTGCTGCGGACTGCGCAGGGCTGAGAACTGCGCGCGCGTCGGCCTACTCCGCCATCGCGCTCGCCATGGCTGATAGAATATATAAAGGCGCCCCGGTGCCCCCTCGTGCCCGGTTCCGCGCTCCACACCGCTCAGAAATGCCTACTATCTTCGTCTCGAAGCGCGTGCTGCTCGACGGCGCGATTGGACCCGCGTCTGTCTTTGTCAGCGACGCGGGCGTGATCGAGAACATCGTCCCGGGCTTCGTCTTCCCCCGGCCAGCGAACACGGCCGTCGCCATCGAATACCATGATCTCGGCGACAAAGTGCTTCTTCCCGGTCTCGTGGACGCGCATGTGCATCTCAACGAGCCCGGCCGGACAGAGTGGGAAGGGTTTGAGACCGGAACGCGCGCTGCTGCGGCCGGTGGAGTCACTACCGTCGTCGACATGCCTTTGAACGCGATCCCACCGACCACGACGGTCGCGAACTTCAACGCGAAACTGAACGCAGCAAAGGGTCAATGCTTTGTCGATGTTGCGTTCTGGGGCGGCGTGATCCCCGGGAACGCGGGAGATTTGCTTCCGCTCGTGGATGCGGGCGTGCGCGGGTTCAAGTGCTTCATGATCGAGTCCGGCGTGGACGAGTTCCCTGCGGTCGCGGAGACCGATATCGCGACGGCTATGAGCACGCTTGCGGGGTCTGGTGCGATTTACATGTTTCATGCCGAAATGACACCGCCGGAAGGTGAGGTTGCGGTCACGGGTGCGCCGACGGAGTATGCCACGTTCCTGGCCAGCAGACCTGACGCGTTTGAGACGACTGCGCTTGATACGATTGTGCGGTTAGCCAAAGCTGAGCCTAAGAACAAGGATTTGCAATTGCATGTGGTGCATGTTTCCTCGGCTGAAGCGCTTCCGATTCTCGAAGCCGCTCAGCGTGACGGCGTGCGGATCTCCGCCGAGACATGTTTCCATTACTTGACATTTGCCGCGGATCGTGTTCCGGCGGGAGCCACGCATTATAAATGTTGCCCGCCGATCAGGTCACAAGAGAACCAGAACCGGTTATGGGAAGCTCTGGAAAAGGGGGTTTTGACCACCGTCGTGTCGGACCATTCGCCGTGTACACCGGAGCTCAAGGATCCCGAGCATGGCGATTTCTTCAATGCCTGGGGCGGCGTGTCTGGCCTTGGACTTGGACTGTCTGTGCTGTGGACGGAGGCGCGGAAACGCGGAATCAAGCTCGAGAAGCTTTCGGAGTGGACGGCGAAGAACACGGCGAAGCAGGCGGGGTTGACTGGTCGCAAGGGCGAGATCAAGGTCGGCTGCGACGCTGACTTTTGCGTGTTTGATCCCGACGCGGATTTCGAGGTGACGGAGCGGAATCTCGTGTTTAAGAACAAGGTGTCGCCGTACAAGGGACTGCGGTTGTTTGGCTTGGTAAAGCAGACGTTTTTGCGCGGAAAGTCTGTGTATACTGCGGAGACGGGCGTCGCTGAGGCGGCCGCCGGTAAACTGATTCTGGAGCGGCGTATTTGATTTAGATTTATAGAGGCTTGTTGAGCAAAATTGTATATATTTTTAACTTGTTACTATTACATATCGATTCCAGTTGTACATACTATATATATATCTAAGGCTTGCAGCGGCCAGAGAAGCGCGGGTAGAGCGAGCAGTCACGGACAGTGAAGCGGTCGAGCAACCATGCCAAGATCCGCTCAGTTCCCAAGCCGTATCCTCCATGCGGGCAGGTTCCGTACACGCGCTGGTCGCAGTACCAGTAATACGGAGCCGGGTTGATGCCTTCGCGCTTGAATCCCGCGAGCAGTTCGTCGAGGTCGTAAATACGCATACTTCCACCGGTGATTTCGCCAACGTTGGGCATGAGCACGTCGACGGACTCCGTGACGCGCTGGTCGTCGGCGCATTTCTGCATGTAGAAGCTCTTGATCTCGACCGGGAAACGGGTGAGCAAGATCGGCTCGTTGATGTCGTCGGTCATCTTGCGCTCGGCGGCCTCGGCAATGTCGTCGCCAAACTTGAATTTCTCGCCTTCCTCGTTGGGGACGCCGTGCTCGTTGAGCCAGTCCAGGGCTGATTCGTAGGTCATGCGGCGGAAGGGGAGCTGTGGCGGGACGAAACCGGGGTTCAATTTCTCGACAATCTCGGCAATCGCGGGGTCCTCCAGCAGGTACTGTACGGTTTTCGAGATGAGGGTTTCGATGTGCACGAGCAGGTCGTCAAAGGAAAGAAAGGCGAGCTCGGCCTCGACGTGGGTGTATTCAGACAAATGCCGGCGCGTGTGCGAGCGCTCGGCGCGGAAGGACTCCTGCACACAAAAGACGTCGCCGAGAGAGGGCAGGCAGGTCTCGAGATAGAGCTGGGAAGACTGGGTCAGGTACGCGTCCTCGCCGTAGTACTTGAGCGAGAACAGCGTGGAGCCGCCTTCGACTTGGGTCTGGACCATGCACGGCGGCGTGACCTCAAGGATACCCATTTCCTCGTAAACGCGACGGAACGAGCGCAGCAGGGCGGCGCGGACCTTGAAGACACCGGTCATGGTTTCGCCGCGCAGGGTGAGATGGCGCAGGTCGAGCAGCAGCGACGGGTCAGCGGTCTCCTGAACTCGGTTCGTGATCGCATCGTCTCCTCCGGGCGCGAGACCAACGACCTTGTAAAAGTCGACCGAGAGCTCGTGGTTGCCCGGCGCAGTCTTGCCTTCCGGGAGTGCGTGGAGAACACCGTAGATAGTCACGGTCGACTCGAGCGTGAGTGTGAGTGTCGAGTACGCGTTCGCCAGGTCGCCGGAGAGAACGCACTGCAGGAAACCCGAACCGTCGCGTAGCACAAGAAACGCGAGTCCCTTTTGCACACGCAGCCGATGCACCCAACCCTGGACACGAACCCGGGTCTCACGATGGCTCGCGCCGTCGCGGATCTTGATTGGCAGCGCGGCCGGCAGCGACGGGTCCTCCGCCAAAACAATCGACTGCGCGTCCGCAAGCTTCTTCGCGTCGTCTTCCTCCTTCTTTTTCCTCAGCGCGTCCGCGGCAGCGGCCTTCTTAGCCAAGCTTTCCGCGCCTTTCTTTGCCTTCTTCACCATCGACGCCGAGATGGGCTCGTAGGGCGAATCGATGGCGCGACGCAGGAAGTACGCGGGTGCGTCGGGCGCGGCAAACATGGCGTAGGCGGCGGACTTGTAGGGCGACTCGGCGGATCCGGCGGCGGTCGCGTCGTCAGCGCCGGCGACGTCGTCGATGAAGACGGTGCCGGCGGGCGGCACGACGGGGTCGGAGACGGAGAGTCCCTCGAGGGCGACTGGGACAGCGGAGTCGGCCATGGTGGATTGGTGGTGTATGTGAGGTCAATTGAGGCGGAAGCGCGAGCAGGCGAGGAGCGGACCGGGGTTTATGTATTGTTTGCTGTTGGTTGGTTATAATAATCAAGCAGAGCAATTCGAGGCAGAAGGAGTCACGAAGTTTTGAATTTAGAGTTCGGGCGAGCCGCAAACTGCGCGAGCCGCACGTGCTGGCCCGTACGCCGGAAACCAAATCCCGGCGTAGCGCACGGCACGCGGCTGGTCACGTGACGGCGATAACGCGGAACAGCCTGGCCCCTGAGAGGCGGTGCGGGCGATAAGATTGTTACGTAATCGCGTCCTCCTGGTGAAGGCAGAACGCGCGCGCGTGATTGGCCGGAGCGGAAATGCAGAAAAGAGCTAGCAATTGCTCGGAAACGCGAAAAAAGCAGCGCGGGGCGCAGAAAGGGCGGCAGCGCAGGCGTTGGCTGCTGGTGCGGGCGAACTGGGAACTGGCGAGCGCCGCCCATCGCGCCTGAATTTCCCGCCTCACCGCCTCCTGCGCTCGCTCGCCTCGACCCGGCCCTGACCAGCACTGCAACTGCCCTCCTCACCCCCCAAAGGCCCTCTTCCTCCCCCTTCCCCCCTCCTCTTCCGTCGTCCTCCTCCCTCCTCTCCTCTCCGTCCGCCCTTCTCTCGTTTCTCGTCCGCCCCCTCTTTCTCTCCTTTCCTCTCCAGCTCGGCGTACGCGCCTGCGCACCGAAGCCGCGTCTTCCTCCCTTCCCCTCTTCCTCCCCCCCTCCTCCTCCTCCGCCAACCGCCGAGTACATCCTGCATCTGCTCAATTAATTGTCTGCCGTACGTGTCCGCTTCCAATTGCTTTTGCTCGTTTGCTGCTGTGTGCTATGTTCTCGCGCGACTCCACAATCGCCGGTTCCGCCGCCGCTTTCAGCCACTCACAGACCCTGGTCTTTCGGAGGTTAATTGGCAACTCAATTGGCCCTCAATTGGTCTCAATTGGCCTCTACCATCCTTCAACAGGACCCGAAAGTACCCTAGAAATTCTCCAGCAGCATACGAGCACCATTACCTCCGCTAACATTCCAGAACCAGTCTCGACATCAGGCCCCCCACGGCGACCGCGACCGAGTCCCGCAATCCCTTCTGACCGCTCTCTCTCTCTTCCCTCTCTCCCCACCAGCGTCCGCTGCCATGCTGCGCACATCTCTTCAGGCTCCAGCCTCCGTAGAGGGCTCCTCTTCCTCCGCAGCGTCTGCTTCGGCTCCGGTCGCGGTTCCTGCGCCGACAACTGCCCCCGTGCCAGTACCGGACCGCGCCCCGCCGAGAGGTCCCGCCGCCGCGTCTTCAATCACTAGTGGTATGACATCCCCCGGCGGTCAATACGACCTGCAGTTCTCCTCCCTGCTCCCCAGCCAGCTTCTTCTCGGCTCACCTTTCCAACCAGGCACGCCCTCTGCTGCCTATGCCACGCCGCAGCTCGGGTTCCCCACCTCGCCCACGCTTTCCCACGCAGGTTTCCTGTCCCCGACTGACCAGTACGTCGGTATCCCCTACCAGTCATACATGGACCTCGCCTCCCTCGGTGGTCTTTCGGGCCTCTCAGACCTCTCCGCTGCAGCCCACGCCGCCGCACAAGCCGCGAATCAGCAAATAGTCCAGGCCTCGCGCACCGTCTACCTCGGAAACGTGCCGTCCGAGACCACGGCCGAAGAGCTGCTTTCGCACGTTCACTCGGGCCCGGTCGAGTCTGTGCGCATGCTGCCGGAGAAGAACTGCGCGTTCGTGTCCTTCCTCGATATCGCGTCCGCGTCTCATTTCCACTCCGACGCAATCCTGCGAAAACTCTCAATTCGCTCGCAGGACATCAAGGTCGGATGGGGCAAACCGTCAGCCGTGCCAATGTCTGTCATCCTCGCCGTCCAGCAGTCTGGTGCGAGCCGCAATGTCTACCTCGGAAACCTGCCCGAAGACATCTCCGAAGACGAAATTCGCGAGGATCTCGGCCGGTTTGGCGCAATTGATACCATTAAGCTTGTTCGTGAGAAGCCAATTGGGTTTGTACACTTTCTATCCATCTCGGCTGCGATCAAGGCTGTCCAGCAACTCCCGCAAGAGCCGAAATGGGCTAACCGGAAGGTCTTTTACGGCAAGGATAGGTGGTGCGTACTTTCTTTTTTTTTTCAAATTGTTTCAAATTGTTCTTCTAACACCCTCCACAGCGCGTACGTTTCAAAGACTCAGCAGCAAAACGCTGCCCAGTTTCTCGGTATCACGCCAGGATATGAACACCTAGTCGCTTCGGCCGACCGGGACGTCATTTCAAATGCGCTTGCACAGCAATCTGCCGCCGCCGCTGCTGTGGCTACCACTGCAGGTGGCATGGCCAACCTCGGAAACCGCACCGTATACCTCGGCAGCATTCACCCAGAGACCACGATCGAAGAGATCTGCAACGTCGTTCGCGGTGGTCTGCTGCACCAAATCCGGTATATCCCTGACAAGCACATCTGCTTTGTGACTTTTGTCGACCCGACTGCCGCTGCTCAGTTCTTCGCCATGTCAAACGTACAGGGTCTCATGATCCATTCGCGCCGTCTCAAGATCGGATGGGGCAAGCATTCAGGCCCGTTACCGACCGCCATCGCGCTCGCAGTAACCGCGGGCGCAAGCCGGAATGTGTATGTCGGAAACATCGACGAGACGTGGACTGAAGACCGGTTACGCAAGGATTTTTCCGAGTTTGGTGAGATCGAGCTTGTAAACACTTTACGCGAAAAGTCCTGCGCGTTTGTAAACTTTACAAACATCGCAAACGCAATCAAGGCGATCGAAGGGATCAAGCAAAAGGAGGAATACCGGAATTTCAAAATCAACTTTGGCAAGGACCGATGCGGAAACGCACCGAGGCCGATGAACATGTCTGGCGGTCATCATCACCATAATAACCATATGAACGGGAACACGCCGTCTTCTGGTATGCTTTAACTTGAACATTTTTTTTCGGTATTCTCATCTGTTCTGATACTAATCCGTGCACCAGAAGAGCAAAGCTCGTCAATCACCTCACCCGGCCCGACGTCTCCCGCCCCCCTCGCCGTCGCTCCAGCAGCCCCCATCCCCGCCGCCATCGACATCTCGGCGACAAGTTGACCGATCCCAGTCTCTAAAATAATTTGTGCTACTTGAGAGACACCATTTATCCATTTATATCTCTCCCTCCCTCTGTCTCTCTCTCTATTTTCTCTCTCTACGACAACTATCTTTTTTGTCTTGCATCCTCTCAACATCTCGATCCCAATCCATCCTCGTTAATGCCATCACCTTCCTGTGCCCGCACAACTTGACATTTTTTTTTCAGACAATTAACTGTCTGCCGTTCCATAATGTGGAGTCTCCAGCTCTATATTATTGAGGGATTTCTTTCACGCTGAGTTATTGCGTCACTTTTGTTTTTGCGTATTGCAATTACAGTCGTCCAAACACAACCGGCAATGAAATTCCAGTTGAGCTTCCCATGTGTAATTTTTCTTTTGTTGCTGTTGTTCGCGGACTTGTTTGGGATGTTACCAGTCTTTGCAGTGTTAATTTTACCATAGAGAAACTGTATGACGACTGAAGATCCTATTACGGTATTTTTTGTCTCTTTTGTTACAAATGTTTGCGTATGTTAATTACTGTTTTGTTTTGTGTTTTTTTTTTGCGCGAGGCTAGAATAAAAGTTGTCATTATAGAGCATTTTATCACTTTATTGTACCCTTGTGTCATAACTGATTCTTCATCAATGGTTCTGAGTTGAATGTGCACATACATCTGGATATCCGCACACTTTGAGATCTTTCATGAAGTGCATTTTAGTCAGACCAAGCAAACTTGCTTCTACTCCTCAAGAATCGGCCATATTTAAACAGCAGAATCCTAACAAGAGCTGTCAGTTACATTTCTCATCAATCCGCTACATATAAATCGCCCAAGAGAAAACTCACGGTCCGGGAAGCCAAATTAAGCGGATATTGACAGGCATTGGTGAAGCCGGAGCCGCTGAAGACAATCACAAATATCACGGCACTGCCGGCTGCGGAAGATCATGGTATTCTTTCCATGCCAAAGAGGAGAAAGATCACGGAGACCCGTCAAAAAATTTGCAGAACCAATTAAACCAATGGCTGCGACGCTGACGAAGGCCTCAAAGATAAAGCCGCCGCCCGCAAAGCAGGAGATGCAGGCAGAGAAATAGTAGTGATGCCGTTTCAAGCGACTACGGTGGACATGAAGTGATTTAGCATAACTATATGTGCGATTGGGTGTATATTGCTGGGTATAATTGTAAGGGGTTTTGCGTGATGGGAGTATACGTGTGTTTTTAAATTACCAAATAGGAATAAAAGTGCACTTCATTGCTCTTTCTCAAATTCACAGCAGAACAGGTTAATTCAGTATCACCATTTCCGAGTCCATAACATCCGGTTTCACATCACATTAGAAAGGGTTTTACTTTCCACCAATGATGTTCTTCGCCTTGTCAAAGAGAGAAGGCTCCTGCTGCGTCGTCGAGCGGTCGTAAAAAGCCGGGTCCTATTCCTGGCCGTAGCCCGCCTGGTTGGAAGAAGTCTGACGACCGCTGCCAAGAGGATCGTCAGATCCGGCCTGGCGACCAGCAGTGGTAGTCGGTCCGCTTGGATACTGCGGTTCTCCAGACATGTACTGCTCAGCCTCTTCGACCATTGACCGGGGCTTCTGGGTCTGGCCGGTGGTGCCTGTAGTGCCGGCTTGACGGCCAGACTGTCCAGAGAAACCCTGCTGCTGGCCAAAAGACTGCTGGAGGCTACCCTGCTCGAATTGCGACAAGGGCTGCTGCTGGCCCACCGAGCGGGCGGACTGCGGGTGGCTGCCGCTGAGGCCACTGTTCTGCTGGCGACCAGAGGACTGGTAGTCGGACGATTGCATCGAGGGATCCAAGACTCCGGCGCCCATCATAGTGGGATCTCCGCTGCCAGCCATGGTAGGATCCTGCTGAGCGCGGGCACCAGATCGAGCGCCAGCGCCGCCGATCCCGGATTCGGCGTTCATCTGCCGGCCAGAACTGCCCAGTCCGGATGCACCAGTCGAGCTCTGCTGTTGCGTTCCTCGGGTGGATCCAAGGCCAAAATCGTCCTTGATGTCGCTGCCATCATGGCTCTGAGCAGAGCGCTTGGATCCATAAGCATCACCACCGCCGGCAGCGTAGGTGGAGTCGTCCATTCCGCCCAGGGAGGACTGAGTATGGGCGGCGGAAGGCTGGGTCTGGCCGGTAGTTCGACTCTGACCAGAAGACCCCCGAGTCAGTCCACTAGAATCCTGGGAGCCATACAAATCCTGGGAGACATACGCGTACTTTCCCGAGCTCTGCTGTTGCGCTCCTCGAGTTGACCCAAAGTTGGAATCGTCCTTGATGTCGCTGCCACCATGGCTCTGGGCAGAGCGCTTAGATCCGTAAGCATCACCACCGCCGGACGCGTAAGAGGAGTCCATTCCGCCCGTGGAGGACTGAGTATGGGCGGCGGAAGGCTGAGTCTGAACGGTAGTTCGAGTCTGGCCGGAAGCCCCCCGAGTCTCGCCACTAGCATCCTGGGAGGCATACGTGTACTTTTCCGTAGACTCGTACTTGGACCCCATCTGAAGTCCAGATTCGTCCGGGCGACGATCAGCGTGCTGCTGATCAGTCGAAGACGCGAAAGGGTCATCGCCCAGACGAGAGCCAGTCTGCTGCTTGCCCGTGGTCGACGCACCGTACTGGTCGCCGGACATCGTGGAATCGTCAAAGGCTCCCTTAGTGCTGTAGGTCTGGCCAGATCTGGTAGACCTGGGCTCGTTGGCGGAAGCGCGCGAGGTATCTGCCGGGCCTCTATATCATTCGTTAGCTTGAGTTCAACTGGTATCTCATCGCAGTCACGTACTGTCCGGTCACCGAAGTCTTGATATCCTGGAACTCGTTCGACATGGTTGAGTGATTTTGAGAGAGAATTGGAATAGTAGTTTGTACAAGGGGTTGTAGAGAAGTAGAGGGGTGATCTGCAAAAGACTCGGCCAAGTGGAAATCAAGAGGTCTTATATGCATTCCGGGAGCTGACACCACCTATGACCTCAATTGGACTGCTAAGACCCGGACCTGCCAGTTTCAGGCGATCGCCCAGATCATCTTGGGGCTTCGGGTTTCCTTGCGCGTGCCGACGTAATACTTTCTGGGCAAGTGATGGGGCACTTGGAGAGCCACACGTTGAGATCAGGTCCGTGGTAAAGAGTTTGGAGCACGAAGTTTACCTTAACTTAAACCTGGTGACAACGATGGCGATCTCATAGGTAGATCTGCTTGATTGTCATTATGTCATTTACATTATGTCATTAATCATTATGTCAATATGTTATATGTCACTGTAGTGACTGTAGTCTGTATATGTGACTATGGCCTTTGTAAAGGTAGGAGGTAGATAAAAGTAGATTGGCCATAAACTTGTGTCGCGACGTAAACCCACTAAAACATCAACGCCAGCAGTTTACCAAGCACGTAACGCCCAGCAAAAAAAACAAATACATAAACCATTCGCTTTTCATTCGGACTTCGGACTTCGGAGGCTGCATTTTTGTACGTGGGCGTTTTAATTGTATTCAGAGTCAGCCATTTCAATTAACTAGTTATTACATAACTATAACTATAGTTAACTAGTTATAAGATTTTGTTTTCGCAAAATAACACAGATCTAAGCACGGTCACCAATAATTTGAGATTTCATCCGCTCTTGAAGGATACGCTCCTGAACAATACGATCACTCTCTTCAAGTGCTGGCAGTCCCCATTCCCTCATCCATTCCGACTCCAACACCCGCTGCGCAGTCGCTCTTTCTTCCGGCCTGTAGGCCATCATCGACCGAATCATCGCCCTCAAGCGCCGTCTTCTCGCTCTCCGTCACGGTACCCGAATTGTGTTCAGCTCGGGGCTGTGTTATACAGTAATCAAACCTCGTGTCCCAAGTCCAGATCAAGCTTCTATATTCATTCGGGATAAACTCTCCCTCCTCGGTAAACCATTCCGGCCTTGCCTCCCACTTCTGCCACCACTCGGGAGGTAGAACGCCTAAAATCTGGACCAGATCCACAATGAGCCCATCATTGGTACAGAAAAAAGCAGTTTCTGGGAGTGTCTGTCGGCCGTAGATCTCGTAAATGCAACAGGCGAGTGACCAAATATCCGAGGGGAACGAAAGCGGCTCGTCCGAAAACTGAGATTCGGGTGCCTTATATCCCATGGGAGCATGCGAGCTTTTCCTGCAAGTTTTATGGGGGTTAAAGGCTTCCCCAAAGTCGCAGAAGACAACCCGGTCATCTCCCAGTACAACTTCCTCACCAGGCACGCCAAACTTACGGGAATAGAAAGCGCGTTTGGGCACGCCACTCGCCAAGGGCTCTCCAACGGTACGAACCACGGGCTCCGGGTAGGGCTCGCCATATTTCTCGTAAAGGTCTGACACGGAATATTGATCTATATATTTGGAGAGTCGGATCAGAATGTTTTGCGTGTGAAGATCTGGAAAGAAATATCGTGAGTATGACGAAGTCCATCGGGTTTTATTAATAAGATTACATACCAGCGTGTACAATGTCCTGACTATGTAAAAAGGCTACCCCACGAATAAGCTGAGCAATTATTGACCGCGTAACTTCAAGCTGGAAAGGTTTCATGTACGCCATACGTCTAGCTCCACAAAGATTGTCCTGCGCGGGCGGAGTGACGATACACTTGTGCCTCCCATTTGGCCCCGTGATCCAGAACTCGTCAATGACAGGAAAAACAATCTCAATACCAGTTCCGGACTGCGCGCCATCCAGCATACGCATAAAACTGGCCTCAAGTGTGCTGGAGCTGAAATCCGCAGCGACGACCTTCACTGCCACGTATTGATTCATCTGCAAATCACGCGCTAACCATACTGTAGCGTATCCTCCGTATCCAAGCTTGTAAACCAGTCGGTATCGGCCATTGTTTAGCTCGTCGTCAATTTCTAACGGATGATAGCCCCCCGTGCAGTAGCGGTCAAGGTCTTCTACTTCGTCAATTATTTCGTATAGCGGATTAAAAGATTCCGCGTCGCTGGACTCATGTTCCGAATCACTGACAGGTAAATCATGATCCTTCACGACCGCAGAGTTGACAGAGTCCATCGTGTTTCGAAAAAAAGCCGTTTAGAAGAGAACTGGATATATGATGCTGGACGCAAGTTTCAGAGTATGATTGTATAATGTATTTGTATCAAGAGACAAGAATGCAGCGCACTAGATCAAAAATCCTTCTCAAACGGAAGCATCGCTCCTCCGAGAATCCGCTGATGGCAATTGCTCTGCATAAAATTAATCGCATGAATTTCCGACGTCTCCGGGCTCGATTTAAACTTTCTCGGCTCTCGGCTTAGGGCTGCAACTGAGCCGCACATCACGCGGCTAGAGACCGAATTGGGGGATCTCATCACACCCTTTTTTTTTTATAACTTCACTTCTACACTTGTCGATCGTCAACCGGATTCCTCGGTGCTAGACTTTGTAGACTTCTAGTTTTGTATATACGTTGCTTGATTATTCTAATTAATATGGAGTCCGACGGGTCAGTGTCACTGTCAAGCTTGGATTCGGATGCAGGACATGCTTTATGTCCGTGGGAAGTACTGGACAATGTAAATACACTGTCTAAGCTACCCAATCTAAAACGGCATGTCTGGAGGGTACACGAGCGTCGAATGTTCGCAGACATGAGAGAGTATATCGATTTGTCGTTTATCTCCAAAGAGCAAAATGTGTGCGAGGGGAGCGAATTTGTACAGCTGACTTATGTGCCTCTCTTTTGCGATCCTGTCTTGGAGAGATATGGAAAGGAGGTGAGAGCGAACGGCGAATCATATTTTCTAAGGGTTCTTGAAGCAAAGCGACAGGGAAAGCTGAACATTGACTTTAATCGACTTGCGCTTGCGTGCACACTGAGATACTTCCCTCCGGATAACAAAGACCGCTCGCCATTCATGGCACTTCCTACGGAGATCTTGCGGAAAATTGGCGAGTTCGTGACGCCTGCTTGTACCTTCGAAGGCGAACGTTACAGCATGAAATGTCTTGCCTCGACATGTCGACTATTTTCAGACATGGTAAGACCGTTAAACTCCTTTTTCTGTCATTTATAGTGCTTACGCGTTTACTTTTAGCTTCCTGAATACTTGTTTGATGAGATTCGTTGCACGGTTTCGTCCCTATTTGACCTCATCCTCATCCTGCGCAGTTCTCCGAGGGTTTCTCAGAACGTGAAGGCTGCCTATATCACCATCACAGATTTTCCGCACGAGCATTCTGCAATGGTTGGCTCAGCGATCGGCGAGGTCATTCATAGATGTCCAAATTTCAAAGATCTTATCTTGATTTCAGGCTCGCTTGAAGGTGGCTCCGACGACAACCCCCGTTTGAGAAATCTTCCGGATTTTGGTTCTCAAACATATGACCAAGTGCAATCGGTTTTGATCCGTAATAGTCAGTCTATTCAGATACCGGCTACACGGTTTCTGAGCCATTTCCAGCACATCACAGTACTCGAACTCAACGACGTGAATCTACGCGACATAGCTGACGAGCACACGAATTTGCATTTGAATCACGTTGAAAAGCTTCTCCTGACGGCGTGTATCCTGGGCCAAAAAGATATTACCATGCTTGCAGACGCGTTGCCAAATATCGAATCCTATTCCTGTACTGCTGCATATACGGGCGCAATCGATCTCGCCATGGCAATTTTGAATCGCACATCTTCACTGAAAACGGTTCATATAGACGCCTGCTATGGGCGTGACGTTGTTCCAGTAATTCCTGAAAAGTTCTGGACTAGTCTTGAAAATATCACGCTGTCAAATTGTTTTCCAGTGTCGCAGAGATTTCTGCCGTCGTGTATTGGTTCAACAATCACAGAGCTGCCTCGGCTGAAGCACCTGACTATATCGGCACATGTTCATGCCAGCAATCTCAATCCAAGTGTCTATAAAACTCTCAATGATTTACGAGATGCGCTGGTTCGCCTTGAAAGGCTCCTTCTGATAAAAGATAATGTGTTACAGAATGAGGTCTCAGCGAGTGTTGAGATTATTTGTGCCGGAGTTAATGTGATGGCCATTTATGGAGCCGATATTGAAAGACATGGAGTGGATCAGAAAAACACAACAGATTCCAGGATGCTTTTGCAGGCGTCGGTCGGCCAGGGAATCAATATCATTTCAGGTTCAGACATGCAAGAATTTCAATTATTGATAAAGCAACGTTATATGCCATTCCCGTTATCGGGTTGAGTTGGTTTAGCTGCGATTTTATACATGTAAAACTATCGAGTGATCGAGCGGCGAGATTGTGAAAAGTTGAAAAGAATCTAGGAGAATCTGTTTGAGTCACCGCTGAATATCTTTGGAATGCTTGGGAAACCCGGTCAATCTGGGGGATGTGTAATATATCTCGTGAATAAACTATCGCTCAACAACGACTTCAACACCATCTAAACTCCAAAGCCCAACCAAATCCCTTAGATCCGTAACTACCAGCACTCGTCCACCATGGCAAAGCCGGACTACACCTCCAGGTGTACTGATCGCATCGCTCTTTTCATCTCTCTTCACTAACACAGAACCCCATCTATTCAGGCTTGAAATGTTCACAATCGGCAAAACGTCCTTCTTTTCTTCATCTCCGACATGCCAAAAATCAATCTTTTGAGCAACGGTGACTGGATCGTCTTCCTCATTGTAATCTCCTTTTGTAATTTCCTCATGCAGCACTTGTCTCACCGCAGCCTCGAAAATCAGCGGTGACGGCTTCTCGGCACCAACTTCACACGACAAGACGACGTCCGAATCACGTTCAATCCACGCTTTACCCGTCACTCCAAACTGATCACCCGCGTCGGAATCAACTACGTGCGTTCCCGGTTCGGCTGCAAGAATTCCTAGTCCGCGTAACACGCACCGCGCGCGGGTATCAGAATTGGAAATGATGCCTAGCCTGGTAGAGCTTTCTGCGTTGATGAACGAGTCTAGAAAAGGTGTAACGTCCGGATAAAGCGCGTACGCGGCGCCGGAATTAAACCGCTCATATAGTCCAAACACGAACTGCTTCCGTGCCTCCTCCTCTACCGCTAATGCAGCTGATTCTGCTGCTTCAGATGTCCTGAACGCCGGCGCCCCCGCAATAGTAAATGCCGCCCTGATTACCGTACACCACCATTCAGTCTCGCCTCCAGAGTAATTCGGATGAGATTTTGCCCGAGATTTATATGCTTCGTAAAATGAGGACGCGATAATGGCTGGTTGTGGTGGTGGTTGATGGGTGGGGAAATGAGACGCGTATTGCTGGACGTATTGATCTGCGACGGAGGGACGCGGGGTGTAGATTGTGCCGTATGCGTCGAGTGTCAAGAGCCGCGGAGGCGGAAGTTTCAGTCTGATAGTGCTCATTCTATATAGAGAAATGCGCATATGTATGGATGGAATTGAGATATCGCAGTGTCATGTTCATATGTTGGTGTAACTGTTTGAGTTGGAAGAGAGTATTGCCATATACGCGATTTTATATAGCCGCGTCGCTGCAATATCATGTATGGATGTCGTGTACATCTCTCCCACTCACCAACCACGTACACGCAGGTTTAAATCTATGGAAGTGGAGTCAAACAGAATCAATTGTAAATTTATAAAATTATTATATATACGGCAAGTCGATCCTTTACGGTATATAAAGCGACATGCAATTTGCTGCTCATAAATCTCAATACGCCAGCACATCCAAACATTCAAAAAGAACCAAATCTAAACGCGTATATACAGAACGACAAATGGAAAATCAAAATAAAATCAAAACAAAGCCAAATCACAAAATATGCCACGGCAACGGATTAGTGAAATGACTAGCCTAATAGCACTTCCCATCCCCATTCACGCATGACTGTACTCCAATGCGTAAGTCCCGCCTTCCACTTCCATTGTCCCTTGAGCAAATCCTTCCGTCTCCAGACTTCTTCGATAACGTCAAACGCACGATCGACATTACCCATCTGCAAAAGTCTCGACAGATCGGCCCATCGCTTGCGAGCAATGGCGCGCATCTGAGGCGAATCGACTTCGCAAGCGACTGAGAGCAGCGGGAAAATATGCACAACGCATGTTCGCGACGTGGTCGGAACAGATCCGAGCATCTCGAGAAGCTTGGCTGTGATGACCTTGGTTGGGGTCTCGGTCTGGACTCCGAGTTCAAGCTCGACGATAGATGACGGAGATTCCTGGGAATCTGTGCTTGGTCTTCGCGGAGGACAACATGCTGCAAGCGACGGCACACACTGGTAAAGATATAACAGCGTAGCGTACTTGTAAGCCTGCGCGGTCGCAATACATGACGAACTGTCATACGCAGGATCTTCACATTCGATAAACGGCTCACGTAACCGCGGCTTCCACGCTTCCAGCTCATTTTTGATTGCAATAGCACCCGCGACATAGATATCGTCACGGCCAGATAACCGGACTTGTCGAACGAGCGCGGCAACTTTTCCCATGATTGGGAACAGAGACTGCGCGCATCCCATGAGCGGGTCAACTGTGTCGTAGTCATCGCCAGTAGCACCAAAGACCTCCTGCTCATCTTGCAGCTCCACAGCTCCTCCGGTCTCGTCCTCATCATCCGACGTAAGTTTAGCGATGACGGCAATGTACATCCACACATTGTACAGAAACTTGAATCTCTTGAGTCGTGCAAGCTCCATAGGTGACTGCTGAACCGCATGTGGCAGACCCCGTCGAGAGCAAACAAACTGACGAATCAGGATACGCGCGCCGCGAAGATGCGCGATTCCGGTAGAAATATGTCTGTCCCAGGCTTCCGCAAACGCGAGGGTCAAAGTTGTAGCAAGCGCAACATCGGTCGGCATATTGTTGTTTAGGCCCGTGACGAGCTCGCTGATTGCGAGACGCATATGATCGACACCTTCTATTCTGTAAGCGGGTGTTGTGGCGGCAGCGTGAAAGCTCGACATGGCCGCGAGGCCGTGGTAAAGCGCTGCGTGGGAGTGTGCGAGCGGCCAGAAGAGCGTGCGCCATGGGTTGTCTGTCGGGGTGTCCTTCATGGACATGACACTTGCTGTGGCTGTGTGGAAGAAAAGCGCGGTCCGTGAGACTGGGTCCAACGAGGGCATGGACGGAAGCAGCATGACATCGTATGTGTTGACGGGGCCTGTAGGATCAATACCGTAAGCTCCGATACCGGAAGTATCGGCGTTACCATTTTCTCCAGAGAGAATGAGACTAGGAGACAGTAGACTGAGCGGATGACTGCCGAGCGAAGACGCAGAAGCCGCGATAGCAGCGTCCTGGCTCGTGATGGGCGCGTACGCGAGCTGGAAATACTCTGACGGATTCTCAGCAAAGCTTCCGTCGGTGGGAAGCTGGATGTCGGTGTCTATGGAATTTGTAAGAGTAATAGCCATGGCGTCGGAGCCTCCGACGGGCGAAAATGCCATGGGTGCCGACAAGGGCGAGAACCGGGGAGAAAAGCTGGTGGTATTGACGGACGTGTCGGACGAAGTTGGGAGTTGGAAAAACTGGAGCGCCGGAGAAGGTTCGGTGGATTCTGTCGGATGCGGTGGCAGCTCGATGATTTCCTCAACAACAGGCGCCGGTGCGGGAGCGGGAGGAGGAGACTTGCGTCGCTTCGTGATGGAGGACTCCTCGAAGAGGCGCCACTTGAAGTCGCGCTTGTAGCCTCCACACTCGACTCGACGTTTTTCGCCTGCAGGTGAGCATGAGCCGGGGTAGCAACAAATAAAGAAGAGACTTACACTGCAAACAAGTTGGTTTTGTTTCATCGCATTTCAGTCGTTTAGCTTTGCAGGTAACGCAGCCTGAAGGAGAAAGGTCAGCAAAAATAAAGCACGCTTCGGAAGACAAAAATCTCAGCTCTTTCGGCGTAACGCACCATTTCGACTTTTGGACTGTTTGACCTTTGGCGGGACCGACGCGGTCTTTGTGGGCGCCGTCATGGTTCGAGATAGAGTAAGAAGCAGCACAAGCAGGCCAGCGTGTCAACAAAGGGAAGGAAAAGGGTGGCGGGAGAAGGAGCGGGCCGGACGGCACGATACTGGTGGCTATCGGCGGGCGCGTTCCGGAGCGAGCAGACGCCGGACGGAACGGGCAGCAGCAGCAGAAGCGGCAACAAAGTCGCACAAAAGCACACGGGAAGAAGCCGGCGGACTGCAGCGCGGAAACAAGAGCAGGAACAACACACACCGCGCCAGTCAGGAATGCGTACGGAAAGCAACAAAAGTTCGCGATGGTGGCTTGAAGGGCGGCGACGCCTTCTGGTCCGGGACCCGAGCTGGAGCCACGAGGCGCGCGGCGTGTGCGGGTCACGTGAAGTGCATCACGTGACGCACTTATCGGGCTCTATCGCGCCAATCAGCGTGCGGCGACTGAGTCACGGCGAGCGACGCGTAAACAGAGCAACAACAACAAACGCGTCTATCGACGCGTCCGCGACGCGTGGCGCGCGGACCCGTCGGCCGCCGAGCGAGCCGGCATAAACAGCAACAAGCAAGCACAAACAGTCGAAAACAAAAATAAACAAACAAGCCGCCAAGGGCCACCGTCCGGCGCCGCGCCACCACCGCCACACGCACCGCCACACACGGCCTATCTCGGACTCGCGCATCGAGACTTTCACGCTTTCAGACTTACCGCGATAATTCAACTGCTTTACCACCCTCCTCCTCTTGCGCCGAAATCCACAATGAGCAAACTCCCCATTGCCCGCATCGCCATCACCGGCGCCGCTGCCGCCGCGACCGCCTACGCGGCCTCGCTCTTCGTCACGTACCGCTCCAACAAGGCCTCACCGCCCCGCTCTAACCCTCCCACGACCTCCTACCCCGACTACGCGCTCTCCGAGCACACTTTCGTCTCGCCCTCTTCCGGCCGCACCATCTCCTGGGCCGAGTACGGCTCACCCGAGTCCACCAACATCGTCGTCTACGAGCACGGCAACCCGGGCTCGAGAGTGCTCCCCGTTGGTCCCAACATCAAGGGCAAAGACATCCGCGTGCTCGGGCTTGACCGTCCTGGAATCGGCTTCACGTCGTTGCCCGTCGCAGGCAAGACTATCATCGAGACCGCCATTTCCGATGTCGCCGAGCTGCTCGAGTATCTCGAGATCTCCGAGAAGGTCATGCTCTGTGGATTCTCCGCCGGCGGACCGCACGTGCTCGGAATCATGGCCACCATCCCCGACAAGATCCGCCGCACGTTCTGCCTTGGACCTGCGAGCTACTTTGACGACAAGATCACTTGGTCCGACGTGAGCCCCGGCTCGAAGACCGCCAACTGGCGTGCCATGTATTACCCCAGCTACTTCTACTACAACTTCATTTTAAATGCTGCTTCTGTCGTCGACTGCTCGAACGTGATTGAGAGCATGAAATCCTTCTCCTCCCCCGGTGACGCCATTTTCCTGTCTGAGCACCCCGTCGAGGCTAAGGGCTGGCAGTACGTCAACTACGAAGCTTACCGTCAGGGTGTCGAGGGCTACGCTGTCTCCTCTGTCGAGATCTTTGGTGCCTCTGCTTCGTACAAGCCCTGGCCCGTTCTGGGCGATATTGCGAGCCTGAAGGGCATCGAGGGCCAGAAAGTCACAATTATCCACCGCGAATCCGACCAGCTGACGCCGCTTTCTGGCTCGCGTGACCTTGTCAAGCGTCTCAAAGCCGCCGGCGCGGACGCTGAGATCATCGTGCCCGAAGGTCCCGAGGGCGGACATTTCCAGGCTTTGAACTTTGGTTTTGATTTGATTCTCGAGCAGGAGTGCGGTCCCAAGGCGGAGTAATATCGCTGCATGTATATATAGATCATAAAAAAATCGTAATCAGTGCTAAATCACACACAAAACGAGACAACAAATAACAAAATCCTAGAACCAATGAACACCATTAAATTCGCCTCGATTTCTATCAAAAACCCTACTCAAAACTCTCGTCATCCTCGTCCGCCATGTCCTGCAACCCACCCGTCCCAACAACCAGATCCGCAAATTCATCCAAATACCGCTGACCTCCCAAGTTTGTCATAATGTAGTCTTGCAACGGCCGACTATATTCATTCGAATCTGATCCCAGATATGTGAAGATTGCTCTCAGAACAGCCCATTGCGGATGCGGCGTTTGGTTGTAATTTGTGCCGAGAAACCTGTCTTGCTGATTCTTGAACGCGCGCCGTTCAGCCGGGATGTGGATACAACCGTGTTTGATATGGATCTGTACGTTTCGCCGTTCAAAGTCTGCTCTCATCAACAGACTTCCGTTGCACTCAAACAGTTCTCGCCGGCCTGTACAGCGTCTCGTTAGCTCCTTCACTCACGATAAAACACAAAACTTGGACCACATACGCGTCTTCTTCGTCGCCACGTCCAAATGCGGCATATTCGCCTTCTCCTTCGACCGTGAACAGATGTAATACACTTTAAACGTCCGCGAGACCTCGTTTTTCTTGTTATTCCGTCGCACGAACAAATATCCCGTCGCGTCAAACACCACGTTGATAAGCGCAGTGAACAGCTCTTTCGGCTCCTCCAGACTCTCTGCAAACTGATCCAGCTGCGCACCAATCGATCCTATCGCGGGTAACTGCAGCTTTGAACCGAGCAAGAACTCTGTGTTTGTGATGTGGTCGAACGCGGGACTTGGTTCTGATTGTCCGTCGCTGGAGGCGTTGTCGGTGGGAAATCCCGGAGGTGGCACGTATCGGATTAGATCTTTGCGGAGATCGCGTGTAAATATATAGTAGTTCTCGTATGCGGGAGGATCAGGCATCTGTGCTCGCTCTTCAAGTGCTTTCATGGTCTCATTTCGTCTCTATCAAATCGGGTCGTATTAGCACTCTGTCTTGCTCCGCTATAAACAAGTGGACAAACCTTTTCTTTCTTCAGTATCGAGCTTAACTCGCGGCACCGCGAGCACCGTTTCAAAACTCGTCCGGCGGCTAGAAACTCAGCTACGGGCTTCATATGCCGGCACCGATTACATCTCCCTTGTCCCTCCTGCAGCATTTGCTGCCGCTGTTGTTGCTGCTGTTGTTGCAAAATTAGCTGTTGTTGCTGTAACTGCTGTTGTAGTAATAATTGCTGTTGCTGCTGTTGCTGCTGCTGTTGCTGTTGCTGCAAAAGTAATGCGGGCGGCGGTAGTATCTGGCCTAGTAAGTGGTGGTTCTGCGGGATCACGCCTGGAGTGCCTGGTACACCGTTGTTGAGAACCGTCATGTCGTTCGGGGACATGGTGGCCGCAAAGGCGTTCATGTCGTAAGACATGGCTGCTTAGTTCCCTGGTCCCGAATTGCTTCTGTCTATAGCTTCTGGTTGTGAAATGTATATCTGCAGTTGCGATTCAAGATGGAGCGCTGCATGAACCCGCGTACAACTTTAAAATTGACGACGCCAGCTCCCAACGTCAATTGTCCCAAGGCGCGTATTTCTGTTCTGTCATTTTAGATAACCTCTCTCTCTGCTCGTTCTCTCTGATTTCAGTTCGATCACTTCTTAGATTTAAATCCCAACTCCCGAGTCCAGGTATCCGGGACAAGCAGAAGTATAGAATTTAGCTGCTTGTTTTTAACAAAATCCTGAATCCCTGAGGTGACTTGCGATGGACACGAAGAGATCTCGACCACTAAATGATTAAAACAGTGCAATATTTTTATCCAAACTCCAAACCAATGACCCAACGGGGCTCTATAATACATATATACACCTCAGTAACCTCACTAATCAACCCTCAACCTCAGGGTTCACATACCCCCTCGCAATCCCCCTTCTCCCATCCTCCACTTTCGCACCTTTCCTGCCATCCTCAACCTCCTTCTCCACCTCATCCTCTTCCGCAAAGTCAGACCCCAACCCACTCCAGAACGTCCGCGACTGTAAATAAGCAGCAGCAGTTGAATAATGCTGTGACCCCCTCGTCGCGAGATCTCCCGCGCTGCCGCGTGTACTGACTGTCGACGACGCGGGCGCCGCCGTCAGAGCCGGACGCGCGGAATCTTCAATCTCGACAGATACGTGCTGCTTGTTCTTCTGTGACGGCGCATGACCCCGCGCGTAAAGCGGTCGCACCGTGACGTATTTGCCTGTAACCGGGTCAAATTCTGGCGGCGCGTCTTCGTCATCATCGTGCTCATCTTCCGTCGTTCCCGCATCAGCATCCTCGTCCTCATCGCCATCCTCATCTTTCAAACTCAGAACTTTCTCAAACTCAAGAACCCACTCGCCACCACCCCATTCAATCTCTCTTTTCAGCGCAAGCGTAAGCTCGTACGGCGTCACAATCGGCTTATAATACTCTCCCTCGCGATCAATGATAACTCCTCCACGAGCGCACCCAACAACGACCCACGCGTCCACGACGTCAAAATTTGCTAGTTTAGCCACATTCGGCTTACCAACCGCAATAACGTAATGTTTCTTTCCAGCCGCTCGGATTGCTGCTTTCAAAGAATCAATGAGTTGAGATGACGAACGTAGCGAGAGCGTGTTCACGAGGATGCCGATTGTGGACGCGGAACGCGCAGTGAGCATGGTTTGATAGCGGCGGGCTAGTGGGGGTAAGAATGCAGATTGAGGGGAGCCGGTTGTGGGGTCGATGATGATCGGCCGTGCATTGAAGAGGGTTGTGAGATGCAGATGGGCGGCGGGGGGAAGTGCGCCGATTTGGAATAAAGTGTACTCCGAGAGCGGGACGGATAGTGGAGGGTGTGCGCGGTGAGGGATGGCGGATGTGACAGTGTGGGTAGAGGTAAGAGGTGTGAGCAATGATGGCGGAATGACTACTTCAGTCGGCGGTGTGGCGGACATATCTGGTAGTTGGGTTTCCGGGGCCGAGAAGCAGGGTACTGTGGTGAGCACGTTGGGATAGTCGGATAACAGATCTCGAAGCCGGTCGACATGGACTTGGAATGGAGTTTCCGCAACTATGAGAACGTGCGCGTTTTTGTCCGAGATTTCGGCCTTGAAACTTGCCGCTACGGCGTCCACGTCGAGCTTGTCTTCGCCAAACACGTAAATCACCGGCGTAGCAACGACCCTGTCGACCGAGTCAGCTCTGCAACCATACAGCCACACCAAATCCACAAAAAAAAGACAAAACTCACGGACTCAGGCAGGACACGCCGAAATGCACGACAACGTCCGCGCCCACATGCTGCGCAGCAATCTCGTCCACGCAACACTCCGAATACGACGTATCCCCCAACACATACGTCAACACCTCCTCCGCGCACCCAGCCGTTTTCAGCTCTTGACCAAGCGCAGCCGCAACCGCAGTCGAATGTGCCAGTAACGCGTCCGGGAACTGCAACGCTATACGCAGATATTTCTTGTCCACGAGCTCGCGCGCCAGTGTCGACAGATGGTATTGCGCCGTGATCTGGGACCGTGGTGGGGCGGCTGATTCTGGCCGAGCGGCAGCACGCGCGTAGGTCGGCTGTGAGGACAGTACGGGCGCTTCAACTGTTGAGCTCATCGCGCGTACAGTGGCCGTGGGTCGTGAACAGGCATATATATGGCTTGCAGTGTGAAATCGTAGAGTCGTGAGTGGAGGTTTTTTTTGACAAATTAACAAAAGTTTTGAGCCGCGCGATACGAGTCCCTTGTAAAAGCTGACACCGAGACGCGGTTTGTCGCGGAAAAAGTCGTAAATTGAGAAAGAATTCGATCCCGAGGTTGGCGAATATTTATGCAGGAATTGTTGTAGATTTTATATACAGTTGAGTGTCGGTTTGTTGCTACGTGTTTAGCAGCCGGAGTTACAGGGCTTTGTGCATTCTGTGTATTTGAATTGGCAGTTCGGTGAATCCAGCGCGCGGTCGTTCTCGAGGGCGCACCGCACAGCAGAGCACATTGCAGAGAACCGCGTATAACGAGATGGCATTCGCGTCGTCCCGGAGGTCTGCATTTGTGCGGACAGGCACGGCGACGAGTATATGGCTGCGCGGGAGTTTAAGTGATCAGTTTATCAGTCGGTGCGGTGGGAGGTTACTATACATCGACGGCGTTCGCGAGAGTCAAGAGATTCGACAATGCGCTCGGCGGCAGCAGTATTCACAGGCGGCAGTCACGGCACCGCGGAAACCACAGGCTACGGAGGAGAATTTTTTTAAACCGAATGGGCAGATTTCGAAGCTGAAGAAGTCCGTGCTGAGCGGAATTGAGGTAGGTCATCTTTTTTTTCTGGTAGAGAATTGAGAAGAGCTGACGGTCAAAAAATACAGGACGCGACATACCACCCTCCACCATTATGCCACGGCCCGCCAGCACCGCCACGCAGCAAACAGAGCACGGCGAATTTATACATGCAGCTCGCCAAACCACGGCTAACGGCGCTGATCGTGCTGAGTGCCATGTCAGCCTACGCGATAACTCCGCAAGCAATCGGATCAGTACCGACATTGCTCTTCCTAACCGCCGGCACGACGTTGACCAGCGCGAGCGCAAACGCGTTGAATATGGCGCGTGAGCCAGTGTTTGACGGGATGATGTCGCGGACGAGAGCACGGCCGATCGTGCGTGGTCTGGTGTCGACTAAACAGGCGGTCATGTTTGCTGCCGCGACGGCAGTTATCGGCAGCGGCATGCTGTTCTACGGAGTCAACACGGAGGTCGCGGTGTTGGCAGTCGTCAACATTGCGCTTTATGCGGGGTTGTACACGTCCATGAAGCGTACTTCGATTCTCAACACCTGGGTCGGCGCGGTTGTGGGCGCGATTCCGCCGCTGATGGGGTGGAGCGCAGCCGGAGGATCACTGCTCGATCCCGGTGTTTGGTGCGTGGCCGGGTTATTATACGCATGGCAGTTCCCGCATTTCAACTCGCTCTCGTTTAATATCCGGGAAGAATACCGCGCGGCGGGATATCGCATGGCAGCTTGGGCGCGACCTGCGCTGAACGCGCGCGTCGCGTTACGGTATTCGATCGCGATGATCCCGCTGTGTGTGGGTCTTTGGTACTGCGGTGTGACGGACGCCGTGTTTTTAGTCGACAGCACGGCAGCAAACGCGTGGCTTGTCGCGTGCGCCGTCACATTCTGGCGCGAGTGCCGGACCGGGACGCCGGGGAAGGCTGCGAGTGGGGCCGCGCGGAGGCTGTTTTTCGCGAGTATTATTCAGCTGCCGGTCGTGCTTGTGCTGGCGATGGTGCACAAGCGTGGGTTATGGGACGGTGTGTTTGGGGAGATTCGGAGGCGGTGGAATGGGGGTGAGGAGGAGGAGGATGCGGATCTGGGGGATGTGGAGGTCGTGGAGGAGCTTTTTGAGACCGAGTAGGCAGTAGCTGCTTCTTTGGAGTTGTACATACGAAATTGCATATATATCTCGAGATTATTCAACACAGAATCTACCTTTGATTTTCACATGCTGGGTGTACAGACAGTACAGTGATACAGTTTTATGATATCGCTCGTAGCTGACGACGCGCCGTATCCGGCTACGCCAGACTTGGACTGGGCCTGGCGGCAGATGCCGGGATTTGGACCGCCGTACACGACCGCGATACGGACCGCAGCTGACAGGTCCCTGGCCCGCCACCGCGCGCACGAATGCAAGGCACGAGGCACCGGAAGCACACATCGACGTATTACGTAGATCTGAGTCAATTATTTCAGGATTACAAGTCTTAGAATTCTCCGGCTCCGCGCGCCGGAGCCCTGGGTCTGGATTGCATCTGACTGTTATCAGGGTCCAGGACTCCACGGCACGTTCGAGCGTGCGCTTCGTTAAAGTGCCGTTTACTCACTCACTCGTTTCGCTAACTATTACTAACCGACCTACAGCTATTAACTATCGGAAGTTGTTTATTTGGCCAAAGTGCCTGCTGACTGTGCTCAGTGCTGATCCAAACACAAACCAAGCCGAGGCAAAATGCCACATCGAATAGGAAATTCGGCGAGGGCCGGCGTAATGAGAGGATTGACGGTGGTAGTAGCACGGCCGTGGCGGCCGCGGTATCGGGTACGTCGACTCTCGACGCTTCTCGGTTTCCGGAGAGGCTCTGCAGAGCTAACCCGCATCCGGACGGCATTCACGTGCCTTGTGCCTTTGTCGTTTCGGTTTCTTTGGCCTTACGCGTCTGGCTCTGGCAGCCATCAAAGGAAGCAGATTAGGCAGTTATAGCGGTTTCCCTGGGCGCGAGCTATCGCGGGAATTTGAGACGGAAGTTTTGAGCTCATTTTGGCGCGTTCTGCGATACCGTTGTCTGTTGTTTGTTGATGGATTGCCGTGCCTGGCGAGAGAGTTGTGAACTTACCGAATTTAATGAAAAAATATGCGAGCGCGCCAAGCTTACTTAAAATAGAGTGCGATCGCCCAGATCTGTGTTTGTTTTGTTGTTTTCGTTTGCTTTAAATTTGATCTTTGTTGTTGCCCGTCTGAGCAGAGAGTAAATAAACCAGTTTTTGACTGCAGATTGGAGAATCTAGATCTCACACAGAAGTCAGAACAGCGGAAAACGTGGGGATTCGATGCTGTACAGCAGTCTTGGCACTGCGGGTAAGATTTCGTCTTGGCCGAGGCGACCCGAACTGGCCCAACTGGGCTAGGAAAAAAGGAGTAAAAGGGACGAAGCAGCTAATGGCAGCGGTCCGTTTACGCATCTCGCTGGGCCCTCATTCTTCAATCCTGTAGGCCTACATCAACTGTGGGTCTGCGTACACTCTGTAGTGTCAAAGAACTCAAAATTAGAGGATGGGAATGACATAAATATCGCGCTGCATTCCTCGCGCCGGCCTGGACGGGCCTGACAGGGCAGACAGTGACGTATTTCCCTGAAATGGCAAAAGCGCCATGATTTGCCATGGTCTTTGTATAACTGACAATCTGACAATTCAATTGACAGACCCACTCAGGCACTGACAAGAATGTGACTTCTGCCATAAGTAAAGGCTGATAGAACGAAGTAGTATACGAACCGCGAATACGTGATCGGCCCCTTCCGAGAATGCCCCTTCAACCCGCTGTCTTTGAGTCGACGAGTGGGTCGGTCTGTTGGTTATTGGCAATTGACCCTGGCTTACCCCCGTCTGCCGCCCACGATGGCGGTACTCTACTTAGTACTTTGCCCCTTAGAGCTCGCTTGCTGGCTCGGCTCCAGAGATCGAGATCGAGATCTGATCGCGAGTTCGAGCGACGTCCGTGTAACATGTACACTGTACATCGTACCACCTACGTCGACTAAGTCACATAAATATATTCGTGAGAGATGGGATAAATACATTAACTTCACGTGGACCCTATTAATTGACCTCTGACCATATCCGTCCACCGAGAGTACTATCGACTATACTCTGTCGTCGCCCAGCATGATTGTACAGATTTGCTCGTAGCAACACAAGCAGCTAAAATGAATATAAAAAAAACAAAACACAGGCGCCTGCAGAAAGCAACAAATTAGAACAAACTGGAGAAAAAAATATCAAACACACGTGAACAAATAATCGCTTTAATATACAGCCTGCCAGAACCAGATCGGCTCTGCGCAGGCGCTGGCTGTACTCGAGCACTTCCAGTACTCGCCCACCGCATGCAAATTAAACCACACAAACAGAAAACAAACACCCGCGCACGACAGACAGCAAACAACAGGGGAAAACAGAAAAACAGGTAACAATAGAGAAGATCACCGCAGGCTGTCGAACTTGTCTGCGTCCGCCTTTAGCTGCTTGGCTTGCTCCTGCTCCTGCGACTGTGCTTTCTCGACCGTGCCGGACGCTGGGACGGCGCCCATGCCGGCGTGCATCGCGTCCGCGGCTATGTCTATCTTGCCCGAATCGTGGATTAGTCCTACGGGCGGCGCGGGCGGAGCTGGTGGTGCTGGTGGTGCGGGTGGTGCGGGTGCAGCTGGTGGTGCTGGCGGTGCGGGTGCAGCTAGGGGTGCTGGAGGAGCCGGGGGAGGTGGTGAAGGAGGCGCAGCTGCAGCGGGAGGTGCGGGAGGTGCAGGAGGAGCGGGAGGAGCAGCAGCAGCGGGAGGGGCGGGAGGGGCGGGAGGCGCAGGAGGAGCAGGAGGTGGTGGAGGGGGAGGAGCATCCTGCGAGCCGTGCTCGCCGGCCGGGACATTCTTTGACGGAGCAACAGGCGCCACTGGCGCTTTCGGAGCAACCGCAGGCACCTTGTCGAGCACGAAATGCGCCTTATCTGCAGCAACCGGCTCGACCGAATCCAGCCAGTTCAGCACCATCATGATCCGCAACAAGTTCCCCCGGATTCCGGCATGCTTGCCGTCAATCAGCGTAGACTGCACGGTCGCGTTCCAGGTTCCCAAAACATCGAGATCCTTGGACGCGCCGATCGAGCGCATGCCCGTCTCAAAAACCTGCAGCGCCTTGACGCCGTGCTTGATCAGATCACGGTCGATCATGGCCGGTCCGGCGGCGCCGGGGGTCACAAACAACTGCGCGCGGCCGATTCCGGTCTTTAGTCGCTCGGAGATCGTTCGCTGGATACTCGTGATCCAGCCCGAGGTCGCCTGCACGTCGAGATCGTTGTGGTGGCCCTGGCCATAGACAAACGCGACGGGCTTGGCGGACGTCTGCTGTTCGATCGCGTCGCCGAGACCCGCGAGCTCTGCCGACGACGGCGGGTACGTGGTCATGACATGGTTCTGCACGTTCAGCTTGCGCGCGTCGCACTTTAGCGACGACAGGTCAAACTTGGCCACGTCGGCCGAGTTGAAGATACCCTGCACACCGCACTTGAGCGTGTCGAACTGACCGTCGCAGAAGCACGATTCGCGCTCGTCCTGTCGGAAATTCCATTGTGTGACGGCGCCAAAACCAAGATCCTCGCGCAGCAGGATATGCAACGCGCCGACCGCGTGCCGCATCATCGAGTCCCCGACAAACAGGATCTTATCGAATCGCGACACGATATCGCAGATCTCGGCACGGTCGTACCAGCGCATGTCACATCCACGCGGCATATACGGCGCGTCAAGCCCGACCCGTCCGCCGTCCGACATCGCGTCAAGGACAGCGGTCTTGGACGCGCAGAGGGGTTCGAACGGTCGATGAAGCTGCAAAGACGAGACCTGGCACGTGTCGCGGTTCGCGAAACGCGAAAAAGTGTCGACCATATCTGACGCGCGCGAGCCCGGATCGGGAAGGGGAAACACGTGGGACGCGCCTTTGTACGCGATCCCGTCGAGCGCGACGGGGGATTGATCCTGGCCCGGCGCGACGCCCTTGCGCGAGCGCGTCGAGCCCGCGGACGCGGCGTGCGCGACCTTTGCGAGATCGTGCCTCAGGATCGCGTCCGAGGGCTCGGAAGCAGCGTAGTAAGCTGACGGCTGGGACGGCGAGGCGAGCGAGAAGAAGGTCCAGAGCAGCAGGCCGGCCGCCAGCACGAGCGCGATGTTGGGGCGCGCGAGCGCGCGCCGCAGCCGCGGGTTGGACGGACGGGGCATGAACGGCAGCGGAGACGGGGACTGCGAGAGAGGAGGCGGCGACGAGCGCGGCAGGCTCATGCTGTGGGGGGGTTTTTTCAGAAGGAAGAGACCAGGGCGGGAGGAAGCGGCCTTGGGGGGGTTGGAGGGGGGGAAGAGGGAGAGCGCGACGGGGAAGGAGGAGGAGCAGCGGAGCGGAGCAGCAGGAGGCCGTGACTTAAGAATCGACGCTGCGCGGCGCGTCACGCAGTTCGGTTTTGTGAGCGCAGCCGCCGCCCGCGTACCGGTACGCGTCGCCCCGCGGTCACAGTTTTGCGTGACCCAGCCGTGAGCCGCGCTAGCCGCACGCGGACACATGGCCGAATCGGGCCGCACGGCACGTGCTGCGGCGAACTCTAAATGGCGGGCCGGGCTAATTTGTGCCTGGCGGCTCGGTTTGACGGCCCACGAAGCGCTGCCCCGAGCGGAGCCGTGTTTGTTGTGTTCTGGCCGGACGCGGCAGGCTGACAACAGACAGCAGACAACAAACAGCAGACAGCCGACGCGTCGCACGCGTCGAGATGGCAGCTTCGGTCAGGATGCGCGTCGGTTCTCTGATCTTGTTATTCTTGCTAGACTGCTAGAGGATTGTATTGGCGATCATGCTGTTTCCGGTCAACGCAGATTCGCCATCTCTGAGACACGCCCGAATCGGCGCAGCGTTCGGCTGGTTCGAGATCAGATCAGACTGTTTCTTTTTATTTCTATTTCGACCAGAGATTCGCTTAGCTTCTTAGTTTGTACTTTGTACGTTGTACATCGACCATCGTATTAAATATATAGCACCGGCTGCGCCTCCATGCATAAAACTAGTCAGTAGTCGAGTCGTACGCAGTACGCACTATATATTTCCCAAATTGCAAATATAATCTAGTCAGCCATCCCAACGCTACACGACTGCAACCTCCGCCACCGTAGACCCCAAATCCTCATCTTCGTCCTCCATCCACGACCCGCTCACCACCACCGCCGCCCACCGCGACACGACCCCGTCAAGCTCTAATCTCGTAATGTTCCCCGTCCGCAGTGCCACCCGAGCCGCATCCACGGCGTCCCACGGCGCGGAAACTTCTACTCGCTCGTCCCTCACGGCCCACTCAAACTCCGCCGCAGTGGACTCGTAATCCAACTTGTCTGTAAACCCGACAGACACGCGTCGCGCAGGCACAGCGCCCCAGTTAATCTCGACCGCAGACACGTTCCGGCTCTGCCCCAGATCCACAAGCAACGCAGCTGGCCCCGTCGTCGCCGGTCGCCAGGACGTCGAATTCGAGCCGTCTACCGCGGCAAGCGGGAAATGGCCCTTCACCCACGTCGCGTTCGACAGCGCAGGCTGACACTGCGCTTGGTTGCCCGGCACGAGCGTGCCCGCCAGATCAGCCCGCCGCGTCGCGACGTACACGGTCTCGCCGGGAAGCAGGTCGTGGAACTCATCCTCGCCAATTTGCACTGTTGCGTAAACCGCGTCGGACGAGGACTCGTTGTGACGGTAAATAATCGTTTCGTTCAGCTGCAGTGTAACGTCAAACACGCTCCCGCGCCATTTCATGCCGCGCACAGTGTACCCGCTCTTGATCTGCGGAGGCAAACTAGGATCAAGATAAAACGTATCTTCGCGTGGCCGGAAACCCGTGAACCCGTGCGTCAGCGCCTGCAAGAACCCGCCATTACCCGTCAAAAATGGGAAAGCTGGGTGCGTGCCGCCATTCTGGGACGGGTTGTCGTTCATCTGCTCCGAAAACTGGTAAAATGGCGCGCGCAAGTACGGCTGCGATGCCGCGAGCAGGTACGTGTACGCTGCACAACCCGTCGGACTCAGCTCGGCGGCATTGATCGAGAAAATCGCCCATGTCTGCGTAAAAGTCAGTAAATTAATCTCTGCACGTCGCCTATTTTTTTCTCTAAAAAAACTCAAACTCACCATCGCTGGCCCATCAGGACTCTGCGCCATCGCATAATAGTCCAGATTATCCAGGCTCTTCTCCTTCGACTGTCGATACTCGAGCGGAAAATTCAACAGCACGACGTCGGCCTGCTTGATCTCCACCGACCCATTCATTCCCGAGAATTCAAGCACGAGATCTCCGTTCTGATCCACCGGCACATACATGTGCTCCTCAATCTCTTGCCAAGCCTTCGGTGCGTCCTCGCCGAGCACCTCTGCCGCACGCGACGCCCATCCCATAAGTTTCGCAATCCCGGCATTCGTGAACGCGCCGTTGTTGACGTGGTTAGCGTATTCATCGGGGTCGGTCATGTTGTACGTATAATAGTGGCTATCATTCGCCCGCACGACATACGACGAGAACATGTTCGCTGCGTCTCTGATAACGGGGTATCCATTCTCTCGCAGCCACTCCGTATCGTTGCTCAGCAGAAACTCGTTCCAGTGCGCCTGGGCAATGTCGACGTTGATATGGTATTCATAGTCCACACATGGCCCCGTGCCGGTACAATTCCCAAACCGACCACTCGTCCACGGATAAATCGCGCCCGAGAGATTATACGATGCCGCATTCTCCAAGGCTTGATCATGCTCGCGTTGCCGGAAGTTGTTGATGCTCTGCGCCTGGTCTGGGAATAGCACGCTCAGACCGGGATGCATCCACGTATCCGCATCCCAAAACACCATCCCGCCATAAGAATCCGCAGATAAGCCCGACACAGCGATCGAGTTATCGCTCCGCCCCGCCGGCTCCGATCCCGCTCTGAGCGCGCTCAGCAAATGGAAAATCGACGCTCGCGCCGTGATTTGCAGTTCCAGGCTCTCGTCGCCGTGGAACTCAATGTCGGCCGAGTCCCAGATGGCCTGCCATGCAAGTTTATGGTCCGCCCGAGCGAGCCGCCAGCCGAGCTGAGATGCAATGCGGGCCGTGTAGGATGCCACGTGTTTCGGGCTGGCGTACGCGTCCGAGGTCGCGATGCCGACGTACTTGTGGACCGTAAATCGGTCGTTGGCTTGTAATGTAATTGTAAATGCCTGTGAAATGGTGGCGCGGAGGGTAGATGCGAGAGGGGAAGTCGTGCGTGAGGACAAGTTGACCGCTGTCGGATCGGAAAAGTCGAGATGCGAATACTCGTACGCGGTCACGTTCGTGAGACCGTATGGCCGCACACTGGTCCACATTCCCGTGTTGTCAAGAACTGAGTAATTTGACCCCATAGGTTTTGTTCTGAATGACCCAGCGCCTTCGAGGATATCAGACACCTGGACTTCAGTGTCGACGGCTGATTTCATATCAAGCTGGATCATGCCCAGTGTCGGGATCGCTTGATGAGCAATGATCTTGTACCGTAGCCAAATCGCCAGACCTTCGTCTCCGTTCGGAAGCCACGTCAATGTAGTCGTGACAGTCCCGTCCATCAGCGACAGCGTCTGCGTATAATTCCGCACATTCTCGCTGTTCACGTCAACCCCATAATGATCCCCATGCGCGCTGACATATAGCGTCGACCACACCGGCACCGTCGAGATAACACTCTCCCCGCCCCGCTCGAGCAATTCCGGGAAATTCGTCGCCGTCGTGTTATCCTGCAGATCCCAGAACCCGGCCACATACGCGCCTGTGAACCGCGGCTGGAACAGCGGCCACCCGTTCGTGAGCTCGTTTTGACTCTCATCGTCCAAACTGATACTATCAATCGCAAATCCGGTACCTTGAACTGGTAACCTGCATCCGATATATCCGTTTGACACATAAGGTTGGATCTGATACCGATTAGTCGTGTAATACGACGTAGAGAGCGTCCATTTCTCGGGATCATATGTCACTTGTTCGAGTAACGGATCTGGAAGCACGCTCCCGTTCAACAGCTGTTCCCGTAATAGTTTAGATAGATCCGCAGTCGCGAATGGAACTTGCGCGAGCACACACAGCGCAGCAATCGCTGCCGTCGTCGCATGCGTCTTCATGATCAAATTGAACGTCGAACAAGCACCAACTCTCACGCGGCTTGATCCCGCTCGCACCTATATTTCTGAATATGCTTTGCAAGTTTTTACCAACCCCTGTCCCAAAAGAATGTATTCGTTCCGTGCAACTGACTATGGATTTGCCGCAGAACCTGGCGTATGATCACTGGCGGGCTTAAAAATACAGGGTACCTCGAGAGCTGTTCGCAAAGTCCCAACTCCTCGAGACCCCGGATCTAATAAAATTAGGGTTCTGCTGCCGCCGCGCTGCAGCAGCGGAAGCCGCCATGTTCTCGTCAGCGGCCGACGCGTTCGAGAGTCTTGCGTATAGATCGGGCTGCAGGCTGCTTTACAGGTTTAAATTATCTTGTGACTTGAGAGACAATTTATTTTCTAGTTGCTTTAAACAGGCGCAAAGCAGGCGCAGAGACATGAGCGCAAAGCGCGGCTAGTACCGCATGCGACTTTCTTGCAAAGAAATTTGTATAGCGACCCATTTCGTGCTTAACGTCTTCTCTTCGTTTTCTGGACGCATTCTAATCTGGCGATAGCCACCCATCAGGTCCAGCTTGCTGGACACGGAGTTTGGCCCGATTTGCGCCAGCAAGCAGTCAATCACAAAGATGATTTGTTTTTGATAGTGATTCGTCTGATTAGAGACACCACGATCAAACAAAAGTTTCCTTTACCTGTGATTGACGACCTACTGGCGCAAATCGGCCAAACTCCCTATTGTTGATCCAGTAGACTCGGCGGCCTGAAGAAAGGATTAAAATGTTTGCAGTCTGTGCTTGTAAGATCCCGTTCTACCAATGAACGCGCTGACGAGTAGTATACGTATTCGGTGCTCTCAATCGCCAACGTCAGAAATAGTCCAGTACTAAAGAGTATGACCCGATTTGCGCCAGCAAGCAGTCAATCACGAGGTGAACTTATTCTTGATGGCTACTTTATATAGAGTAGCAAACAAGATAAAGTTTATTTACCTATGATTGACGACCTACTGGCGCAAATCGGTCAAACTCTGTGTTGTTGATTCAGTAGACTCGGCGGCCTGAAGAAAGGTGCAGTCTGTGCTTGTAAGATCCCGTTCTACCAACAAAACACACCGACGAGCAGTATACGTAATCGGTGCTCTCAATCACCAATGTCAGAAATAGTCCAGTACTAAAGAGTAAACGAAAGCTCACACGGTGATAGTGTCCTGATCAAGACATAAATCTAACCTAGCCTCTTTGATATGGTGTTTGATACGCAGTATGCGTGAGCATGTAGGCGAACACACTATGCAAATTGATGCGTTTCATTCGCAGGAATGAACTTAACAAGGACGGACCGAGTAAGCTGTAATAGAGGAAATGCAGTGTAAATATCAGGCGAGTGAATCACCCAAGTCGGCAAACGTGTCTAACAAAAGAATCTCGGTAAGTTCTGTAGAATCGGCTCACTGTATCTGTGCAGATAAAAAGATAGTGAATATATATAATAGAGGACGACGGACTAGATCCAGACTGCAGAAATCTCCTGGATGATCGGCAGCGTCTGGTGTCGCAAGTCTTCCGCAGAAAAATTGTCAAGCTAGTTAGCAGCTCCATGCGGGTATTATACGGACGGGTTGACTCAAGAGGATACGAGCATGAGCTGTTATCTGCTTCGGGCAGAACAGCACAGCTATGTAACCTGGACTGGGACGAGCTGTGCCGCAGCTTGGTGAGTCTAGCGAGTCAGGCCGTCGGTAAAACAGCCTGAAAAGAGCAAGTGAAGAAAAGAACAAAAGAACAGGCAAAACGGACGAAGCCGCGAGCCGTCCGGGCCAAAGGCGAGCCAAAGGCGGGCGCAAACCGACGTCACGGCGCATTTTCCAGGGTCAGGGCCCAGGGCTGGGGTCCAGATAAGTCGCCGCCAAACAAATTTTTCTGCGGTGAGTAATGCCCGGCGGGGTTAAATGCGCGTGGCTCCCCTTTGCAACTTTTCTTCCTCCACACACTTTGTATATTCTGTACAACCGTATAACAACAACCATGCCGCCATCCACCACAGGTTCGTACGCCCTCTCGCTGTACTATCAGTGTCCCGTCTTCTAACACCTCCGCTGCAGAATTCCAGAAAGTCGCCGAGGGCATCTCGCCGGAGCAGGTCAAGCCGAACCCCTACGGGCCCAACCCGAACGACTTCATGTCGAACGTGTCGAGGTTCCAGCTGATTGAGTCCACGCTGCGCGAGGGCGAGCAGTTCGCGAACGCGTTTTTTGACACGGCGAAGAAGATTGAAATCGCGAAGGCGCTGGACGACTTCGGCGTGGACTACATCGAGCTGACCTCGCCGGCCGCCTCGGAGCAGAGCCGGCTCGACTGCGAGGCCATCTGCAAGCTCGGCCTCAAGGCCAAGATCCTGACCCACATCCGCTGCCACATGGATGATGCGCGGATTGCCGTCAAGACCGGTGTCGACGGTGTTGACGTCGTCATTGGCACGTCGCAGTTCCTGCGCGAGTACTCGCACGGCAAGGACATGAACTACATCGCCAAGTCCGCCATCGAGGTCATCGAGTTTGTCAAGTCGCACGGCATCGAGATCCGTTTCTCGTCTGAGGACTCGTTCCGGTCCGACCTCGTCGACCTGCTCAACATCTACCGCACCGTCGACAAGATTGGCGTCAACCGCGTCGGAATTGCCGACACTGTCGGCTGCGCCAACCCGCGCCAGGTCTACGACCTCGTCCGCACCCTGCGCTCCGTCGTGTCCTGCGAGATTGAGTGCCATTTCCACAACGACACTGGCTGCGCCATCGCGAACGCCTACACCGCGCTCGAGGCCGGCGCGACCTTCATCGATGTCTCTGTTCTCGGAATTGGCGAGCGTAACGGAATCACGTCCCTCGGCGGCCTCATGGCCCGCATGATCGCCGCTGACCGTGACTACGTGCTGTCCAAGTACAAGCTGAACAAGCTGCGCGACCTCGAGAACCTTGTCGCCGAGGCCGTCAAGGTCAACATCCCCTTCAACAACCCCATCACCGGATTCTGCGCCTTCACCCACAAGGCCGGTATTCACGCCAAGGCCATCCTGGCCAACCCGTCGACGTACGAGATTCTCGACCCGTCTGACTTTGGCCTTACGCGCTACATCCACTTCGCGAACCGTCTCACCGGCTGGAACGCGATCAAGTCGCGTGTCGACCAGCTTAACCTGGCCCTCACTGACGCGCAGTGCAAGGAGGTCACCAACAAGATCAAGGCGCTCGGCGACATCCGGCCGCTCAACATCGACGACGTCGACTCGATCATCCGCGAGTACCACGCTGACCAGACCAGCGGGACCGTGGCCGCTGTCGAGGCTTAAATCAAGTCAAGAGAAGATCGATAGACATAGAATGCTTTGGATTATTTGATGATTTTATCTCTTTTTTTTCAAAAGTTTTCTCAAAAAGCTATTTACACGAAATCTTCGGGGGAGAAAATAATCTGTATTAATGTTGTGCATGGGAGTTCACTCGTCTGCAGAGGAATTGTGTTTTGTTGTTACGGGTTCAGGATTTTGGCTCGTGCTGGGTTATGTAAAGAAATAGAAGTTATCTAACTATTCTACTCGTATCTTTCCATCAGTGTATTATTTTGGATGGGGGATTTTAGACGGCTGTTCCGTACGTCATTTGCGATTCGAGATAGATATGGATTACTCGGATGCTAAAGCTCACTCCGCTGAAATCTGCATAGCTCATGGACCGGTTTATACTTGACCGCAGTTACAAACTGGATAGGTACGGTAAGTACCATGCAGGCTGTAGATTGCCAAGCGTGTCATATTGGAGTCTAGGATTTCCCAATTCACTTCCACACAAGTTCCATAAGTCAGCCGTGAATAATGGTCGGACTTGGAGTTGGGCGGTTGGGCCTGTTCTGGGCCGGCTAAGCCCGTATATAGGAACAAAAATAGGATTAAGAATCTGCTTGCAGTTTTATGCTTATTTACTGCTTTCCCGCTTAAAGAAATGAAACTCGGTGGCTGCTGAGACTTTCTATAAATAATTGTATCGTGGGCGGGAAGTACAAATACCGACCCAGAAAAGCCGGAGAGCTAAAGTGGGGGATCGACTCCTGGACGTCCTCGATCGCGGCTGCAGCGCTCCAGTTGCCGTGGCAACGGGCACGTCCAGAACACTGATCAGCAGATGCTGGCGACGTTAATGCTTCGGCAGTCTATTTATTACTTGCAGAGGCATGAAACAATTAACAAACTGATGATGACTTGAGACTCAAATATGATCGAAGAAGCTCAATCTAGATTCAATTTGTGATCGAATCGTAATCTTAAATCCGCTTCGTATTCGCTAGTGGCGCATGCAAGTAGACGGAGCGTGCAGTTCTCACAAGTTTATGCTGCACGCGCCCACGCAGCTTCGCGACTTTAACACGCCGATATTGAGAACCGAGTCGTTTAGGTTAAAGGCTCAAAAATGACAATCAATTATTAGTAAACACGCACACGCACAAGCTAGAAATTATGCAACCGCTCGCTAACACTCCGTCCCTTGCCAAACATCCGCTGCGACCCTCTCTTCGCGACAACCAACTCGTTTTCCTTGCCCGCACTGAACATCGTCCCCAGCTTTCGGCTCCACGACGACCGTCTGTTTCCCAGCATGGAGCTGCCCGAGATGCTGCGACCGGTATCGATAGATGCCCTGTCTGCGGGCACTCCGGCCGGCTTGTCCGCCAAGAGCGAGCTGTCCGAGCTCAGCGTCGTCGTGCTGTTGTCCTCGTATACGTCTGCCAGCACCGACCGATCTCTGCTAGATGTCTTTGAAAAAGCGTTAGTTGAGTGGCTCAGAACAGCTCAAAATGAAAGCTACATACCTTCGCCGTGTTAGATCCCTCACTGGTCTCGCCTGAGCGCGGCTGAACAAGCCGAGCCTGTGTAAATATGTGCTGCGTCAGCTTTCTCTGGAATGACTCGGCTCTTTCTTCCAACTGCTCCAACCGAGACTTCTGCGTCGTTACAGCGGCATCCAAAACTTCCAGTTCGGACGTCACCTTCATCTTTTCTTGTCGCAAAACCTCAATCTCACTCTGCAACCTGGAGTGCTCGTTCGTAATCAGACTACCATATTGAGTCGCGGACTCCATGAAATTGGCGTGAATTTGCGGCAGCAACGACAGAGGCTCCATGTTTGACGCCAGAGTCTCCACATCCTTCAGGACTTGGTCCAGTTTTTCCTGTGCGAGCAGACTTGTCTCCAAGCTTGAGTCGCTGCGCATCTCAGAAAACGACTTCAAGTTCTCGATTGCGGCCATGACCGCATCATTTCCTGGACGGATAGCCGAGAGGTCCGGTGAGATTGACGACTTCAGGTCTGCCAACAGACGGGCGGAATGATCGCTAGAGGCCTTGGAGAAGGAAGTGACCGAGTGCTCGTTGGACTCCTTCACCAAGAGCTGGAGTTTTTCCAGCTTGGTCGACATTATGGCCTGCATGCTGGAAATGCTCTCACTAGTAGTATCTTTGTTGCTGCGCAAATATTGCTCAATGACGGGTAGCGCCTCTGCTATCTTGATCATGGTGGCCTCTCTACCCTCGGCCTGGCTTTGAGATTCCTTAACGGTCGCGTGCACTGCCGCTATCTTACTCTCGACCGCAGAGCTATCTTGAATCTTGGAGAGGAGTTCCTTGATTTTTGCAAATTCCTGCTGTCCCTGCATGTCCCCTTGGCGCGATTGGACTTCTTTGAGACCCGAAGCAAGTCTCTCGATGGCACGCAACAGTTCATCTCTAGAGCTTTGAACAGAACTATTCAACGCAGAGATGTCTTCAGAGTGCTGAGCCGTATTCGACCTTAACCACTCCTTGATAGACGTGCCTTGATCTTCTGATATGTGCTTTAATTCCTCAGATCGCAGTTCAAGCGACTTTAATAGTGCACGGTCCTGCTCCAAATATGGCAATATATCTTCAACTCTCCGTCCGCTTTGATTGTCTCGTAGAACTGCCAGTATCTGATCTAGTCGCTCTCTTGTCTGCGTATTGCGGATCGTCGCGCGGAGATCATCAAACTGGGCGTCATAGTTTGGCGCTGTCTGGTACCTGCTAGAGATCAAACTTTTGATTTCTGCAAGCTTAGAATCGACAGTGGTGGAAAGTGCGATTGGAGCTAGGCCGTCGTTCGACTTTTTCAGAATGGTTTGCACCATACCGCTTAGCTGCTGGTTCAAGTTGCTTTCCGTGTTGTATACTTTGTCCTTCAAAGACACCAAATCGACCGCGTTGTCTTTCGAACGTCGAAGTAAACTTTCAACTTCTCGCTCAGCTTTTCTGATCGTATGGTCCGATGATTTTGTTGTCGAGTCAATCTCCTGCAGCTGTCCCTGCAACTTGACGACGACGTCGAATAGTTCTGATAATGTATCATGGCTGCTGGGCGGTTGTGATGGCATAGGCTTAAGCATTGGCCGCACGGAGGAACCGGCCCTAGAGCGAACAGAGGGCCCAAACATGGGATTCTGCCGAACAGGTGAAGTAGAGAGACCAGGCGAATCAGGGTAGAGCGGCAGCGGCGGTGGCCGGCGGTCGGGGTCTGACGAATCCCACCTAATAAACAGTTAGATTGTGCCTTGTCGCCATGCAATAACAGATAACATACATTGGTACTGCGTTCAGCGATGAATTCAAGGAGATGGTTGAATTCGAGTGCTTCAGCCCTTGCGTAGGAGTCTTGGACATAAATGATTCGGGGATTGAAACAACAAAGGGAAAGCCCGACGTAAAACGTTCAGTCGACGGTTTGCGGTTCTGGCTGGCGGTGGTGTGAAAAGCGGGGAAGGTTATCCAAGATTTGTTGTGGTTGAACCGGTCTTGGTGCGTGAAGATGAAACGACGCCGAACTGAGCTCGGACCCTCTGTTGTTGACGCTATTTGTTTACCTCTCCTAAACTCCCAACCAAAGCCGTTGCCAGGGAAACCAAAACTTCTCGGGTTAGGGCTCACCAAGTGCATCACGTGAGTACAAAAAGCAGTCACGCACCGTTGTAGGGTTAATTGCTTGCTTCCAGCCACCACATTCGCGGTCGAAGCATCGCGAGTGTTGTCGTCGAGATCCAAGGTGAATTAGTCCCAGCTGTTCAACACAATTCAGCCATAATCAGCAGCAATGGGTTCCAAGTTCTTGAAGCAGGGCAAAGTTGGTAAGTGGATAGTTATTGTTATTTTACGTGTCCTTTGCATGTCTTTTCAGTCTATGGAATACGCGATCGTTCGTCGGAATAGGAACCAGGACTGACTTGCAACAATAGCCATCGTCGTCAACGGCCGATATGCCGGAAAGAAGGTCGTCATCGTGAAGCCCCACGATGACGGTTCCAAGAGCCACCCCTTCGGCCACGCCCTGGTCGCCGGTGTTGAGCGTTACCCGCTGAAGGTCACCAAGGGAATGGGAACCAAGAAGGCCGCCAAGCGCTCGAAGATAAAGCCCTTCATCAAGGTCGTCAACTACAACCACTTGATGCCTACTCGTTACACCCTCGACCTGGAGTCGCTGAAGAACGTTGTCACCAGCGAGACTTTCAAGGAGCCCTCGCAGCGGGAGGAGGCCAAGAAGGCCATCAAGAAGGCGTTCGAGGAGAGATACCAGGTCAGTTATGAGCATTTGATTTTAGACGTGCACCAAGGACTAGATTGCTAACTAGTATTACAGAGCGGCCGGAACAAGTGGTTCTTCACCAAGCTCCGTTTCTAAGTCATTTATAGTTGTTTTCATGTAAAAAATTGGGAAGGATTATAAAATACAGCTGAGAAATAATATTTTTCATTATCTACATATTTATTCGTCTCATCGGTGGACTACGGGGACTCTTTTTCGAGGAGATTATAATACGATCCAGATGGGATGCTTCGAGTTTGAGACTCATGCCAGAAAAACTGCTGCCAGTTGTGTAGTTGCGTGAAACTCTTTCTTTTTAGTACTATATCTAATCCGTACATCAACTCTCCTTCGCGTTGATGGCAACACCAACAATATGCTTCTCTCTTTCTTTCTGATAGAGCATCGATCCCTTCTTGCTGCGGACACGCATGTTGTCCTCTCTCCGTTTTTGACTCTCGATTTCGATCTTCTTGATGTCTGTAGCTGTCTTGATGTGCTGAGGGACATGTCTGTGCCGACTAATACGGCGAATCTCAGGCATACCCTTGTACCGCTCCTTGAGCGTAGCATCGGCTTCAAGCTTCATCCGTTGTCGAGCGGTCTTGATTCCTGCTCGCGAAGCTGCGTTTGTACGCCAGACACGAATATTACCTTCGTCCGATCCGGACATAATGTAGTGAGAGTCCATAGAAAACTTTACAGAAAATACTCTCTGCATTCGTTTTGTGTGATAAATATCTCGAGAGTGTCCCTGCTTCATGTCGAAAATGCGAATAGTCTTGTCGTACGATCCCGTAACGAGCTCCTGTCCAGTAGGCGAGAAATCGACGTCCATCACGGCCATAACGTGGCCTTTATATACATTCATAGCCCGCGTAAGTTTTCTCATATCATACAAGTAAGCATTCTGATCTTCGCTTGCGGCAGCGAAATTGAACGCCTCCATCGGATTCCAACATATGGCGTTGGTACGCATGGACGTAACCAGCTTTTGCACTGGAGAATTTGACCGAATATCATGAATCACGATCGACCGATCGCTACCTGTAGAAGCTAATATAGACTGCTCTGACTGATTGAATTTCACTGACGTAATATTGTCCGCTCCCCAAGACAGGTCCGCTGTAGGCTTTGATCGACTGTAATCCCAAAGTTCAACTTTCGCGGAGGATGTCGCAAATATCTCTGATGATCTGTGTTGGTCAATTCCAGTGAATCCGCTTGATCCAAGGAATGTTTTTAACGGTGTCGTGCTCTGGCTATTGGCGACATCCCATAATTTTACTGTACTATCCATACCGCATGTCAAGAGGTTACCGTCCAAAGCAACCGCAAGACCTTTCACTATTCCCTGGTGAGCAATAAAAGACGCTATCTGTTCCCGCGTAGACAGATCCCAATATTTCACGGTACCATCACCACTACCACTGGCTACTGCATTCAGGCGTCGAATATTCTTCGCTATGCAATACACGCCATCAGTGTGACCTCTCCCCAACTGACCGACGAACGGCGCAGCAAACACACGTTCCTATAGCTGTTAAAATCTTAAAACATATGTAGAATTCAGCAGACTTACCAGCTTAGTAGCATTTAGAGCTCGTGTGTACTCTCTGGCGCGCTCAAACGGATGAAGTGCTGGATCAAGATTTCTCGCGACTCGAGATACCTCTGTACTTCTAGCAGGCAGATAGGTGTCTGACGACCGACTCAGAGCTTTGACTTTCTGAAATGGGTCAGTATCTTCAATTACAAATCAATGAAAGACAGCATTACTTACCATACTGATACCAAAAGTTTCTATGTGAAGGACTGTGCTAACAACATCTACGGCAACTTGAAGATGGATATTTATTTTCCAGTCGTTGGGACTTCAAATTTTTAAGGTTCAGATATTCTAGGTCATGTGACGTCTAAGCATCGTCATGTTCGTTCGGATGGTCGGATTGCAAACAATCCTACAAGATGCCTTCAACCAGGATCGATCCATCTGTGACGTTATGCACCGACAGCGATACATGTGGAGAGCAGCAACGAGTTACGGAATTTGGTTTACAGGTATCGCGCGAGAGTGCGGTCGAAGGTCAGCGGGACCTAGCGGAATCTCATCTGAATGCGGCCCGGAATTATCGAGTGCAGGATACAGATTTATGTTTCGAATGTATACCATTGTCGAGGATTCAGCGGATTATATATTAGCCAGAATCTATATCAAGTGCCGGTTTTAGTTAGGTTGAATGACGGTTTGGTGTAATACAGTGATGGTGTGGTTGAACTGTGGTATAGCGGCCGAAGAGCGATGGGTTGAGATCTTTAACGCCAGTTACAGCCGAATTATATTACCAATAGACTCAAATCAAATATTCATTTACAATCACGTTTTACTGCGGGCCGTTATTTACAGGAGCAAGGCCAGCATCTACGCCGCTGGAGCCAGTGGTTCGTCGGTCGTGTTCTAAATCGGACTGGGATATATCTCGCTCGTCGAGCGCGCCTCCGCTCGCACCCCTCCACCGATCTTTCCTACCAACACTTTGAAAGATAACCTGACCTTACACTCACCCAACTTCAAAACTTATTGAAACCTTTTTTTACTATTGAAATATTAGCAATGAAGCTCGTTGCTATTATGAACCAGCTATTCGGCGGCGCGAAGGCGAACGCATCGCGTGCGAAGACGACCGGGCCGGTCGATCCTGCCGGCGCGCAGCAGCACCAAGTCTCTCTCGTGTGTATTTTCTGATCTACTTTGCGATATGGACTGAAAGCAAAATTACCTTTATTTAAGGGACTGGACTAATACAGAATTATAGTGTTCCGATTCAGAGATGCAGGTACTGCAGAAGGTCGCGCGCACCGCCGACAAAGTTGACGAAACCTATCGCAAGAAGACCTTGTTTGGTCGTCTTGGTAGAACCATGGTGAGCTATTGATGTGTCACTTGTTTGCATTTGCTTTCGTCTAACAAAACATGCAGAAACGCGGAACGCGTGCCGGCAAGAAGGCGCAACCGAACCAAACCGCGGAACTCCCCCCTACTCCCCCGACCGCGCGCAAGACGTTCTTTTTTGGCCGTAAGCAGAAGCGCGTTACGGCACAAGAAGTGTTTGCGCAAGATCAACCTACTCGCAAGACAACGACGAAGAAGTCTCGAGCATCGTTGCGCCATATCTTTGGATCGAAGCGGGCGCGTCATGCGGCGCTGGATGCTGCCGTGTCGCAGATTTCCGGGGAGGAGATTGAAGGAGAGCCTATTGTGATTGTGGAGAGACTGTCCATCGTTGAGGACGGAAGAGATGCAGATTCGGACGAATCTGCTTTGATGGATGTGTCCGATATTATGTCCGGGCTCCAGACTGCCGGAAGCGCTCAGATTGAGCTGATTGCTCCCACCTCACCTCAACGCGAGTTGTCTGAGTTGAAATCCGGAAGCATCGAATTTGTCTCGGCGTATTGCGCCACGGAATTGTTTTTGGAGGGTCGTGTTGGAATCGAGCGACTTATTGAGGACGCCAGCGACGCGTGTGAAGTGTCTTTGAAGGTCATCAGCGCTCCGGTTATTGATAACGGCACCCTGCCCGAGTTGGACTTTGGAGACTTTGACTTCAATACCGCCGATGACTTTTTTATGACGGAACTCTCTGATGCGATGCCGGTCGCTTTACCTGCGCAGGCTGAAGCAGCTGAGGTTCCTTCTCTTGAGGATGTTGTATCGCTGCCCAAAGTCGGGCAGTTTGTTTTCGCGGACTACCGCGATGTTTCACTTGTGTCTGAGAGTGATGCTCAGTCTACCTCCCAGGACAGCGCGTTTGTGTTGGAGAGTGGAGCTCTTGATGGCGTTTTCACGACCGCCGTGAGTGTCGAGCCGGCGCTGGCCGACATTATTCAGACCGAAGGGGAACTCGTATCCGAGGAAGAAGATATCGAGGAGCAGGCATCTCGCCACTCTGTTCCCCGTATGGATGACATTACCGAAGAAGCGATCGATGCTGTTAGTACGCAAGAACTCAAAATTGCCGAACAGAACGACTCGATTGACGAGCAAATCGCTGGGACTTTTACCGCGGGAACGATCGATGCTGTTAGTACGCAAGAGCTGGAGCTTGCCGAACAGAACGACTCGATTGAGGAGCTACTTGCCGGATCCCATACCGACGGAGACAACAATGCTGTTAGTACGCAAACGCCGGACGTTGCGGAACAGGACGACTTGATTGACCAGGTGGTTGCTGAAACCCCTACCGAGGGAATGATCGATGCTGTTAGTACGCAAGAACTCGAAATTGCCGAACAGAACGACTCGATCGAGGAGCAAATCGCTGGGACGTTTATCACGGAAACGATCGATGCTGTTAGTACGCAAGAGATGGAGCTTGCCGAACAGAACGACTCGATTGAGGAGCTACTTGCCGGATCCCATACCGACGGAGACAACAATGCTGTTAGTACGCAAACGCCGGACGTTGCGGAACAGGACGACTTGATTGACCAGGTGGTTGCTGAAACCCCTACCGAGGGAATGATCGATGCTGTTAGTACGCAAGAACTCGAAATTGCCGAACAGAACGACTCGATCGAGGAGCAAATCGCTGGGACGTTTATCACGGAAACGATCGATGCTGTTAGTACGCAAGAGATGGAGCTTGCCGAACAGAACGACTTGATCGAGGAGCAAATCGCTGGGACTCTTACTACGGGAAATATCGATGCTGTTAGTACGCAAGAGCTGGAGCTTGCCGAACAGAACGACTCGATTGAGGAACCGCTTGCCGAATCCCATACCGAAGGAAAGATCAATGCTGTTAGTACGCAAACGCCGGACATTACGGAACAGGACGACTTGATTACACAGGCGATTGCTGAAATCCCTACTGAAGGAATGATCGATGCTGTTAGTACACAAGAACCGGAACTTGTGGAACAGAACGACTCGATCGAAGAACCGGTTGTTGAAGCGGTCACTCTGAAATCCCAAGAGGCTTCGGAGTCTAAGGATGTTGAGTGGGACGTGATGTTCCGCTCATTTGTTTTTCAGAAAGCTACAGAGGCTGTTGGTGTGCAAGCGGAAGCGGATGTATCCGTGATTCTGAGTTCCGACGTGCCTATACATGAGGACTCTGTTGGTGCTGAACAAGCGCAGTGCAATATGTCGTTCGATAACGGCGTGCTTGCCGATGAAGAACACGACTCCGTTGTCGCAAAGGTGGAACATTCTGATGACGGATTTTTGTATGAGGCGGACGACGAGTGCAGCGAGAGTCTGAGTCTGAGCTCGAGCAAGGACTGTGCGCTGGTGGACGGTGGCGATTGTACGATTGGACATCAGGCGGAGGATATCGTCGACGAGATTGCGGACTGCGACAAGGAGAGTGATACGGACGACGCGGAAGAGAGAGAAGAGGCTAGTGTGATACAGAGTGCTTTGCTTGCTGAGGCTAGCTTGATCGATGTGCGCGAAGAGTCGATGAGATTAGCGGCGAAGGTTGATCCGGCTTTGGAAGCTGTCTCTAAGACGACAGAATCGATCGAGGAGATTCAGTTTGAATTTACCATTGCTGATTCGAATTCCGAGAGCGCTGTGACGGACTTGTTCTCTGAAGGTGATGACAGTGCGGCAGAAGTGAACTTTGCTACAATCTCGCCGACTGTGAGTATTTGCGACGACGGGTCGTCGGAGAAGACAGGCGGAGAGGATGATGCGACTACGGAAGATGTGGATTCCGTTCTGCTCGAGGCAGTTGAGGATGTACAAGAAGACGAGGCAGACAATTCAGCAAGCCAATCTTGTACTTATGCTTTGACCAGCTCCAACGATCATTCTGAGGAGCAGGTGCTCGATTTTGTGACCGACGAGGAGAAGTCGGACGCGGATAGCGGGTTCGATAACTGCGAGGTTTTGACCACTGTGACGTCTGTGACGTCAGAGGAGGATGCTGATTCTAAGACGGACGACGATGCTTCGGTAGCTTACGATGAGGATTGCGATACGACGATGAAGTGCGCGGATGATACGGTAGTTCTTGTCGATAATCTCAGCGAGACGAACTTGCTCGCAACGAATGTGCTCAGCAACTCGGACGGTAACTCTTCTGGAGATAGTACCGAAACAAGTGCTGTTTGCGATGCTCCAGGTACTCTGCTAGTCAACATGGTTACAGAGTCAGTGGCGATGGATGTCACCGACCAGAACGAAGGCGACGACGATACTTTACAGGAGCCTATCTGCGAGCCTGAGGAACATGCAGATATTCTTTTGAACGAAAGTGTCAACCACGACATTGCTATCGAAGCTTTCGAGGAGGAAAATCAGCCGATACCTGAGATTACGGATATTGCGCAACTGTTCCCCGCAGATGTGTCTGGAATTGATGAGTTTTGGCTTACGGTCGGACGCGACAATTACCCCACGAGTACGCCACAACTAGGCTGCGAGAATAATACCACTCAGACAAGTACCAGTTCTGAACATCCTGTTGTCGATGCAGTTGTTTTAGATAGCTCTAGCTCCACCAATGACTCTGCGAGACCTGTCTTGGGGCAAGTTGATGCCAACGTTAGAGCTGGACATGGGGCGGGAGAAGAACTGGGCGCTAAAGACGAATGTGCAGCTCTAGTGCAATCCAAAGAAGACAAGGTCATAGAGCCGGCTCAGCCTCCTGAACTGAAAGAAGCTCCACATTCCTTGGATGTGATCGAATCTGCAGATACCGACTCGACTCAGGAAATCGAGAATGAAGAAGACGATCGACCGTTTGAGATTCTGAGCATGAGACAGCCTTATCGTTACGTTGAATCTCCTTACAAATACCACTTTTTCATGTACGGTGGTGATATGATGCAACGTCGGATGGAAGGACCATACCCTCAACCTGAAGAATGTTTAGAGAACAACGAGAAGATGTTAGCATTAATGCCTCATGTCGTGGCAGCCGAGCTTAGACTCGATTTGAAAGACGAGAAACAGTTTCTAATGCGCGGGCGGCACAGACATGGCAGCGCGATGGGATGCTACGCGTGTATGATGCAGAACGAGTACTTGCGGCATGTTTTGGAAGTGCTTCATATGTTTTGGGATGAGGCGGAGCATAAAGCGGAGCAGATTACCTACGAGAAGATAATTTTTTGGGGGTACATGGCGCGCACGGAAGTACAGATTTATCGATTGTATCCTGGAGGTGTTTGGATGTTGGTGTAGAGAGTTATCATTATCATTGGCTAGTGACGTACTGTATTTGTTAACTATTGAATTATTCACGACAAACTTCATGATTTGTTTTTCGTAACTCGCCTGCGCAGGCGCGGAGGCATCGCTTTTGCCTTGTTGCAGGTGAACTCAACGCCACAATCCAAAAACTCCAAGTATCGAATTAGAACCAAGATCCAAGACTCATAGTCTAAGCACAACCATCACTGGCGACCAAAGTGATAAAGTATAGAAGAATCAAGCTTAAAATATCCGCAGCGACTTTAGAGAAAGGGCGCGTGGGTATGAATTGCGACTTCAGTCATGGCCTATATGCTGGGACTCTTTGAACCACTGGTTACTCGTAACAACAGGCCCTGCGCTGAATTCAAAAATCAATCATCTACGCAGCGTCGCAGATATCGAGCTTAGGAGCTACGCTCAATTGCTCTAACCGTCTAACGTCGCTGGCAGCTCTATATAATAAGTGAGACGAAGTGGCATATGGAACGACTTCGCTGTCACATCCAATACGCTCATAGCATAACGCCTTAGTTAAGCCCTAGCACAAAAGCCCTAACCCAGGATATTTTACTATATAAGGAGGCCTTCCCCCCCGAAAGCTTCGCTTTTCTTTTTCTTTTTTTCTTAACTCTCTTTGCCTTTTGGCTTAGATCAAGTGTAGTATCTGTTCTTTTCAGTGTAACAACTGAAACGACACAATTTGTGTCTTTATTGTTACTCTTATTTTTGTCCCTGGCGAGCGGTCCTCTGGGCTTGCCTATGACTGCTCGCACTGTGTCGTTGCTATTGCACTACCGGCATCTGACGCAAATGGGACAAAGGTTTCACTTGATGGTTCTTGTTTTGATTCTCTATCATCGTGATCGATGGCTGGAAACAAAGTGATTGCTATTTTAGTTTGGTAAATAAATTTTGTTCGATGATATGGTGGATTGTTGTGATGTAGGTCATCTTCGGCTTGACGGCCTCGTAGAGCCAGCCTTCCTGCTAGATTCGCACGAAGGGAGTACAAGTGTCGTACAGACGCGCTGTACGCCGCCCAAAATCGTCAGATGACATATTGCCGTCACACTCAACTGGGGCCAAACCCACGTGCCGCTAAGGTTCGGTTTCACCGTGCACATGGCGCCAGAATAGCGCTAGAGGAATTTGTACCCGACATCGAATTTTGTAAGCGATTTACTTCTCCCACGAGATGACGAGCAGACCCTGCAACGAAATCTCATCCATTTATACGCAACGCAAACAAGCAGCGCCATCTGGCGAACAAGTTCATAATTCTCTCTGGTGGGTTTGACCAAGATGTCTTCTTATTTTGACTCAGACGACCAGGCGGGTCCTTCTAATAGGAAGACAACAACAAGTAGGGAGATCTACATATCAGCGACTGATTCCGGTTATGGCGCGTCAAATCATTCGGACGACGATGAATTGAAGGCTGCTCAAGAGGCTGCGACATTACGAGCACTCGGACTAGAGGGAGGTAAAGAGAATGGCACAACATTGTTGCCTCGGCGAAGTACGAGCGAAGGTACGTAATTCCTGGTGGCGTGTTGTCCGCAAATGCCGATTTACGCTTGAATTTGGTTGTTACGACAGAAACTAATGAGATCTGTACAGACACGCAAAGGCTACTCGATTTTCAAATCCAGCAGCTTCATTACAATGAAAACCGAGCTGCCCTTGGGCGCTCAATTACAACAGTTATGAGCATGCTGAAGGAGCTGCAGGCAATGAACCATAACTGGCCAGCTCACTATCCCATGTTCCGACGCAGTGCCAGTGAAGATGACCAACAGGATCGGCCAAAAGTGCGTCGTGCCGCGACTGAATTGCCATCGCCAACTACACAATCAGCGACGGCAAAGGCAAAGGCTCCGGCTGATTCGGATAAAGTGGCGGAAGTGCCTCGGCTCATGAGCAATGAGCTGTCTCATGAATTCAACGTTCTCAAACTGGATTTGAAGTTGGGAGCAGTAACTCCCGCGGAGCTTGTTCATAGTCTTGAGAAGAACGCGGTGGCGTCTCTGCTTGATGGCAAGATCGCTCAGGCGATGAAGCATCTTGTGTCGCTTCGCGAGAGAATCGAGGATACGTCATCGAAGGTGCTGGTCACAGGTGATTTGAATGCGGGAAAGTCCACGTTTTGTAACGCGCTTCTAAGACGTGATTTACTTCCCGAAGATCAGCAGCCATGCACGAACGTGTTTTGCGAAGTTCTAGACTCGCAGATCAATAACGGCGTCGAAGAGGTTCATGCGATTCCGCACGGAGCAACATATGACCGCAAGGATGAGCGCACGTACGACGTATTCCCGCTGTCGGAACTTGAGAGACTTGCAGTGTCGCCGGAGACGTACGTGCTGCTCAAGGTGTACATTGAAGACAAGCGGCCGTCAAGCGAGAGTCTGCTGCGAAATGGCGTTGTTGATATTGCGCTTATCGACGCTCCTGGATTAAACATGGATTCGATGCAGACTACGGCTGTGTTTGCTAGACAAGAGGAGATCGACGTTGTCGTGTTTGTCGTGAGCGCCGAGAACCACTTCACGCTGTCGGCCAAGGAATTTATCTGGAACGCGGCTCATGAGAAGGCGTTCATTTTCATTGTCGTCAACCGGTTTGACAATATTCGGGATAAGAAGCGATGTACACGGTTAATCCTTGACCAAGTCTCGAAGCTGTCACCTCGGACGTACGATGACGCAGGCGATTTGGTGCATTTCGTGAGCTCGAACAAGGTTTCCATGGACCCTGATGACGGCGACGATGATGGAGATGACGATGGTCCCGGAGGTGGTGGCGGAGACGACGATGGGGAACAGATGGACTTTGACAGATTAGAGCGATGCCTGCGAAATTTCGTGTTAGAAAAGCGTGCGATTTCAAAGCTTGCTCCCGCAAAGACTTACCTGTTGAATGTGTTGGGCGACGTGATTGCGCTTGGTGGATATAACGAAGATGTCTCGAAGGGAGAAGTGGCGCGTTTGCAGGCAGAGATTGATGATATTGTGCCGCGGTACGAGCGTACGCTGCGCGAGAGCGTTAAGGTTGCCGAGGAGGTCGATGTCAGTGTCGACAAGCTTGTCAGCAGCATTTACGAACACACGCGATATAAGCTGGAAAACGTGATTAAAGATATTGGATCAAAGAGTTACGTCGAATATCCCGGCCTCTTGTCGCTGTATTCGTACTCGACGGATACGCGTGATGCTATGCTGGTCTCGCTGCAACAGAGCGTGATGGAATGCGAAGAATTTGCGCGCAAGAAGACTACAAGCGGATTTAACGTTCTGAAAGCTATGGGTTTACAGCAATTCAAGGACACGCCGTATTTCTCGGAAAAGATCTTCAACAATTCGCTGATGTTTTCACGGCGCAAGGATTTGATGGCTCGTGGGTCCCTGTCGGTGCAGATCGAGCTCTCGGATTTCTTTGATCTCGACCGGTCAGAGAAGCTTTCTGGAATGGGCATGTCGCTCACTCTTGCGACTGTCGCCGGAACGGGTGCCTTTGGTATCCCGACGCCTGTATACAGCTCACTTGCAAGTGCATCATCTCTAATCGGCCTGAAAAATCTGAAAAACTGGATTTTGCCAGCTCTAAGTGTTGCATTAGTCGCCGGAGCGATTTACTTCATCACGGAAATCCCGATCGTCGTACCGCGAAAGATTGCAAAGAAATTGCACATGCAGTTGGAAGCGGTTGACTACGTTCACGGAAACGCTACGCGCGTGTCGGGCGAGTGCAGGAAAGTTCTCAAGTTCCCGTCCGAGGATCTCCGGCGCGCGTTCCAGCAGCAGTTAGACGAACAAGCGCAACAAAAGTCCGAGCGCACGAATCAGATTGCGCAGGCTGAAGGTGCGCTGAGGTACTTCACGCGCCTGCATAAGGAGGCTGCGAATCATCATGCCATGATTTCGAAATTCGATCTTGAGGCGGGACTTGTCACGCATGAAGCGGCGGCTGAGGAGGAATGAAGGATAAACGACGATCGTTGTTGGTAGGAATTTGTACATATCTCGGTTGGTTTTTTTATATTTTTTATGGTTGGTGTTTTTGCTGTGCTGCATGTGGAAATGTTCCGGCCTAGGCGAGTTTATACTACTCTTTTCATGAATTGAACGGTCTCATGAGTTCGAATAATGAATTCTCTTGAATCACGTTGCAAAGTAGTTTCCTTTTAAAAAAAATGTACAATGCCCGAAATGAAACTCGTAAATATAATCTATAGATCTGACCAGCAGTGGTACAATTCAGCCAGTTTTCCACAGCGGAATCAACCGGGCGCCACCGGCAATAGTTCCAAAGAATCCAACCGTAAGATCATCAAGAAGTCCCTGCGGCACCGACCAGTGCATGGTAAGCGGGAAGTACGCAGCCGTAACGACCAGCTGTCTCCGCCACAGCGTCTCGACCTCCGCCGCCTTTGCAATCTCCTCGGGCGAGACGTCAATTTTCTTTTCTGACGACTTTGCCAAGGCCGCGGATGCGCGCGTGAGCTGCATTTCGCGCGCAAGACGGACGAATTCGAGGATGATGTGGAGCGCCCACAGGCGAGCTGAGTAGAGCCATAATTTCGAGACCGAGGCGCCGGCAAGGGGGAGGATGTCGTGGGACGCGAGGTAGGCCACGTTTTCCAGCGGCTGGTATAACGTGCCTGCGACGACCTGCGTGTAGGCTACCAGCTTCAGCAGCGCATCCTTGGGCGGGTTTTCGAGGACCGAGATGCCCCATTTTAGGAGACTGATGAGACCCCATAGTCTGTTGAATACTCGGATGTCAGAGACCAGAGATCCGAGACGACGGAGGCGGATTGCGGCTTGGGATGGTGGCATGATCGCGGATTTGTCGGCGATGATTGTGACGGAGTCAAAGTATTTCGAGAGCGTGGTGAGCTTGGCAAAGACTTTTAGAAGCGCGCGGCGGTTATGTACGAGCTTGATTGATTCGGAGACAAACGTGAGCGCGTACTGGACGGTCATGAGGTTCAGGTCGAGCGAGGAGCTAGATGAGAGAATGCGAGATGCTTTGGTGAGTGGTGGAGAAGCGCGACGCGCTGCGCGGAGCAGAGACGCGTGGAATTGAGCATCGAGTGGTGGGGTCGTGGGGGCCGCGGCGGGGATGGAGGGGAGCGGTGCCGGGTCTGCGAGAGGAAGAGGGACGGCGGCGACGGTTTCGTTTGCCATTGCTGCGACTGTGGTGGCGGTGAGGTGTCGAGAAGGGTATATTGGAGCTCTTGTAGTTGAGACTTGATTGAACTCTGGAACAATACTCTAGGAGTATGTAGAACCAAACGAGTATAGATAGCAAGCTCGACGACCGACCGGACTCTGCAAATATTTCAGTTGTAGTTCTTGTATAAATACACTGATACAGCGTCGATAGCAGCGTATTTGTCTGCCGAGGAAAGAACTTCGAGCTCGGTGGGCACTGGCGGGTTCTTAACAGTGTCCAAATGAGGGGTTCGGCATTTGGCCGCGATGTTTTGCCGAATTAGAACGCGTCTTATTATTTTTTATTTTTTTTATTTTCGCTTTATAATTGCCGTACGAACCCCGCAGACGGACACTGCACTAATGCTCGGCTCATGCGCTCAGGCCACTGTAGACTGCCATCGGGCCCTAAATTATACTTCACGACTTCCTGGATCAATTCGCGTTTTCAAGAGTTCTCCAGTTTCTTCCTCGATCCGCTCGACATTCTTGTCTCTCAGAAGACTTCACACGGTGAGAAATGTCTGCCCGACGCACTGTTTCCGGATTCCTGCGGGCGTCAACCCGCTCATCTCGCGCGCTCGCCCGGCCGGCTATGACCGCAGCTCGATTCAGCAGTGCGAGTTCACTATGCGGTTTCCGCGCGCAGAACGCTGCTGGAGTCTCGTCTGCGAACTTTGGGGTTCGTCGGTACGCGACTAGTAAAGAGAAGGAGGAGGATTTCCCGACAGGTAGTACCTCATGAGATACCACGGTGTGTGTGAAACCAAATCGAACTGACGAGTGCAATAGGACTGCTGTATACTGAAGAGCATGAATGGGTCGCGCTAGAGGATACTACTATTGCTGTTATTGGAATCACGTCGTATGCGTGTAAAGCGCTCGGCGATGTTGTGTATGTCGAGTTACCGGCAGTTGGTGCGCCTCTGCTGGCGGGCGACGCGATCGGTGCCGTTGAATCTGTGAAGTCGGCGGCGGATATTTATACGCCTTTGTCCGGCGAGGTTCTTGAGGTTAATGACCAGCTGGAGAAGAAGCCGGGGTTGATTAACAAGGATCCGTATCGTCAGGGTATGTGGCTTTCTATTTCATTATTTGCAAAAGACGATGGGAGGATGATGCTGACTATATTTGGGTAGGCTGGATATGCAAGATCGCGGTCAAGGATCCGGCGGAGATGGAGGCGCTGATGAGCAACGTCCGATACGAGACATTCATCACGACCGGAGAATAAGCAGATTTATATGCGTGTATGTAACATATAACTATAGTATAGTATAAACATTAGTCTAATCTAGCTGAACTCCATAGAACCACGAGTACTTTATACAAAAATGAAAACATGTAAAACACAGATTTAACAGCAAACCCAGCCAAGCCAAAATAAAAATGCCAGCTATATAACACGAAACATATATAGTCTTTGTTTTATATCGAGGCCTCAATCTCTAAAGCCTCTAATTCGTTGTCATCCGTTCGATTCCATTGAGAGCAGCAGACATTTGAGATTTGGCAATGTATGCCGTAAATCGATAACGAGCAACGACAGCGAGTTCATGAGTTGCTCAATGTCCTTGTTTAGCAAAAACACGCCGTACTCGAAGCGGTAGTAAACTGATCCGCGGGGCCATAATGGGAATGTGCGAGAGCCTTGGAAGACGGAGATCGGATCTTCGACGTAGGATTTGTTGCCGCCCGGATAGACTGGATAGCGGAGCTTGACGCCGAGGTAGAAGGAAAGTAAGTACACCAGATGTGCAGTGTATCCCAACGCAGTACCGAGCTGTTCGTCGTCAACTCCGTCGAACGAGGTATTTGGTAACTCGACCCCGCGGATTGAGAACGCAAGAGATTTCCCCACGATAGCTTCAATCGGATAAATCTTCTCCAGGTCCTCGCATATCCGCCTCCGTTGGCTTAAAATCTCAGCCTGCAAGCTCTCCACGGTCTTGCGATCCCCTTCAAGTTCGACTTTCGCTCGTTCCAACTCGCCCGTCTGTCTCTCCACTTCCCGTCTCGCGACCGCAAGTTCCTGGGTCCGCATCTCGATCTTTGTCCGTTCACCCTCCCGTCTCCGTTTCGCATCTTCAAGTCGCCCGCGTTCGATCTCGAGTGAAGATGTTTGATGCTCGAGCCAGACCCGTTCCTGCGCTACCCGAACTACGGATTTGAATGCGGCCGAGTTCTTGATCAGGAACGCGGATATGGCATGTTCGTCTTGGTCACGAGCACTTCCGGCATTCGCGATCCCGCGCTCGATTTGCTCGAGCTTCATTTCCTTTGCCTCTTTTTTTGGTTCAATGCTCTATGCTTTCCTTATTGTACACACTTGCTGGTTTCCGAACGTGAATTTATTGTACGCGCAGCAATAGCCGTTCGCGACCCCGCGCTCGTGCGCAAATCTCGGAGAGCCTCAGCCGTCGTCGTCGTCGTCCAGCCAACGCTAGATCTCTCACAGCTGTTTGATATAGCTGACGAATCAAATGTCCCCGGAGCGGTCGACAATCAGTGCAGGCCCGGGGTTAATTCGAAAAGAGCAAATTGCTGAGGTGCGTGTGTTAAGTGCGAGTGTATTATGGTGGAGTTTCACGCGAGTGCGGCGATGGCGTTGTGGTGGAGATTAGTAGGCGCCGCAGATAAAGGCTGGTTCGGATTTTACTATGCGCTGTAGACCCTTGGCTGGTCTACCTCCAGCTCGATAGAACCGGCTACAATTGCTAGACAAGCCCAACAGGCATGAAGTATTAAAGCAAGACTTAGTCTGAGACCGCCGGTCACACATCCCAGAACAGAAGGCAAGCAGGCCGCGTTCGGACAGGTTCAAGACGGTGTATCAAGCCGCAACTTGCAGCTTTGAACTCGTCGAGACTCAAGAAGCCCCGAGCGTCGCGTCTCTCGGCCTCGAGTTCCCGCACTGAAACTGCCGGTTCGCATGCTTTAGAGTGAGTTTAGACGCAAGAGCTAGGCCTTAAGCGTGAAAGTGAACCGGAGGCACTAATCACTTTACCCGGTAAATACACTCTAACACGAGTGGTCGTACTAGTCACAGTCGATTACGCGTGATTTCTTATTTCTATCCCGGCTCTGAGCTCGCGTCGAGAGAAAATAGGGGCAAACCGGTAGCAGAACTGGCATAGTTCGCGCTCGTATTGTTCCCGATCGATGAATATAGCCCGACGCGCTGCACTGCCGCGCCGCCCCACGACTCCCATCTTCTCCACAGCCTTCTCTCGATCCAGAGCCTACCACACGTCGACGATTGCACTTGCAATGGCCAATTTCTACGCGGACAGCAAGGCGCCCATTGCGGCGCTTTCGGCGAAACCCCATTTTGACGCGTTGACGGAGCGCGAGAAGCTTTACGCGCACTACTTTTCAAAGTAAGCATGACATCAGATCGTCGAGTGTCTATTTTGTATGAGAGTTGAAACTAATGGAATGATTTTAAGGGCGGCGCATTACGGCACGCGAATCGTGTTGCGTCAAGTTAGTCCCGAGTCAGAGCCGATCTTTGATCTGATCTTGTCGTTCTACAAGAGCCTGAACGGCGACTTCGCGACACTATCCCCCGATCTGTCGTCTGACGAGATCACCGAGCTGCTCGAGTACTTTTCGCAAGTGTTGTCAAACACGGGCAACTACAAGTCCTTTGGCGACGTGAAATTCGTGCCCAGGGTACCTGAACCGCTGTTTCGCAAGGCGGCCGTGAAAGCGGACGTGTTGGCTGCGTACGAAGCTGTCGCGGACGCAGTGTACTCGATCACGCCGGCGCAGTCGGTGATGTTGGGGTACCCCGAAGACGGGCATGTGACTGGGTATTACCCGTCAGTGGCCGCGGGGGAGGTCGTGAGCAAGTCTGCGGTCGAGAAGATTCACGAGGCGGTTGGTGGGAAGTTGCTGCCTGAGAACACGCGGGTTGTGAAGGAAGGTGAAGGGAAGTACGCGATTCTTGTTGCGTCGGGAACTGCGGATCCGACGATTAAGGATGCTGAGGATAGCGTGGTTGAGGTTGATGGGGTCGGCACTGTTGCTGTGAAGTTTGGTGACCATGCGCGTGAGATGGAGATGGTTGCGCAGATGCTTGAGAAGGCGAAGGAGTATACTGCGAACGAGACGCAGACACGGATGTTGGCTGCGTACGTGGCTAGTTTCAGAGAGGGAAGTATGGTTCAGCATAAGGAGTCACAGCGGGAGTGGGTCAAGGATATCGGGCCTGCGGTTGAGACGAATATCGGGTTTATCGAGACTTATCGCGATCCGGCCGGGATCAGAGGAGAGTGGGAGGGACTGATTGCGATGGTGAACAAGGAGCGGACAAAGACGTTTGGCGCGCTCGTGTCGCGCGCAAAGGAGTTTATCGATTTACTTCCCTGGGGCGCCGAGTTTGAAAAGGATATCTTCACGCCCCCCGATTTCACGTCGCTCGAGGTCATGACGTTTGCCGGATCCGGTATTCCGGCGGGCATCAATATCCCAAACTATGACGATATCAGACAGACTGTCGGGTTCAAGAACGTGTCCCTGGGAAACGTGCTGAACGCGAAATCGTCGCACGAACCGGTCCCGTTCGTCAACGTCGCCGATGCGGAGCTGTATGAAAAGCTACGGGGCCCCGCGTTTGAAGTACAAGTCGGGATCCACGAACTCCTCGGCCACGGCTCTGGCAAGTTACTTTCCGAGACCGCGCCCGGCGTATTCAATTTCGACGTCAAATCGCCGCCCGTGTCGCCAATCGACGGCAAACCCGTGACGACGTGGTACAAACCGGGCCAGACCTGGGGCAGCTTGTTCGGCACGACCGCGGGCGCGTACGAGGAATGCCGCGCTGAGTGCGTCGCGATGTATCTGTGCCTGGATGAATCGCTGTTGGCTATCTTTGGCCACACGGAAGACTCTGTTGAGGCCGGGTTGGCGGATGATGTCGTGTATATCGCGTACCTGCTCATGGCGCGCGCGGGACTGACTGCGCTTGAATTCTGGGACCCAGTGTCCAAGAAATGGGGACAACCGCATATGCAAGCCCGGTTTTCGATTTTACGCCAGTTTCTAGATTTCGGCGATGGCTCGTTCGTGAAGCTGGATTACGCGAAGGAGGATATGGAAGATCTCGAGATCAAACTTGATCGGACCAAGATTGCCACGCACGGCCGGGCAGCCATGGCGGCGTACTTGCAAAAGCTGCATGTGTATAAGAGTTCGGGCGATGCCGTGCGCGGAAAGGAGTTCTTTGCCGAGGCGTCGAGTGTGCCGGCTGAGCTTGCAAAGTTTAGGGACGTTGTGTTGAAGAAGAAGATGCCGAGACGGCAGTTTGTGCAGGGCAATACGGTCGTGAAGGATGGTGGGTCGGTTGAGTATGTCGAGTATGAGGAGACGCCGAAGGGCATGATTCAGAGTTTTGTGGAGAGAGATGTTTAGACTGTAAGTGGCTATAGGTAGATAAATGTATGTATATTCATATGCAGAGATGCTCGTGATCATGTAGATGAGACGTGTCTTTGTTCGTCAATTATGCAATGCAGATGCTCCATGCAGACCTTTTGCAAATAAACCAATGCTAAACTCCACAACTTTGTAACTCAACTCAAAACGCAAAATAAACCAAAAGCAAATACAAAAAAGTAAAAAAAACTACCAGAGCGCACCAGGTCCCTGGGCGCCGACGACGGCGGGCGCAGAATTAGAAAAGTCAAAGTACTCCTGCGGAGCCGGCCGCTGGAGAGGGACGACGGGGTAGTATTCTGGCCGCGGAGCCGCCGCGACGAGACGCGGGACGGGGATGAAGGACGGGTCGACGACGGGGTAGACGAATGGTCTTGCGCGCGAGGCGGGGGTCGCGAGCGCGTACGTGTTCTCAGCCAGGAGGAGTTGCTGTTGCGGGTGCAGCGGCTGGGGGTAGGGTTGGTGCAGCGGTTGGGAGGGGAGAGAGTAGAGTGGTGGCGGGGGCGGAGGCGGGAGATGAGAGAGACGGGTAATCTGGCCCGGGGGAGGTGGCGCGGGTAAGTATGGCAGCAGGCGCGGGTTGGGGAGAGAAGGGAGGAGAGGGAGGAGGGAGGCCGAGGTGTCGCGGTAGACGTCGGGGGAGGAGTAGAGAGGTGCGATAGGGGAGTAGACTGGCGCGACGGAGTGGGTTCGTCCGATGACGCGCTTTGCGGGCGAGATGGGAGACTCGGGAGCTCTGCGCTTGCGTCGGTTGGAGGCGGCGGGCGGAGCGGACGGGGCTGACGCGGGAAAGGCGGCAAAGGCTGAGGGTGATGATGATGATGACGCGGATGACGGTGACGTCGGGACGGAGACGGAGGCGAAGCTAGCTTGTTTGCGTGCGCGAACGAAACAGGCGAGCAGGTCGCCCCAGTCGGCCCATGCCTCGCGGGAGACGGCGAGGTTGTAGCTGACGTGCTTGAGGAACTCGAGTTCCATGACGCCGATTTCATGGACTGGGAGCTTTGAGACCTGGGCCCAGGTTTTGTTGGTGTAGGTGTTGTCGTCGAGGAACTTGTTTGCGAGAACGAGGGCGACAGTGAAGATGCGGTATTCGGAGCCCGGGGTGCCGAGGAGGGCGGGAGAGTGCAGTTTGAGGCGGTAGATGTAGAGTAGGGCGAGGGCGACGACGGTGTGGGAGACCTGGGTCCGGGCGAGCATGGCGGCTGCGAAGGCGCGGAACTCGGGGGTCGGTAGGCAGGCTGGGGGTAGCGGGCGGGAGGGAGCAGCGCAGTGGGGGAGGGAGGATGTTGGAGCGAACCAAAAGAGGCAGGTGATGTTTGCGGCCATGGAGGCGAAGTCGTCGGGGGAGGCTTGTAGGGAGGCTGGCACGGAGTAGGCTGAGGTAGCGGCGGACGCGAGGGAGGCCGACGATGAGGATGAGGAGGATGAAGCAGAAGTAGATGAAGTGGATAGAGTGGAAGAGACAGAAGATGGCAGCGGCAGGCGACAGAGGTGCGGGAGCATGTGAGGCGGCGGCGGCGGCTGTCTGGTGCAGGGCAGCTCCGGGGGTGGGGTTGGGAAGGAGAAGGGGAAGAGCGCGACGCACGGGGGCACGGCCATGGCGGAGGAGGAGGAGGGGGGGGGAGGAGGAAAAGCGGACGAGGGAGGTTTATGAGGAAGAGGAGGAGGAGGAGAGGAGAGGAGGAGGGGAGGAGGAGCCGGAGCAGGAAAAGAGCGTGATATCGGGTCGGTCGTGCATGCGTGGTCTCGTCTGCAGCTGCGCGGCGAGGAGGCGAGCCGCGACGTGTTGGGACCGAAAAAAGTCAATAAGAGCTGATTGGCGCCGGTTCGGTTCGCCGGTTTGCATTCGGTTGCACGCGCGCGCGACGGCTGCGCGGCGGGTCACACGCAAGGCGTGAGTTGTGAGCGCGCCGGCGATCGATTCACGCTTAGAGTTCGCCGGGGGCAGACAGAGTTCGGGCAGAGCCGGACAGAGTTCGCGACCGCGTCCACCGCCAAATCCACCGCATCTACACGTCCACCTCACCCCTACGCGTCGCCTGCCACCCCTCGCTAGCCATAATAATAGTAATGGATCTCGACGCGCTCGCGGCGCTGCACGCGTCGGTCGCGCGCGACATCGCGCTGCTGGCCGCGGGCCAGGACGCGACGGACGCGGCGGGCGCGGCCGCGCTGGCGGCCTCGATCCACGCGCGGCTGCGACGAGCCGACGCGTTGGCGGACGCGGCGGCCCTCGAGCTGCCGGGCGACGCGCGCGTGTACGAGCTGCGACAGGACCTGAAGCTGGACCGGAGCGCGTTGCGACGCGCGCAGCTGGCGCGGCGGAGGGGAGAACGGGACGCGTTGTTGTCGCTCGGTAGCAGCAAGAACGCGGGCTCGCCGTCCTCCGCTTCTACTTCCACCGAGAAGACCCCCGAGAAGGCCACTACGAGCAGCGCGCTGCGCACGGCGGAAGACGCGACGGCGTCGCTGCGCCGGACGCGCGCGCTGCTGGAGACGGAGGTCGCGCGGTCGTCGTTCGCGATCGCGGCGCTGGAGGACTCGTCGGCCAAGCTGGCGTCGCTGTCGGCGCAGCACAGCGCGCTGGACGCGGTGCTGAGCTCGTCGCGGCGGTTCATCGCCGCGCTCGAGCAGGCGGACCGCGGCGACCGCGTGCTGCTGCTGGTGTCGCTGGGCGCGCTGGTGGCCGCGGTCGCGTGGGTCGCCTGGCGGCGCGTGCTGGCGGGCCCGGTGCGCGCGCTGCTGTGGGTCGCGGCCAAGGCGGCTCACGCGGGTCACGCCGCGTCGCGCGGTCACGATCGCGAGCCGGCGCCGGAGCAGCGCAGCGTCGTGAACGTGAACTCGAGCTTGAGCTCAAACGCGAGCTCAGACTCGAGCTGAGCTGCCGGCGCGGCTCGTGCGCCCGCGATTTGCTTGGTTTTCGTCGTTTGCCGGGCATCCGCAGCGACTCTCAACGACTCAACGACTCCGCCAACGACGCCAGCCAATGGCCTGTCCGCTATAGTCCGCTGGAAGGTGCTTCCGCGTGACTAAACCGACTAAAACGAAGGCCAGAGCACTTTACACTTTACACTTTCTCTCACAGAAAGTCCAGGCTGCGGTTCAGTCAGCCTAGGCTAATAGTCTTGGAGACGACTCTCGGAAGTTGCGTCTGGACAGGCTCGAGTCAATGCTGAGTCAGCGACAATGGAACTCAAAGGAGTTGAAGTCTGAAGTCAAAACTTCTGAGATGAATACTGATTACTGAGATGGATATCGACATGATTAGATGAATTGACCAACACTTCATTTTATTACCCTGCATCCGCATCCAAAATATAAATTACAACTGGCAATCACCGCCTAAGCACGCACCTAAGGGAAGTGCTCTTTGCCCAGCGACGTCAGGCGCAGGTACGGCTTGACCGAGCGGTAGCCCGGGAACAGCTTGTCCGCGTCCGCGTTCGACACCGAGTTCGCGACAACGACGTCGTCACCGGGAGTCCAGTTGATCGGCGTAGCGACCTTGAACTTGTCGGTCGCCTGCAGCGAGTCCACCACGCGCAGCACCTCCTGCGTGTTGCGGCCGGTCGACGCCGGGTACGTCAGAATCAACCGGATCGTCTTCTTCGGGTCAATCACAAACACGGACCGGATCGTCAGCGGCAGGCCCTTGCCGTCCCGGTTGGTCACGTCCTGGTAGTCCAGCATGTCGTACAGGTACGAGATCTGGCGGTCCGCGTCCGCAATGATCGGGAACGACAGCGACGAGCCCGCGATCTCGTCAATGTCCTTGATCCACTCCTCGTGCGACTCGAGCGAGTTGGCCGACAGGCCGATCAGCTTGACGTTGCGCTTCGCAAAGTCCGGCTCGAGCTTGGCGAACGCGCCGAGCTCGGTCGTGCACACGGGCGTGAAGTCGTCCGGGTGCGAGAACAGGATCACCCACGAGTCGCCAATGTACTCGTGGAAGTCGATCGCGCCCTTCGTGGTCTGCGCCTTGAAGTTGGGGGCTGTTTGTCAGTCTCTTTCCACGTACTTTCAGACGACCTTAATACACACCCTTGGAGCCGAGACGGAGACGGGGAGCTTCAGCAGACATCGTGAATTGTGAATTGTAGACTGTCGAGTAGTGTTCAAAGTCGTCGAGGCTGCCGGACGGGCCTTTATAGACACAAAAACTTTTGCCCAGTCCGCCACACTCGCGCCACGCGATTCTGGCGCACGATGGCGCTCTGTGCCCGTTCGGGCAGGACACTTGCCGCATCGGGCTAGCCCAGCGCCATTAATTGCCCGACGCGGCCTAGCGCAGATTGCGTGCTTGTCTGGCGGCACCGCGCCACAAGTCACGTGTCGCTCAACGTCATTCTCATCGCTTATAATTCGACGTCCGTCTATTTACACATTCCCCGTCCGGGCGCGCTGACCAAGAGCGCGCTCCTACTCGCTCTTTCCACGCCTCTTTGCTCTTTCCTCGCACTGACACCATGAAACTAACCTCCGTCCAAATGTAATCACCAAAAACCTCATCGATATGCAGTTGATCTCATTGGCAGATTGGCAGCTCATTGCTTCGTGAGCAGCGGCTTTGCAGCTCATTGCTTCGTGAGCAGCGGCTGCGCCTTTCGCAGTCCGCGCGGCCGGTCGCGCACCTTGAGCTTGTTCACGCTCTTGCCGCGCCGCGTCTTGTAGCCCTTGGCCAGCGTACCCCACGGCGACTGCGACGGCACGTTACCTTTAGACTTTCCACGGCCACCACCGTGAGGATGGTCGTGCGCGTTCATGGCAAGACCACGCACATGCGGTCTCCGTCCCAACCAGCGCGACCGTCCAGCCTTTCCGAGCGACAGAAACTGATGCGCGGCGTTACTAGCCGTGCCAATCGTCGCACATGCCTCGATGCTCACAATCCGTTCTTCGCCAGATTTGAGACGGATGATGGCCGTCTGCTCTCGTTCGTTTTTGGATAACAAGCGACCGAACGAACCCGCGGCTCTGCACATCACGCCCGGTCCGTTCCGACGCAGACCGATCGCGTGCACGACAGTTCCGAGCGGAATCATCGCCATCGGCATACAATTTCCCCGTCTGTTTGTACGCGCAGACAGCAACGCAGGGTCAACCTCGCCGCTCTCGCCCATACTGCTCTCCAACTCCTCGGGGATCCCAGCCCGGAAACTCTCAACCTTGTCCCCCGACCGCACGCCCTCCGGCGCGACAATATACGACATCGCGCCCGTCTTGTCGTTGCTCAACAACGCGATATGCGCAGTCCGGCCAGGATCATGCTCAATCCGCACCACCGTCTGCTGTCCCGGCTCGCGTCTCGCGAAATCCACAATCCGCAACCGCCGCTTGTGTCCACCGCCGATATGGCGCGCCGTAATACGGCCGGTGAAATTACGACCACCAGTCTTCTTCTTCGTCACAGTCAACGGAGCGAACCCGCGTCCGGGCCATAAATGCCGGTGAACCGGCTTGCGGTACCATCTCAATCCGGGACTGCGGGGCTTAAACTTCTTAATCTCAACCCCGGTCACATCCTTCCGCCGAATCTTATCCTCCTGCGCCTCCAACGCCGCGGAAAATTCGCTGCTGCTGCTGTCGCCTTCGCTGGCCTCACCAGCATGCGCACTCGCACTCATGGCCCCGAAAATCGTATTATCCGCAGCCCGTCTCGTGACATCCAATCCCAATTGCTCCAACGACACCTTCGGCGGTCGCGCGACAACCCGCTTCGGGTTTCTATTCACACTTTTGGCAAACTGCACGGCACTCGCGTGCATCGGTCGCGACGACTGTAGTACCTCCACCGCGCCAGCAGCCATCCTCGACGACGCCGACAAACTCGAGCGCGTCGCCGTGCGCTGGAGAAGACTCCACATCCTCCGTCCTGAAACTGCCATTTTTCGGTTTCTCCGCGTCCTCGGAGCTCGCAATTGACGGACGTCGCTGTGTTGCTGCGCGCTGGGGGGTTTCTTGCTACTTGCATTCCCGAAAGATTTTCGTGAAGTCCGTCTTAAAAGAATCACGTGATACTGTCACGTGAAATTAGTCACGTGTGTATAATCACGTGATGTAGTAAATAGTTTAATTGCACGTGATAGCATCTGAGACCTGATTGGGACAATCGAGACCAAGCGGGGCTTGAAGCTCTAGAGCGAGCAAAGCCGTTTGAGGGTACAGCTCGGCAAGACGAATCGTGCAAGAAGACTACGAAGCAATTCTCCTTCTGTTGCTGATCCTGCGATCTTTTGTTGTTAAGAAAGTGTCATGCAGAGGTAAGGAAAGGAACGAGACCTTCTATTACTACGGCACTTGATTGGTGACGTGGAATATTGCGGGGTGAAAGGTGATCATGCGGAAGGGGAATGGGAGTCTAGTCCCGTTGTATGTATGTGTAACCACCACCCTACTACAATTGGATAATCATGCTACTATATGATTGATTGAGGAATGAAGACTAACGCGAGCGCAGGCTGCGGTTTGCACGTTTCTGGTGTCGTGTGCTGTTATCTTGAGTACGCCGACTAGCTCGGTGTCGGGCCTCTGGTTATATTCCGTATGTGTTTATGTTCTTTTGCAGCTTCCAAGAGGGCGATTATGCTGATGCGAAACTACAAACAGATAGATACAGATTCACTAGGATCTGCCCTTCCAAAGCTCGCTCCGGCACCGCCATCATCAGTCGGTCTTCCGGACACGTACTATGCCGGGCTATGGACCTACTGCAGTGTTCAAGTCGACGAAGACGGCGCGACGACATGCTTCGGCCGACCATTACTGCCGCCTTTATTCTTCTTTGATCTTTCAGTCGTCTTATTCCGCGATCTGCTCGACTCGTCAACAGCAAACACAGACGTACAGAATAACATCTACCTCCCGACATCACTCTACCCACCCGCCTCACCAACCCGTTTCATCACATTCTCCTTCCCCCAGCTCTGCGCATACCTCTCCTGCATAGCCTACCTCACAGCCCTAGCCGCTTCCGCATCTTCCCTCTTCATCCTCATCCGCAACCCAAACCTCTTCTCCTCCTCCGTCCTCATCCGCCGCAAAACAACTCCTCTCCGCCGCTCATCCCTCACAGCCGCCTCCGCACTTACCCTCGGCTGCATCACAAGCTCCCTTCAAACATACTACGTCATCATCAAACTCAACCAAGACATCCCGCTTTCCTACCGCCTTGCACGCGGCAACCCGCTCACGCCATGCATTCTCCTCGCCGCGGCAGCCATAGGTATAGCATTCTGCACCTTGATCTCCCGCCACTCGACCCGGTTAGCTGTTATCGCACCACCTGTGCCAAGCATCTCGCTCGGGTTATTGTCTCCGGACTCGGCTCTCTCGCCGGGAAGCGGCGGGTGGAGTTCTAGTTCGTCGAATTACGGGAACGGGAAACGGTCGGGGAGTAGGTCGCCTGGATTACCAGGTACGCCTACAAAGTCGCGCAGCAGTGCCGCGTTGCATTCGTTGGTTTAGCCTGTTTAGGTCAGTTGGTTTTGGCTCTGGAAAGTGTTGATTCTGGTTTTATGAAGTGAGCATTATAACAGGCTTGGAAAGTTTTATTAAATACGCCATAGTTTGACATGGATCTCATTATGTTGCTAATAAATCGAAAAAGAAACCGACCATCTCTGGGTACAACAGAGGAAAGAGAAATAATATATAAAATGATAAACCCGATAAATGCAATTGTATAGATGACATGGATAACAAGAGATAAGGATATAGTAATAATAAAAAGAGAAGAAGGAGATAACAATGAAATCCCAACACCTATGACAAAGATCGTGCAAAGTACCCAGCGATATAAGAGTAATAAATAATAGAAAAAGGAAAAACAATAGACATGACAAAGCAGCAAAGGCTTCTTTTTTGAGGCAAAATAAAACATATTCACATTTGGCCAAGAGGCGAGGAAGGACGCGTCCACTTGGTTAGATCGCAGGGGAAAACAAAGTAGTAGTAGGAAGTCCATCTTGAGGAGGGGGGACGGGAAACAATCATGCAAAAAAAACTCCGCCGTTGTAAAAAAAATGAGCATGCATAGTCGATCGCGTAGCCGAGAGGTGGCATCGCGAGAGTGAGTGCTGAAATAGAAGCGAAGGATGATGGACTTTGAGAGAGGAAGAACAACCGTATCTATACACAAACCTCGAAACTAAAACCCTGTTTCGAGGTTTTAAAAAGAGGTAGCTCGCGCGCGCGCTTAACATGCGGTCGCGATCTGGAACGCGGTAGGCGGGTACGCTTCGTCAGGAGTGCACGGCGGCGTCATGTATCCCGCAGGCTCAGCAGCAGACACGCGCGAGACCAGCTCGTGCGTTGTTGCTGCCTTCATCGCTGCCGCAGCCTGCTCGCCACGGAACTGGGGAGCGACCAGCGCGTCCGAAGTCGGTGGCGGAGTAGGCGGCATGGCGGCAGAGACTGCTGCGTGCTGCTGGGACACGACAAAGTCCTGCAGGATCAGCGCGACCTGGGAGAATCCGGGGGCCGAGTACTTCTTGACGAGGGACTGCGAAGGAGAGTGCATGATGTACTGCGCGAGCAGCGACGTGCACTGAGCTTCCTGAGGACCCGCGCCAGCGGTTGCGAATGGCGAGAAACGCGTCATGGTGGCGTTGCTAGCCATCAAGATCTGCTGCGCGACAGTGTAGGCAGCCGCGGCGACCACGCGAGGAGGGAATCCGAGGAAGGACTTGTGGAACAGCGCCATCTCGGCGAGGTAGAGCGACAGGTGCTCGAGCGTGGAGGAGCAGTTGTAACGCAAGAGCTGCTTGATGTAGCAATCCGCAGTCGCGTGGCCAATCGACCATTCAAGAGTCGCCAGTACGTGTCCTTCCATCTGGACAAACATGTCTTCCTCGTACGCGTCGCAGCACATGATCTTCAACTCGCGCACAGTTGGCACGCGGTCTTTCTTGTCCTCGTACTTGGACGCGATCCAGAGCGCAGCACAGCCGACGAGCTGGTAATGCTTCTTGAACACGACGCGACGAGAGCAGTACCGATCAATCAGGTTGACTGCGAGAAACAAAGTCTGCGCCTGCAGACGCAGCGACAGGTGCGACTCGACGAGGAAGTCAAGCAGGTACGGGCGCATGTGCCATTCGAGCTCGGGCTGGAGATCCATCATCGCGACGTCGGGCACAGTAGTGGCCTAAACGATTAGTAACCATTGCGTGTGACCAGATAAAAGAAAAAGCGCGTTTTTCGTACCTCCATCTTGCGCTGATGCTCTGCGATCTCCTCCTTGTACTCGTCTTCGACGGCAGCAACCGCGCGTCTTTCGATTTCCTGCAGACGCGCGCTGCGGAGCTGCTTTGCCGAGTCGACGGACTCGGCGGGGGAGAGGGGGTAAGGCGATTGGTTGGAGACCATTGTGAATTGGAGAAAAACAAGGGTGTGTTGTATTTTGGTGAGAGTGTCGTAGAGACTGGTACGAGTTGCGAAGGGGGTGGTGGGTCGGTCTGAAAGATTGAAGGCGCGACGCGGAAAAAAGGCACAGGAAAAGCTCAGGAAGGAGCGACTTGTGGGTTGGCTAAAGAGCGACTAAGAAGTGGGGGGAGGCGGGGGGAGAGAGAGGGCGGAGCGAAGGAAGAGCGACGCGATGGAGAATGAGTAGGACCGTGGAGGGAGAGAAGAGGAAGCAGACCGTGTTGGCGGGGCGGTTGGCGGTATAAGAATGGCGAGGCCTAACGGGTGACGGGTGAGATTCCTCGAAGGGGCGTCCCGACAAAGAACTTGGTCCGAGTCGGGACGAGGGCTGTACGAGAAATATGTGGACTGGATCAAGGGTAAATTGGGCTGGGAAAGCAGACGCGCAAGGTTTGGGGGTTCGTGGAATGCAGGGTCGTGGGCGGTGGGAATCACCTAACACACGAGGCCGAGCGCCTGCCTGGGAACAGCCTAGCGGGTGATGGAATGGCTGAGGAAGACGGATGGCTGACTTGCGGTGGGAAAGAAGGGGAGGAGGGCGAGGCGAGGGGAATCAGGGCGGGACGAGGCGAGGAATGTGTGCCGGCGGAGGAATGTAGCGGGCGTCACCCGTCACTCAGCGCAGCAGACACACACGCCCACGTTCGCGATCCCACCGTCTGTAGTCGCGCGGGAGACTGATCCAGTGTTCTAGCTCTTTGCAGCAGCAAGAGTAGCGCAAATGTCGACTGCTTTGGAGGGAAGTCGGCCGTGGATCGTGATGGTTACACGAGAGACTCGCGCGGAGGGGGTCTCGCGGCGGTCGCGCGTGACATCATCGACGCGTCGGAAAAACCTTACCCGGCGCTCCTTGCCGCGTCACCCGCAGCAAGCCGCGCTCAAACAGGAAACACGTCAACTATGTGCGGCGCAAGGGGCCTCGACGAGCTGGCCCTGCGACGGCCGCTGGTCAGGCTTTGCTCGTGGGGTTTCCGGGCTTTGAGAAAGAGCTTGTGATGTAGTTACACGCATCTACTGATGACGAAGAGGTTACTGAAGTGTGGTACAAGAGCAGTACGACGCTGCAATCTTGTTGTTTTGCGCTGGGCCAACAGCGCCACTCGTGGCTGCTCCTTTCGCCGGGAAACATAGCCCACCTAAACGTAATGAATGCTTAATTTCCACTGAACATATAGTCGCTCTTGACGTTCTACATTTTTAGATCTAAATTGGCATTCTCATGTTCGTACACCGTCTCCAATTCCAGACGGTTTGGACGCACCACCGGTGATTACTGGCGTCCTCATTGTCGTCTGTCAATTCTCCGCGATGTTCTAACTGCAAACGTCATAACGCGCTCGGGCTGCTTTCCCGTGTTCAATTCAGACCTACGCGAACTGTATAGTATCCGAGACGCGTACGACCTGTGTACGACTTGAAAACCGCGGGCGCGATCAGACGGCGGCCTCCGTTCGAATCTCTACGCGTCCAACGCGTTGCTGGTGTGTAGTACTTGATAAATATCCGACCGCTGGACCTCCTCTCGTCTCGAGAGCCCTGCTCCTTGCGTTTGATCATCCACACGAAGCTCGTTACAGCCGGTCGTTCCATCGCTGCCTGGCTACTTCGAGCCGACTAGTGGTTACTCGTCCCTTGCGTTGCGAGCGGCTCCAGACTAGTCGGGAAGGACCCCTTCGATCCCCCCCACAAGTCCGCCGCACGGCTTCTTTTGGATCCCGACGCGCCTAGCTGTTTGTACTGTGCTTACGTGGTGCGGCGCGGGCGCGTTTGGCACCAGGATTTCTCGCGGCGCCCTTGCTTCGCCGTGCCCATCGCGTTCGTCGCGTCTGGATTCACTTTCAGCTCTGGCTATACCTATTGGTGATGTCCGAAGCACAGAAAGAAGCCCTGCAATTCCAGTACTTGTAGACACTAAGCGGGTCTATGAGACTGGCGATAACGTCAAGATCCAGATCGGGACTCGATCTGCGATCCCGTCAACCCACTGCTATGGGACTGTGACAATCTCGAGATCCGAGAAGTAACGCGGTTTAAAAGTTGACTTTGACCAAAACAAGTCCCGGAAGAATGCGCGCACAACCACCAGTAATTCCACACCTAAAGATGAAATTAAACGCGTGGCTTGGCGGCGCACAATCCTTTTAACATTTTTCTACGCATGGCGGTTTATTTAACTCTATTGTTGCTGCTGTTCAAGGGTTTGTTGACAAGTTGCCGGACGGTGCTCGGCTTTCGGGACCCTGGCTTCGTCGTTCCATTGTCGCGGCTCTGGAACGCAACGCGCCGCCGCACTGATCACCCAGAACGCCTTTAATTCTTACTTCGTGTTCATCAGCCTTGTCGGAATTAAGCGTCTTGCTGGGCTCTCGATACTCAGGCTTGTGATGCCGTTCAAGCGGAAACGGGCACCTGCGGTGCTGGATAAGGATTCATATGCTAACAATGGTCAAATCCGACTGTCAAGACCGGCATGATACGACAGTACAGGCTGGTCAGGCGTTGTGACGATTGGAATCTCGCAATTGCCCGTTCATCCGAAGTTGCCATACCGAATTACGACAACGCTCGCGTACATCATTCCACGATCAGCCTTGCAGAACGCGTAACTGACGCGTCGCGCCGCACTCATTCTGGGATCTCCTTGCCTTCGCCTCCTGGACAAAATCTCCCTTCTCACCTTTTTAAGCATCTACTTCCCTCTCGAGTTACCCACAGCTACAGAAAAAAGATGCCCCACTATAGCCGGACCTGCCGGACCTGCCCCTGATCTTCTCCCCCGGCGCCCGGATTATCGTTCTTCAGCGTCCCTTAAACCAACAATCGGCCGTGCGCGCTTCCCGGGCGCTTAAGCGGGTGACAAACAAGACAGACTGTCTGATCGCGATCTGACCGCGGTGCGATTTCTCGGCTGTGCCTGGACGAATGGTCTTACATGAATTAGTTGTCGCTTTTAGGAGGTTTTGTGCGACTGGAGGTTCGTTTGGCGCGTAATAACTGGACTGCTTGGATACTGTCGGATTGATGCCTTGGCTAATCTCGACGATGGGTTTGTTACAATCTTGCTTAACTCGACGATATCAGTATAATTCAAATCTACTGTCTATAGTGTATATATACCCCCTTTTACACCAGGATGTCAGGCAAAAGCACACCTCTCCGCAGTGGCGACTTGTCTTACACTCTCTGGTTTTTGTCCATGACTTCAACTTACTCTCATTCGCCACCCCCGGTCTATATCCCATGGATCTGGGGCTGCCAGCAGCTCGTTCCTAATCTTGCGGCAGATCTCGTGCTTATTCTCTTTTCTCAGATTTCGGTCGGTGACTAGGTTTCGCTTGTGTTCCCCTTGTGTTTCCCTTGTGCGACAATTGTGCGACGTCGGTGTTACCTGGCCGCGACTGCCGCATTTTGCGCGCTCGAGTTCGCGCGAATGTTCCACGCCGTGTTCCATGGTCTTTCTGCTATTTTGGTCTTTTTAATTGCGTTTCAGCTATTTATATTTATATTATACCACTGTGCAGTGTGGCGAAAGTATTGCAGATGATACGCTAGCAAGCTGATTGAATTAAAAAAGTGTATACATGAGAGACCCGTCATTTTCCCTTATCCGCCCCCCTCCCCGTTCCAACAAGTAACCAAATAAAATAAAAGAAGCAAGAAAAATCATATCCAACCAAATCTCATAAAATCGTCATCATACATTATAATCCCGTTCAAGCAAATACCAGTTTATTATTCCTTACTCGTAACACAGACGCGCTCCAAAAGCAAAAATATTACAGTTCTAGATTACAGAACTATGCAGTCCAAGATCAACAATCTGAGTCTCGCCAGGCGACGCTTGTTGCTCGAGTCTCCGCTGCCGACGTTCGGCTCGTCTTCCTTCCCGCTCTCTGTTACGTCGTGTCTGGTCGTCTTCGTCGTCATCCGCCGTCTCTGTGTTGTTCTCTGTCGTCGTGGGCTCCGTCGCCGTCGCCGTGGCCGTGGTCGATGTCGTCGTCGTCGTGGGCGTCACTGCCTCTGTGTTCTCCGTGCTGGCTTCTTCGTCTTGTGTACGAGCCCCAGCCCTCGGTAGTCGTGCCCGCACAAACCTGTTCTCAACTAACCCTCTCCAAAGTCCTCGACTTTCACCTTCTCGCTCGCTTCTCGGAGTATGCAGCCTGGACCGAGGAACAATTGGCCCGATAGGCATTCCATCGAGCCGCATATTCGGATATCCCGCTCCACGATACCCGTTCCGCAGGACATACTGATGCGCTGTCTCGGCTCGCACGCCTCTCGCGGTCCCTTCTGGCTCTGGAATCGCGGGTTGTTTAGGCACGAAGTAATCAGCTTTGCAGAGCGGGCAGCATGCACGTCGCGTAGTCATCCAGGGATCGATGCACCCGGCATGAAACGCGTGACCGCAGGATAGACCACGAATGTCATCGTCGTCCAGCAGGACTTCGATACAGATTGCGCAAACGTCGCCGGACGTGTCAGCGAGCTCGGGGCGCAGATTTGGGTGTGTAAGTACGTCGTCTTCTTCTTCATGAGCCGACTCTCCAGGAGCCGTGTCCTCGGTCTCGGCCTCGACCTCGACCGTCGTCGCAGCTGCTGCTGAGGTGGCGCTTGATATAGATCGTTCGAGCGTTGTCGTTGTCTCGGCTGACGCAGAGCCCTCTTCTTCAACCGGTTTCGGTTTCGTAACAATATCCACTTGATCGACCGACTCTGGCGTAAACACAGTCTCGGACGTCGACGCCACGGCTTCCAGCTGCGCAAACTCCTTCTCGCCATCTGGGTCACCACCACTACTCGAAGCCACCATACTCGCAGCCCGGCTCGGCATCTGTGACGAAACTCCGCCTTCAGTAGACAGTCCTGCATGCTCTCGCTCGGTTCTCCAAAGTTTGTACTTCTTGACCGGAAATCGTTCGTCTACCTCGGCCACTGTGAGTAGTTTCCGCTCGCGCCGACGACGAGCGGGCTGGCGTAGTAGTCCGAGATCGAACCCGGGAGGCTCGTAGCCATCGTATGCTACAAACTCGCCATTTTCTTGCGCCAGTGCAAGTGCGCGTATACGTCGATTACGACGAAGACAGAACTTGATGCCGACGATGAGCCTGTAATAAAGTAAAAATTAGCACATGTGAATCAGGTTTTTTGCAGTATTAATGCAGCGAATCATACCATAGATTTGCAAACACAACGCCGAATCCCAGAGCGATGAAAAAGAGAAGCGGAGAGCTTGAAGGAGAGAAGCCACCGCCTCCGCCTGAAGATGTGGTGGACTCCGCCGCCGCGGAGGAGGTGACGGTGGAGGAGGGGGTTCCTGGCAGCGCGGCTGAAGTTGTTGTAGCCATAGCGATGAAAGCAGCGAAAGCAGCGACCGGCAGAAATATGAGCTTGTGAAAGAGAAAGGCCCTAAATAGAAGCACTCCAAGATCCGGAATTTGCAGGTATGTCGCACGAAACTGGAGTGGACCGGGGGATGTCGATAAGCGATATGCTGGTAGTTATAGGACTGGAATCAGCCGATCGCGGGAGCTCGCTGCCTTCTGGTCTAACCGTATAAGTCTGGCAGCAGCTAAATCAGGCCCGAACAGACACGGACACAGACACAGCCACGGCGATGACGGCTCTGGTCATCTGAGCGCGGGTTGGAGGACGGTAGAGGGGATTTTGCGGTGAGAGCGGGCGAAAAAGGCGATGGGTTTGGGGATTACGGAGCCGGACAATCAATTAGAGCTGGGAACGGGCTAAAGTGATCCAGAATTGGCTTTTCTGCGTCGTTGATTGACAGGCACCGCGTCGGAGAGTCTGGTGTGAAAGGGCCCGGAATAATAATGGCGGGCGTGGTACTGGTGCTTCAATTATTCTGGGGCAGTAAGTCCGCCGCTGGGAGTTTTGCTGCGCCCCCGGCATCGGCGATCTCGGCTCGTGTTCACGCGGGGCGGCCGTCTCGCTTCAGGCCGATGACATCGCTGCGTATTTTAGCTGCTGCTTACACGAATACGAGAGACTGGAACCGGAACCGGACCACGGCACGGCTGTGCAGGCACTTAGCAGCAAACACTAATCAGGGCGGTCCCCGACAGATATCGCGATATCTGATACCGAGCCAAGTTCCAGGGCTGACAGCTCGATCGCGCAATTCTTAATTCCTGCGGCGTACGTCATACGCCCGGCGCCGGGCCCCAGAATAATTAATACGTTTATTTTTTGTTTGCCGTAACTAGTTCAGTGAGCGCCGCACTCCTCCGCCGACGCGTCTGTGTAACCCATGGATCTCTCGACTACTAACATAGCTGCAATGCCAGACGAAAACAAACTGTCTCTAGCTCTTGAGGCGCTCAAGAAAAATAAAGAACTCAGCATAAGGGAAGCTGCACGAGATTTTGCAGTACCGGAGTCGACCTTGCGTCGCAGGTTGAAGGGACGGCAGTCACGACGCGATACTCGTCCCGGTTCGTGCAAGTTGACAGTGCAAGAAGAGAGTAGTATTGTAGACCATGTTCTGTACTTGCATAAACCAGAGGTTTTGTCTCGCTTGAACTATGTCGAAGAATTGGCCAATATACTCTTAGCTGAACGACAGGGCGGGCGCGTCGGGAAACAATGGGCGCGGAATTTCGTCAAGCGACAACCAAAGCTCAAGGCGCGTTTCAATCGCCCATGCAATTGGCAGAGATCTCTGCGTGAGGATTCAAAGCTAACTGACCAGGTTTTATACTATCCTCAGGCAATACCCGCGAGGCTCAACGTGAGGCCACGGACTCCGACACCGCCGGATGATAGCCTCACAGCCGGCGATTCTTACATCCCTCGGACACCGCGCAACTAACAGAGGTGGCCGCATTGGCCGAGTTTATTGAGAACAAGCTCAGAAATAGCCGAAGACCTTATTCAGATTCTGTATATGCTGCTGTCGATCAGATGGTAAGGGGAGCGCAGAAGGTAGCCCGTGCTGTTGATATCTTGTTAGTCGAGCAGCGTGCTCTACGAAAGGAGCATGAGGCTCTCGTGAAGGAAAGCAGAACCCTAAAAACACATTTCACTCATGAAGAAGCGCTTATCATACAAGAAGCGCGTGAAATCATCAAGAAAATGAAGATGAGAGGAGTGCGACGTGCTGAAACGAGCGGAGATGGTGTTCCGATTGCGAAGACTGAGCCGGCTCAACGACGCTGTGGCAAGTGTCGAAACTACGGACATAATGTCAGAACCTGTCTGACTAGTATATACTGACGTCGTATTTGCTTGCAGTTATTCGAATCTGATTTAGCTTGTTGTAGTTTATATAGCTTGTTGTAGTTGTTTAATTGAGATTAGCTTAAGTTGAATTTTTCTAAAATTTGGAAAAACACAACGCGCCGCGTGCACGTGAATTTGAGATCTTTGTGGAGACCGACAACGTACAAATAATTCTCGAGTGCAACTACAACTCATTTATCTCACTGATCCTGCATGAATATTTGCTGTACAAATACATAACGGGCATCATCTACTAGACATTTTATTCAAGACGTGCCAAGCCATTGTGGGCGGAACGAGACAAGATGCTACCATCCACTCCGCTGAGGACACCTACGTCAGTCATTACACCAGCAACCAGCATCTCTCTCAACACTGCGCGACCCCCGCTTCCAAATTTCCCACCGCAGTCGAGTCGGGACTCGCTTGGAACACTGCTATGGCGTACTTTTGCGCCAAATCCACGCGAGAAGTTGTCGCGGCAGATCATGGTGTACACGTGTCTGTTCTTCATCGCCGCGACTTTGATCGTGGTGTCTGTGTATATTACTGTGAAGATCATTAGTGCGACTATCGGGGGCCGTTTACGGCGGAAATCAGAAAAAATTCGACAGACTATATTTGCCAATTTCGCCGGAGAACCGAGCGACGGAGACGACAAGAGCGCGATTACTAAACGGCCTGTCATCGCGGGGTTCTTTCATCCGTTCTGGTATGCAGCCTGCGATTAGTGTTTTGATCGCCTACTGACAGAATTTGCTTTAGTAATGCTGGAGGAGGCGGTGAACGCGTTTTATGGGCTGCTATTCACGCGACGCAGCGAGAATATAAACATACGATCTGTGCCGTTTACACTGGGGACACTGATGTGACGAAAGATCAGATCATAGCCAACGTACACAAGCGCTTTGAGATCGAACTGGAAGCAGACCGACTGTTTATTGTATACTTACTCAAGCGGAATCTGGTGTCTGCTGAGCGTTGGCCACGAATGACATTGCTAGGACAAGCGCTAGGGTCTATGGTACTTGCTTATGAGGCAATTGGGAAACTCGTACCAGACGTGTTTGTTGGTATGCAAGAACTGGAAATTTTTGCTACTCAAGCGCTAACTGAATCTAGATACAATGGGCTATGCGTTTGCCTATCCGATCGTGTCGTTGTTTTTAAATATCCCCGTCGCTGCATACGTGCACTACCCAATGATCTCGACAGACATGTTTAGCAAACTTTCCATTGTTCGCCAGTTTCCGAAATACGTTTACTGGCGCCTCTTTGCACTCATTTACGCGGTTGCTGGATTTTTTGCAGACGTTGTGGTTTCGAATGGTACATGGACGGGAAATCACATAAAGTCAGTCTGGTGGATAAACAGACTTGTCAATCTTGCGCTTGACAAGTCCAAGAAGCTTGACTTTATGACATTGTATCCACCTTGCGCAACCGACGAGTTATCAAAGTTTGATATTGAACAAGAGCGGAAGCCAATTATCCTTTCGATTGCGCAATTTAGACCCGAAAAGCGGCATGACGTTATTCTCGAAGAATTTGCCAAATACGCTGCGTCCCCTAACGACGATGGGTCTGCGAGATTAGTTCTGATAGGGTCCGTGCGAGACGATCGCGATCGTAAGCGTGTCTACGAGCTGCGGTTGCTTGCGCGCGAACTAGGCATCGACGAGCGCGTTGAGTTTGTGCTTGAAGCGAAATGGGCCGAGATTTGCCAGTACCTGCGTACCGCGAGCGTTGGCGTCAACGCGATGTGGAACGAGCATTTTGGTATTGGCGTTGTCGAGTACATGGCTGCCGGGCTGATATGCGTCGTGCATAACAGCGGAGGGCCGAAGCTCGATATCGTTGTACCGGTAGATGGGAAGCCCAGTGGGTTCCATTTTGTCACAAAGGAAGACAAAGAGGCTGGCGAAGGGCTGGCGGAGACTTTTGACAAAGCCCTGTCGCTTACTCCTGACGATGCTAGAGGCTATAGACGGCGGGCGCAACAAGCAGCAGACCGATTTTCGACTGCTAACTTTGAGACAGGGTGGCTGGAACGATTAAGATTATTACTGATGCTAGAGCAGTATCGGTATATCGACCGTCTTTCTCGTGGTGTTATTTCGTAGGATTGCTGGGAAGCTACCTGTATTATTTTTATTTCCTAGATATCGATCTATATGGCTAAACTGTACATATATACAAAAGTAAAATCTTCCGGGTTTGTTACCCATTCTCAATTCCGAATCTTAATCGGAATTGAGTGCTCGATTTTTAGGGACCGTGTCGCCAAGTCAGACAGCTCAGACGCACTGAGCTTCTGCTTCACAACTTGCGAGTTGACTGGTTTGTTGAGAGGCGCTGCAAGCGTGCCAGACGGAACAGTCTTGAAATAGCGACGCATGTAGGCGTTCTGAGTCAAAGAGTAGAGGGCAGATGTGAGCCAGTATATCGAGTAAGACTACAACCCCGTTAGTGAATAAAACATACCTGATGAAAAATCTGGGGAAAACTTACAGATGGGTAGAAGAAAGACAAGCTGACTATGAATAATCCACCCATTCGCGAAATCACGCCAGTAACAAGACTGATCAACCCTTGACGACCGCCACGGTATGCCATCATTTTATCAGATTCTCGAACGTAGCCTTCGATGTTGAAAAAAGTGGTAGCTGCAAACACGATTGGAAGGATCATGTAAGGGTCTACTCGATCGAGTTCTTGCAGCCACCAGAAACCTTGAGTGGTGAAGTAAGTACCCTCAGTAAGCGCGCTGGTGTCGTCCGAGTGAAGTCTCGAATAGTAAGCTACACCACGGCTACCGAAAAACAAAATAAAAGCCTGCGAGAATGCAACGCCAAAAGACTTCAACATGTGGACATTGAACAGTTTCTGAGTGGCTTTATTGTTCTCTGTCAGAAACGCGCGGAGATTCTGATTAGCAAGCTGTGGAGGATCAGGGATGGCGACAAATTGAGCAACTTCGGCTCGGTTGCCAGTCTTGATTGGAATGGCTTTCATGTCAAACTCCTTTGGTAGGACTTTGACTGCGCCGCGCCCGATGCCCTTGGATAACATGAACATGATCGATTTGGAAAGCATGCCCAGCCGACTGTAGCGCTGTGAGTTACGCCTACTCCAAAGCGCGACCGGAAGTGTGAGCGTCAGGCGAAGCAGGACGCAGGTTATTGGGATTACAAACCCCCATCTGAAGCCAGTGAGATCGTGCACGGCGGAGAAGATGTGGAATGATACTTCGCCGATGAACATGGTTTTGTCTATCATATACATGTAGGCAGAGACAATGGACTGGACAAACGCAAAAATCCAATCACCGGTGAAGAAATCTGAGAAGCCGAGGAGGGAAGTCGTGGCCGGTGAGGCCGATGTGAGCAGCTGTGCGGAGTCTGAGAGGGAGGATGCCGATGAGGCAGCTGAAGCGGCGACAGAGGCAGCGGCAGCAGTTGTGGATGTGATCGGTTCGCTAGCAATTGAAGATGTAGAAAAGGAGAATAGGCTTCGTGGGAAAGAAATGGCTTGTCGGTGCAGCCGTGGCCGTGTGGTGAGCGGTTGAGCAAAGCGCGATGAAGGCAATGATGGACGCGAGCTCGACATCTGCCGAGCTGTAGCGCGCGGACTCACAGCTATACTAACAGAACAAACATTAGAAGCTACCATGCTGCGTCGAAGGAGAAGCGAGCTCGGCGCTAGGCGCTGTGAGCTGAGCATCGCAAGTCGCGTCGCGGGAGGCATCGTGATCCCGGTCGGAGGAGCAGACCAGAGTTACGCTACCCTGCGCTGGAAAGGAGTGCAATTGCAGAGGTAACGCAGGCAAAACAAGCAAAGCAGCCAGACGACTGGCAAATAGCTAAAGCTCGATCAAGATGCAGCAGAAAGGCAATTTGAGCTGATCAGTGCTGGGTGGCAATCTATGGACATCGGGACCACGACGAAATAGAAATCTTGACATCTCGAGACCGAGAAGTCAAAAAAGCAGGGCGCGGCTCAAGCCCGGTCACGTGACCGCAGATATAGGCTGATTGCGCGTCAGTAGTCGCTGGCCGCTTTGCTTAGCACTTCGCCTTCCCGGCGCCGTCCTGGTTTCGCTGCCTGCGCGTTGTCTTGTCTGTTTTGCAACTGCCTGGCCCCAACAGAACCGATCTGGACCCTTTCGCGGCCGCACCGTCGAGACGCGTGCGGGGAACAAGCCGCAGTCACGTGGTCGCACAAGGTTTGCAGTTGCAGGCACGCTAGCCGCATACGGGCGCGAAAGGGCCGTAAACGGACTAGCCGCGCGCCCCGTGTGGCTGACGGCTGCGGCGGTGCTCCGGCGCGCTGCTATCGCGCAACGCTCCTCGCCTCCGCTCCTGACCCCACACCTCCGCCTGGTCCGCTCCGTCGCCATCCCTCGTCCTCTTCCTGCGTCGACCCCCCTCCGCCCTCCGCTGCTTTGCGCCTACTCTGCCTTGGGCTGCTCCGATCCTGCGCGCTCTGAATGTCCTTCTTCAAGTGGCGCGGCGGCGCCGGCTCCAGCGCGACCGTAAGTACCGCTCCCACCCCCATCCCGCGCCCATCGCGCTGACCATTGTTCCACAGAACTCGCCCTCCGCCACCAACTCGCCTCAGAAGTCTCTGACATCGTCTTCTGCTGCAGCGAACGGACAACTAGATGGTTCTAATGCGTTCGACTCAATGAGCAGTCTGCCTGACCAGGGCGACGGTAGCGACAAGTTCTTTGGCATGGAAAACGTACGACTTCCTTTTCTTCATCTTCCCCATTGTTCCCCCTACTAACAGGCTTTTGTAGTTTGGATACACTTGCTACTGCAACTCCGTGCTGCAGTGCCTGTTCTACTGCCGACCCTTCCGCGACGCCATTGTCAACTACCCCCCCGCCGAGACTCGAACGCCGCGAGCTCGCCGCACCTCCGTACCCGGCGACTCGACCCATCCATTCATCCTCGCGCTCAAGGCTCAGGCCGAGAAAGAAGCTCTTGAGCGTGCCGAGGGAAAGGCCGACGACAAGAAAAAGGGTGGCAAGACCAAGCGCTCCAACAGCATCATCCCCTCCTCTCCAAACGCAGTGTCCACCGCGTCATCCACTTCTGCCGGCGCAGGCGTCAGCAGCAATGTCAACGGACATGCAGCACCGCTCTCCTCCAACTCCCTTCCTCTTCGAGGAGACGATACTACGACCCCCGAGCAGAAAAAGAAGGCGGCGCTGACTAATGGGCCGATTTTAAATATGGACCACAGCATGAACACGACCTACGGTATGAAGGAATCGTTGTTCACCACTCTCAAAGACATTTTCGAGGCCATGGTGGAAAATCGGTCGCGGACGGGTATCGTCTCGCCCGCGAAGCTTATCGAGGTTCTTAAGCGTCAGAACGAGCTCTTTCGGTCATCCATGCATCAGGACGCGCACGAATTCTTCAACTTTTTGCTTAATGAAGTTGTTGACAACATCGAACAGCACGAGCAATACTTACGGGATACTAGTAACGGCGAGTATGTGTCCAATACTCGCTGGGTGCATGAGCTCTTTGAGGGTTTGCTTACTTCGGAGACGAAATGCTTGACTTGTGAGAACGTCTCGCGTCGAGACGAGATGTTCCTTGACCTCTCAATCGATCTGGAACAGCATTCGTCGGTCACCTCTTGTTTAAGACAGTTTTCGGCCTCAGAAATGCTCTGCGAGTCAAACAAGTTCCACTGCGATGGGTGTGGAGGACTACAGGAAGCTGAGAAACGAATGAAGATTAAGCGCATGCCTAAAATTCTCGCTCTGCATCTTAAGCGATTCAAATTTACGGAGGACATGCAGCGAAACGTCAAGCTGTTCCACAAGGTTGTTTTTCCGACGCACCTGCGACTTTTCAATACCACCGACGACGTTCTTGACCCCGACCGCCTATATGAGCTGTACTCAGTCGTCGTGCATATTGGAGGTGGACCGTATCACGGACACTACGTCTCTATTGTCAAAACTGAGCATGCTGGATGGGTGTTATACGACGACGAGATGGTGGAGCGCGTTGACGATGAGTACGTTACGAATTTTTTTGGAGACAAGCCAGGTCTTGCTTGCGCGTACATTTTGTTTTACCAGGAAATCTCCGAGGAGGATTATGAACAGGCGCGTCGCTATGGTGCCGCTCCGGCGTTTGCGACAGATGGTAATCTCACCAACCTTGAGAAGAATCCGTTTGCGACGCCCGAAAAGGTTGCTACCCCGGTCGTCTTTCCTACACCATCGACGGCGTCATCTGGCACGGCCCCGCTTGCTCCAACCGTGTCGTTAACTGCGACTCCGCCGTCAACTGTCAATTCGACCCCGATTTCGTCTGCATCATCGACCTACTCGGCGGGCATTTCATCTGCATCTGTGCCTCCAGTGCCCGCCGCTCCGCCGTCAGATTCACAGCGACAACTACTCAACGGCCATGGCTCGCCCGAGCGCCAGAAATCTCAAAAGTTTTACAATGCAGCCCCGCATCGCAACAGTGTGTCTGCAGTTTCAGCCCCTCCTTCGGCGCCTCTAGTCAGATCAGCTACCACAATCGGTACGAACGGAAGTAGCGGCGAGTTTGGTTCAATCAAGAGCAAAAAGGAAGGCTCTGGCGGCCTTTCGAGATTCAAAAGTACATCTATTTCTCAGAAACCCAAGTTCTGGAAAAAGGACAAGGAAAAAGACAAGAAATAGACCAAAAAAATTGTCAAGGCTTGCTAATGTACGTCAGATACTGCAAAGAGCTGCAGGAAAAGCACTGTGTTCATTTTTTTTCATAAATAATAGTTTTCCATTGTGTTTTCTAGTCTCTGGCATATGATTTTGGATGTTGATTGCTTGTTTAGACTAACCTTTCAATTGGAATACAAATATACAGCTTTCTGCATAAGAGTTATACATGACCGGCAACTGTTCTAGCATAAAAGGATCCGCGAAATAGATGCGTAGCAACTCTTAGTTTTCTCCCCCCACGTCCTTTCTTAATTCGCCCGAGATGAACTCCTGTCTTTATTCGCCCGAGATGATCCTGGTGACTTAAAGGGCGCAATTATAGTTGTAAAGGATGTCAGCATGTAGTTAAGGAAGTTCAAAAGTGACGACAGTGTGACGCGGTCCGTCAACTGTCCTAAATGTAGAAATTGTTGACGATCAAATCTGAGGAGATGCCATCTAGTACATATCCGGTTGGACACTACAATCCAGAATCACCCGACTAATAAGATAGCTTTATTTCTATAATCCCGACTTCTCGGATATATGATATATCGAACGGTCCGGCTAAAAGTGCTCGTGGTAATATACCCGAGTCGTTGGCCTCCGCATCGGGGTGTCCGGCCATCGCGTGTCTGTATGCGTGACGTCACACATGACCGAACGGGATCGTCGAGCGGTTTCGTCCTGCTGACTGCCTTATTTCACTCTACTGGAATCTATAAATTCTTGAGACAATCCTGACAATAATCTAGTGACTCCTCTGCTAATTATATTTACTGAAACTACGAAAATAGCGAGATATTGCGATACTTGCGACCTAAGCGAATGCCTGTGATCTGATCTGATCTTTATACGAACGACCGTGATTGCCTCCCAGCTACCGCGCAAACTTCAGTTATAAGCTTATAATTAGCTGCTTCCAGATCTATTATTTCGAGCACAATCTAATTTCTATATATCGATTTATCCTACGCAGGCATGTCAGACGGAAAGAGCAGTCCCATTTTGAAGCCGGGAGGAGTGACTCCCATCTCCCGGCTTCTGGACGTTAGCCATCTCAATGACTCGACTTCTTCTATCAATTCATCCAATTCCGACTTTTTCGACAATAACAACGCCTACAGTAACGACTATCGCAGTGCTCCGGTCCGCAACGAGTTGACTCCACCGCCGGATTCTACTTCGCCAGCCGAATCCTCCCCGTTATCACAGTCGTCTACAACCAGCGATTCAGTAAGCGATGAAATCGAAAACAAGCGTCCGGGCCAAACAACGCCGTTCAGACGTCGCATGTCCGAGACAGATTACAGTGTGCTGGGTTCAAGCACGCTAGGTGACCAGCTTCGTCTGTCGGTGCCGAAGTATAAGCGAGAGCCCTGGGTCCACTCGTTGACGGTATGTGAATTGTTTTGATTCCAACGATACCAACTGCTAATAACACTCGTGCAGTCCATGTTTATGGGTCTTGATATTATTCTGCCCGATTCAGGAAAGAAATGTGATTCAGTCACTTTTGGATTTTCGATCCATGACGGTTACTTCTCGACAGATTTCGCATTAAAGACTGAGAAGATCAGTTCAGAGCTGGATCCTGCAGACTATCCCGATATGATCACCGATAGAATTATCTCTGAAGTGAAGGCTTATTCAATTGACCACTTTTTCAAATTTGTCGCTGTCGCGTTCTCGCAGTCTGTGCAACGATTCTGTCCTCGGCTGTGTGCCCGCTTATGGTCTGAGCTTGATATATTGCCATTTGTGATTCGGGACGTCCTTGTCAACGGGTCTCTTGATTGCGAGCAAGTTGAAGATTCAAGCCTATGTCCTGCGTCGTGCGATGAGGTTGCGGACTCCCTGGCACGGAAAGTGATTATGTTTTTCGGACCGCGCGGTCTCCCCCGAATTTCAATTGGCTACAGAAACAAAGTAGAGGTCGATGACAACGGGCTGATCCATATGGTTGACTTGCTCGATTATGAAAAGTCGTGCTCACCGCAGACTTGGGCTTGCATCAAAAAGCTAGTGAGTGAGCTTAAAACGGTGAACATGAATGGCCGCAAGGGGGTGCATATTGCCTTCTTCAATGCGACTCCGCAGGGAGGTGGAGTCGCTCTCATGAGACATGCGTTGATTCGATTTTTCAAATTACTTGATATTCATGCGACTTGGTATGTTCCGAAGCCTAATCCTCTGGTATTCCGGATCACGAAAAACAATCACAATATTATCCAAGGCGTCGCGGACCCTACTCTTCGGCTTGAAGATACGCAGAAGGAGCAATACACGAAATGGATTGATGCGAATTATGACCGATATTGGAGTACAGGAGGTCCTCTCGATTCCACAAAGCCTCCTGGGTGCGATATTGCTGTCATGGACGATCCTCAAGTCGTGGGTCTTATTTCCAAGGCTAAAGCAGCGGGTATCAAAGTTATATACCGATCACATATCGAAGTTCGGTCGGATCTAGTTGCCAATCATGGGTCGCCGCAAGAAGGAGTTTGGGATTTCTTGTGGAATAGTGGTATCAAAGACGCGGATCTTTTTATCTCACACCCGGTTCGAGGATTTGTCCCTGATGCCATTGATATCGAAAAGGTCGGACTAATGGGCGCTGCAACCGACTGGCTTGATGGTCTGAACAAGGATCTGTCACGTTGGGACACTTTCTATTATATGGGTGAATTCAAGAAACAATGCGACGAAGTAAGGTCCAACAAGCTCGTGTTTCCCATGCGTCCGTATATCTGCCAGATTGCACGGTTCGATCCAAGCAAAGGCATCCCAGATGTCTTGGAATCCTACCGAAAGCTGCGCGCCATGATGGATGATGAGCTTCCGATTCGAAAGATTCCTCAGCTAGTGATTGTCGGACATGGGGCTGTTGATGATCCAGACGGAACAATCGTGTACGATCAAACTGTCAACACTATTTCCGGTGAAGACTATGCGAGCATAGCCAGTGATATTATTATCATGCGACTGGGACCAAGTGATCAGCGTACGTCCTCCATGTTTTATCTTGGCAAAAGTAGTGCTAACATTTATAGTTCTCAACTGTATTATCTCGAATGCTACTGTCGTTCTCCAGCTGTCCCACCGCGAAGGGTTTGAAGTCAAGGTATCAGAGGCCGTTCACAAAGGAAAGCCAACGATTTCTTATCACGCAGGAGGACTTCCCCTCCAGGTCCAAGACAACCGCAACGGCTATCTGTGTCAAGTCGGAGATACCGATGCTGTGGCTAAGCATATGTTCGACCTAATCATGGACTCGAAGAAGTACGCCCAATTTTCTGAATATGCTGCCAAGTCGGTAAGCGACGAAGTTCACACTGTGGGTAACGCGGCCGCCTGGCTGTATATGTTCAACGAGCTTGCCCATGGCAGAACGATCAAACCAAATGGAAAATGGATATACGACATGATGAGAGAGTCGGTTGGTATTCCCTGGGCTCCGGGGGAGAATCGCTTGCCTAGGGATACGATGTGAGGACCAAGATTTTGGAAGGGCGTTGTGTATGTAGGAAGATTTTGTAAGAGTGCTCTATAGTAAGTTTTTCAATATGAGGTATCCAGTTACCGTATATCTATTATCCACCAGCAGCACATTATAACAGAGATTCCACAGAGATTCCATACAAACAGAAATATAGATCGTATTTGTCTACTTTTTGTTGATGGCTGTTAAAATGACTTGCCCTAACTTCTCCCGCCAAAATACAATTCGGAATTTTAATCAAACCTTGTTAGCGAGAGTCAAATCAGTATGGCGCCCAAAGTTAAATTGGCTTGACAGCTCCACTCAAATCAGAGCGTAAACAGACGCGCTTGGCTACGCTGCCAATGTTGCTAGGGGTCCTGCCCAATTTTCGCAGCTCAGAATAACACGATCACCTATAGACATCTCCTGATCAGTGATCACTACCAATTGAGCCATCTGTTGTGCTGTTTTGTGACTTGAGAGGACTGCAATGGTTATTATTCTCCGCGCAGGACCCTAGATCTAGACCGTTTATCCCTTTAACTGCATTCACCACCCACCTACGCGGTTTCCAACACATGGCCTCCATAGGTGCGGCCGGATCTCGAGCGCGTGGGTCTCATCGTGATTCACGCCATACTTGGGCATTACGAGGCGACCTGAGGCGAAGGTGGTTCACGGCGACCAATTTGCTTTGCCTGTTGTGGGGATATTTCCTTTACTGGGGAGAAAGACGGGTAATTAAGAATGCGGTCAAGAGCTGCCAATGGGATAATTGGGAGACTTGGGTAGGTTGTTATCATTAATATTTTATGCGGATTATTGTTAATTGACTGGATATAGCCCGCCGGAGCAGCGCCAGAAAGAGTTGTGCTAGTGGCGGATCCTCAACTCGTGGATGATCACACCTATCCCGGACGAAACTCTTTATTTCTTGGACTTACAGAGTTTTACGTGGACACATATATGCATCGTGCGTGGGAGGCTGTTGAGAACATATTAGCGTCGGATGCGACAATTTTTCTGGGAGATTTGTTCGATGGCGGGAGAGAATGGGACCACGACAAATGGCTGATCGAGTACCAGCGGTTCAACAAAGTGTTTCCCACGCGAGTGGGTAAGCTCACACTGATGGAAGTCGCAGGGAACCATGATATCGGATTTGGTGACACGATTGTTCAGCCGGCTTTGAACCGATTTCGTGCCTACTTTGGTGAACCTAACCGGGATATTGACATTGGCAACCACTCCATTGTGATCCTTGACACGAACTCCATGATGAACACGAACAATCCGCTTATTTCCACTCCTCCCAGAGCGTTTTTTGACCGACTGTCTAATTCAATAGCTAACGATTCCGAGCCTTCAATGCCGCGGATTCTATTAACGCATATCCCTCTCTTCCGTGACAGCGATGCGCCATGTGGTCCGAAGCGCGAAGGTTCGCCATCTCTCCCCCTTGCTCGGGGATACCAGTACCAGACCACAATTGATCCACAGCTATCGATGGAAATTCTGGACAAATTACAGCCTGTTGCAGTATTTTCCGGTGACGATCACGACGCATGCAAACACATTCACTCGTATGCAGAGGGTGCACGCGCCGTGGTTGAGTTTACAGTGAAGACATTTTCTATTGCCATGGGAGTGTCATATCCCGCTTTTGAAATGGTGTCTCTATGGAATCCGTCATGGCCGGAAAAGACTCAGGATGCGACCTATCAGACTAAACTGTGCTTGTTGCCATCACAATTTAATATATTCAGAGTTTATTTCTTGGTTCTGATATTCACTATTGCGACTATTGCCTTAACGTCCTGGACATCATGGAGAACAAAGAAAGGCCACGGAAGCGTTGATCAGTTTTTATTCAGTGGCAAGGCTACGGCGACTGGGGATGATAAAGATCGTTCATACAAGCGCTATCCTGCACCTGTAATGGCTGCTCGTGCGTGGTTGTATAGCATGAAGCGTAACAAATACGTGCTGCGAGTATGTGGCCGGCCCGGCTCGTGGAGAAGAGAATTCATTGACAGGATGACAGGGGTCGGAGGTATTGCGATTGCTATGTACTTGTATCTCGTACTCAGGAGTGTATAATAGTTGGTTTGCTGGTCGTGATGGTAATAATCAAATAAAATTACCTAATTTAGCGTATAGTGACTAACAAAATATCTTAATATAGTATTAGATGACTAATATTTTAGTCAGCTGATTTACAGAGTGTAGCAAAGTAGTGCTAGATTTTTTTAAAAATTCGAGTCCGAAGTAGTGTAATGGTCAGCACGGTCCGCTCTCACCGGGCAAATCGGGGTTCAATTCCCCGCTTCGGAGAGTTCTTAATTTTTGCTATACATGCCGCTAATTTTTTTTGCATCGTTATGGTCGTCTGATCAGTATGCTCTATGGAACTTTGAACATCGTGGAAATAAGTACTAACTATATAAATTGGAAGCTCGATGCAAAGTTGAAAGTAATCAAAACTGAGAACACAGACCCAAAATTCTAGCTCACCCTTCCAGTGACCACGACCTCAAAACACCGGTACCGACGCCTTCAGTCTTCAAAACTAACACCATGGACATATACAATAAACAAAATAAAATATACAAAAAGAAAGTGCGCTCTAAATGTGATCGGTAGCAGTTAGCACTATCAGTACTCTCGTTCGCCAATCAGCGATTGCTCTGCTACAGGATTCTTTGCCTCTCAGCTTCAGCGGCATTGATCTCTTCATCTGAAATAGTCTCCGGTTCGTCTTCTCCACCGATTTCGTTCCAACTAGCGTAAGAAAGCATCGCAAAAGCCACCATAATAATTATGCCTCCAGCGACGGATCCAGCTGTTAATGGAGTAGAGAATAAGATCCAGTCAGTAAATGCGACGATAAAAATCGTCAGCAAAGCAGCCACGCTCGAGAGAACAGGAGACGTTAAAGACATCAGGATCAGGAAACTTCCGGAAAAAAACATGTTGGCAGCGACGGAGACCAGAACAAGAAACAACGTCCGACCAGTAGGAAGTTCGAAAGTTTCCAGCTCGAAATAATGCAAAACCGGCAAAATGATCCATACTGAAAGAAAGGATATGGCTCCCACCGTCGCGCCGACGATGTTAGCAAAGAGCGCTGACCGCCTCGCCGAAAGAGACTTGGGAGGACAAAGATAACGTTTGTACACCACTTCGTATAATCCGTACAACACAGCACCAATGCCAATAATTATATTGCCATATAGTCGGTTGTTGGAAACGTCTGTATCTTCAGACGAGACGCCAGCGGGAGGCGCAAGAGGTGATCGAAATACCGAATCGCCATACGCGACGATCATCACACCAACAATCGCAAGCGCGACACTTGTCATCTTCGTCCACGTGAACGTCTCGCGAAGCATAGGGATTGAGAACGCGTAAGCAAAAAATGCCGAGCAATTGTAAATGGCCGTCACGTCGCTGGGGGTGGTGAGATTCACAGCAATATACCAAGTGCTTGCGGCCACTGTCATAATTCCAGTGAGAACAGACCCACTCAGAACAAGATATCTAATGGGAGAGACCTTGGCATTATTGTGCTCGGCAATTATTCGCAGGGTCGAACCAACCACTCGCTGATGCCTTCGGAAAACTTCTGACAGCGAGTACCGCGGCGCAGTAAACCACAGGAAAAGGACTTGTAGTGGGAAGAGCATCGTCCACGAGCTATGAGTAATGTACAATATAAACAGAGGCTTTCGATATCCAAGATCCTGGGCCACGTAGGTTGCTGCTTCTGTCTGGACGACAAACGAAGCCAATGCAACTATAAGCGCAATAGCGGAACTAGCAAGGTTAGCAACAGGTTAGAGATCATGAGTATCATAGTCCAACTTACTATACATATCTCCTTTTGTTAGAGATTGTGCCATGCGCAAAATCGGAATGCAGGGACTGACGGTCGTGATCGTCGTCACCTTCTTCCAGGAAGCCGTCAACTGCTCGAGCGTGCAGGTATCGATACTCTGACCTGTTGACCGAGCTTCTATTAAGCGGAGAGCTCGACGACATTTGAGGTTCGCTTTGCAGTGTATTTCGTGACTGACCGACACGGGGAGACGTCCGACTGCTGTCTGCTTTCCGGCTGGGGGTTTCTAGTCGTGGCGAAGCAGGAGGAAAGTCGCCTTCGTCGTCTGAGAGGAGGGCGGCCGAGTCGTAGCCCGCGAGCGAGCCTGAGAAGGACTGTGTGGGCGAGAGCAGATCAAGCGAGTCGGAGCGCTTGAGCGGGTGGTGAGCCTCGGTCGGGTAGACGCTGGACATGCTGGGGTCTTTGTGCGGGGGTGCGATGACTATATAAACTGGGTATGATCCGGGCACTGCGGAAGACTCGGGCGGGCTGCAAACACAAACACGAACACGAGCCGATGATGGCGATAAGTAGATAAAGGTCTGCGGCCTATTTACTGAAACAAAGTACCAAGACGCGTGGATTTGCTCGAGAATCGTCACCAGCTGCTAGCCGAGGCCGATCCCGGTGGCCCGCAATTCCAACTCCCAGCCCGGCGCCGCTCCGTGCGCCACGTTGTGAATTCTACTATCGATCAGCTACGGTTTATTTGTTAACTACTGTCGTGATTATGGCCTATCGGTTTTAGTTTATTGATAACTAACTGATAAGTTACAGCTGAACGGCAAAGAATTAAGATAATAATATTCAGCTTGGGGCGGTGTTTCTGCGATATGACAGCGGCCGCGTGTGCTGGCAAAGCCAGGGTCTTCTGCTCCAACGTCGGCACCTCTCCTTCCTCCGCACCCTCAGTCTCAGAATGGCAACGTTTCCAGTAATAATCTTGACCAGTTTTCCTGTTGAGTACTGACGCGAGAACTGCAATCTGCGGTGAAACGAGCAGGTCTTGATCTTGCAGAGACGCGGTCAGAATTCGACGAGAGCTATAATGACTACAGCGCGTAATGCAGACATGATATTGACACCCGTCCAGTGCTTAGTGATCACGTCAGAATTGCCACGGGAGATAGTCAGGCACTATTTGAAAATTGTTGAGGTTGTGGCCTTGATTCTTGTGAAACGGACTCGTGCCGTTTCTCACTGCGCAATACGCGTCCATAGAAGCTGCTGGTTGTCCGTTCGAAGCATTCACAAATCAAGCTTCGAAGCCTAGCAAGTTCTTTTAACTAATTTGCTTCTCGTAAACAACAGTCCTGGATCAGAGACCGGCCTGTAGACCACCCATGGCACTGTCTTTGATCGAGAGGCCCTCTACGTCCATAGCCCCATTTATAAGTGGTACAGAACCCTCGAGATTACACTGCACGGTTGCGGCCTGAAGCATCGGCTCACGATCATATCAACCCTTAAGCGGTAATCCAACCACTACAACCGCTCAATTAGGCCATTAGACGGCTTGTTTCTGTCATTCTTACCGCTAATTGAGTTTGGTCTGATCTTTCCAAACCCCCCTGAATACTGCAAGACACACTGGCGAATCGACAATCGGTGCCCATCAACTTTCGACCTCGGGTACCAGGTCCTCATTTCCGGTTGAAGTCAGGCGTTGCTGCCGCCTTCTTCTTCACATCTGTTACACTTTTGTACTCGTCGCCGATCTTGCACTCGGGTGGTCTAATTCACTCATTGCCATTCTCCTCGTACATCGGCAGAGCTCATTTGCCAGGCATGGTCCAACGAAGTACGTAACCCCTGATGTGACGCCCGACGTGACGCCCGCTGCTGCCATCTGGGGCGATAGGCGCGACACGGTTCTCACCTTCGGCTTTTCGGTTTCTAAATTTTATTTTTAGCTCCTCCGCAGACTCCGCCAACATGGGTGATGACTCCAGAGCAGATCACATCGGAGATGGAGGCGCTCATGGCCGAGTCTAAGAAGCTGCAAGACTCCGTTGCCTCAACTGAGGAGCCGTCCTTTGACTCGATCATTAAGACTTTGGCTGATCATGGAAACGAGAAGTCTGGTCTTGTTAACCAGCTGACTTTCTACCAGCATGTCAGCAGTAACAAGGAAGTGCGTGACAGTAGCAGCAAGGTCGAGGAAGCCTATAGAGTATGTTCCGTTGTCTACAGTCCAGGGTACCATGCTTACGCTACATCTTTAGGAGTTTGAAATTGAAGCTTCTATGCGAGAGGACTTGTACAAGGTTGTCAATGCAGTCTACAAGCAGGATCCCGAGGTGAACGCGGAGTCGAAACGTCTACTGGAAAAGATGAACTTGGATTTTGTTCGAAATGGTCTTGCGCTTCCGAAGGAAACGCGCGATGAACTGACTGCACTTCAGAAAAAGCTTTCTAACTTGGAAGTTCAGTACAGTAAGAATCTCGGTGAGGAAACAGGGTTCATTCTGTTTACTGCCGAAGAGTTGGCTGGCGTTCCTGAAGATATTGTATCTCAATTTGAAGTTGTCGAAGACAAGTACAAAATGACCTACAAGTATCCTGATCTTTTCCCGGTCATGAAGTATGCCAAGAATCCGGACACTAGACGTCGTGCTTTTGTTGGAGATCTGAATAAGGTCATGCAGAATGTCGATCTTTTGGCTCAAGCTGTGAAGCTTCGGGCTGATATTGCTGGCTTGCTTGGATACAAGACTCATTCTGCGTACGTGCTGGAGGAGCGAATGGCCAAAACACCCGAGATTGTCATGGACGTATGTTATGCAATCTTCTGAGATGTTACTTTTGAAGCTAATCAGAATCATAGTTCTTGACCGATCTTCGAGCCAAGTTGGCGGTAGCTGGGAAAAGCGAAATCGACCGGCTTTTAGTGCTGAAGTCCAAAGATGAGAAAGAGCTTGGATTACCCGAGGATCTCACTTTCAATGTCTGGGACTACCGTTATTTTGACCGATTGCTACTTGAGCAGGAGTATGAAGTCGACGACCAGAAGATTAGTGAGTTTTTCCCCATGCAGTCTACTATTGAAACGATGCTGGGAATCTTTGAGACTTTGTTTTGTTTGAAGTTCGTTGAGGTCACTGGTTCTGAACGATCGGTGTGGCACGAGGACTGCAAGCAGTTTGCTGTCTGGAAAGATGACACCGGCACCGATGAGTTTGTTGGCTGGCTCTATTTTGATCTTCATCCTCGTGAGGGCAAATATGGTCATGCGGCCAATTTCAATTTGAGCCCCGGCTACACGGACAGAAATGGCTCGCGAGTCTACCCTGTTACAGCATTGGTGTGTAACTTTTCCAAGCCAACAGCGAAGAAGCCGTCGCTCTTGAAGCATGACGAAGTGGTGACCTTTTTCCATGAGTTGGGCCATGGTATCCATGATCTGGTATCAGTTACCGAGTATGCTAGATTCCATGGAACCAATGTTGCTCGTGACTTTGTTGAGGCCCCGTCGCAGATGCTGGAGTACTGGTGCTGGCAGCCAAAGGAGCTGAAGGGTCTTTCTAGCCACTACTTAGAGCCTAACAGAACTATCGACGATGGTCTTATTGAGAAGATCGTTGCTAGCAAGCACGTCAACGGTGGTCTTTTCAACCTTCGCCAGCTCCATTTTGCGTTGTTTGATATGACGCTGCACACCTCTGATGGAAGCATTGATATCACCACGGCATGGAATCAAATGCGAGAAGACATCGCATTGATGCAGCAAGGAAATGAGACCACGTATGGATACGGTTCATTTGGACATCTTATGGGTGGCTACGACTCAGGTTACTATGGTTACCTGTGGTCGCAGGTCTTTGCTGCGGACATTTTCTACACGGAGTTCCTTGCTGCTCCGATGAACACGGCCAACGGGCTCCGCTACCGTGACACTATCCTGAAGCGTGGCGGATCTCGCGAGGAGAGTGACAATTTGAAGGAACTTCTCGGTCGTGAGCCGAACAATGTTGCGTTTTTGAAAGAATTGGGCGTTGAGGCTTAGACTGGTGCTTGTAGCACTCGACGTCTTTTACTGGGTATTCTTTATATTGTTACGCTTATCAATTAACTGTAAATGCAACTAATCGGCTGAACATATGTGTGTCCTGTCCGTCTGGGGTCGTATTGAAATTTGTAATTAAAAGGCTTACATAAGCTATGAATCGCTAAAAAGCTCGAGGTCAACTTCCCACCGATCTGTACATCTTCTCTGAAAGATTCGCATGATATATATCCAGTTTCGAGTAACTAGTTGGCTATCACTTACAATTGTCTCGGGGCAATCTTCAAGAATTCCAGCCATTGACCGCAGACTGCCAGTTTAGAGGTATTTCAGAATAGCACGCATTCTGGCTCCTTCGAAATTTCCATTTAGTGCGACGTTTCGCCTGCAATTGCGCAATCTTGTCCGACAATTTCCTTACCACGCCGGAACAAGTCTAATTAAACTGCGTCCTGTTATTTCCCGTTCTGCTCGCAAGTGTCCAGACGCGTCGATTCAGTTTCACCGTCTGTATTATCAGTCTGCGTCCGCCATGATCATCAAATGTACGTTCCTGGTTCTTTCCTCTAGCTGATTTCTTGGCTACTCTACGATCAAGGAACAAACTCACATCTTTGGATTACAGCTTCCCCTCCGTCGGCTCCCAAATGGGATCATTCTCCAGAACAAATCAAGACCGGGGTAGATCAGCTAATTGTCGACTCGAAGGCTCTGATTGATCGCATCGTCGCTACCCCTGATCCGACTTTCGCCAATACTATCCGCGAAATGGTTGATATTGATCAGGAGAAATACGGAACTGTTAGACAATTGCTATTTTATCATAACGTCAGTTCCGACAAGGATGTTCGCGAGAGTAGCTCAGCCGCGGAAGCCGTGTACAGGGTGTGTTAACAATGTTCTTCCTGTGAATTGGAGTAATTGAAGCTAATACGAAGCCACAGGATTACAGTATTGAATCTTCCATGCGAGAAGACTTATTCAAAGTTGTTGACGCCGTGTACAAGCAGACACTGGATGAGAATGCTGAAACCAAACGTCTGGTTGAGAAAATGCATCTAGACTTCGTTCGCAATGGTCTCGCACTTCCGGAGGAAGCGAGGACTAAGCTTACAGAATTGCAAAAGAAACTTTCCAGTCTTGAACTCGAGTATAGGAAGAATCTAGGCGAGAATACTGAATGTGTTTTGTTTACGAAGGAGGAGCTCGATGGTCTACCAACTGACAATATTTCTCAATTTGAGCAAGTCGAGGAGAAGTACAAAATGACGTTTAAGTATCCTGACGTGGTGCCTGTTATTAAATACGCGAAGAACGCAGAGACTCGAAGACGCGCGTTTGTTGGAGATCAAAACAAGGCTATCCAGAATTGCGATTTATTGGCTCAAGCGGTTAAATTACGTGCCGAAATTGCGAAAATTCTTGGATACGAGACTCATGCTGCTTATGTCCTTGAGGATAGAATGGCAAAGACTCCAGCGACTGTTTTTGATGTTTGTATAACGAGCGCTGTTTAATTTCTAGATTTTTCTGCTGACTAGTGTGTTTTAGTTCCTGAACAATCTTCGATCGAAGCTCTCGGATGCAGGAAAAAGGGAGATTTCGAAACTCACCGATTTGAAGACTAGCGAACTCAACACAGCCGGTCTGGCAGCTGATGATTCTTTCAACGTGTGGGATTACCGTTATTACGACCGCGTCCTTCTCGAGACGGAGTACCAAATCGATGGCGAAAAGATCAGCGAATACTTCCCCATTCAGGCAACTATTGAGAAAATGCTAGGCATTTTTGAGGAGCTGTTTGCACTCAAGTTTGTTGAAGCTACCGAAGAAGAACGGTCCGTTTGGCACGAGGACTGTAAGCAGTTTGCGGTATGGGGAAGCGATTCCGAAGAAGGCGAAGCGCATTTTGTGGGATGGCTCTACTTTGACTTGCATCCGCGAACAGGAAAGTACGGTCATGCTGCGAACTTCAACCTGAGTCCTGGGTACACTGATAAAGCCGGCAATCGTGTGACGCCTGTGACGGCACTTGTTTGCAATTTCTCAAAGCCAACGGCAACGAAGCCGTCACTGCTGAAGCACAATGAAGTGGTCACACTGTTCCACGAACTAGGCCACGGAATCCACAACCTTGTCTCTGTCACTGAGTACGCGAGATTTCATGGCACCCGAGTTTCTCGGGATTTTGTCGAGGCGCCCTCGCAGATGTTGGAATTTTGGTGCTGGCAGCCGGAGCAGCTGAAACGCCTTTCTGGTCATTATCTTGACGCTGAGAAGCAGATCGATGATGATCTTATTGAGAGAATAGTGAAGAGTAAGCATGTGAATGGTAGCCTATTTACGCTACGCCAACTGCATTTTGCCTTGTTTGATCTCACTCTGCATACTTCCCCCGGTGGAGAAGCGGATATATCTGATTTATGGAACAGAATGCGCCAGGAAATTGCGCTCTTGCAGCAGGGCTCGGAAGTTACGCATGGATATGCTTCATTTGGTCATCTCATGGGCGGATACGATTCTGGATATTACGGTTATTTGTGGTCAGAGGTATTTGCAGCGGATATTTTCTACACGAAGTTCCGTGCGGATGCGATGAACAGAAAAGCTGGACTGGAATATCGTGATGCCATTTTGAAGCCGGGCGGTTCAAGAGATGAGATGGACAGTTTGAAGGAGTTGCTTGGACGGGAGCCCAACAATACTGCTTTCCTGGCCGAGCTCGGAATCAAGGGTTAACTGGGTTATAATGTCAGATTGAAGGTCTCGCGACAAATCATTTCGAAATGGGCGATTGGGAAACGGCCTAGCGCCAAAACGTTAATTTTCCGTTCCTGAATCTTTAAACTTAAACTTGATCACTTTTCCCTCAAAAATGCAGACTCTTAACTCTCCAGTCGGTTTGCCAATCCTCCAGTCAACTTGCCAATCCTTTCGTCCGTAAGATTCTGTTAACAAGCTGGCTCAGCGGTTGGTCACGATCAGCGATCATACAGCTCATTTATCGCTCCAACTGGCACTTAATTTAGGTATTATCAGCATCAAGCGACGAGCATTACTGTCAGTGTCAGCAAAAGAGTACGCTGTATAGCTAAATAGAGATGCGAAAACCAATCATACAGATCGATGAGATTCGTGGCTGCGAGAGACTGGCTCGATTCTGAGTCGAGCAATCGGCCAGGACTTGGAGCATGCCGTTTATCCATCGTACAATGCAAGACTCATCGTGGAGATCTGATGTATTAGCCCTTGATATAATGAAACGAAAAGCACATCCAAATACCGATTTTTACAATTAACTGCTGCAAAATTAGATTTGTTTACGACATTCCAGAATAGGCATTCGCAAACTCGATTTCGAAACGGCCCAGTGCGAAAACGTTAAATTTCCGTTCCTGAAGCTTTAAACTTAAAGTCGATTGACTTTCAGCTCAAAAGTGGAGGTTCTTAAGCGATCAGTCAGTTTGCCAATCGACAACTCAGGCGGCTTCCTGATGCAGGCCCTAAGGACAAATGTTGTCAGGCTGGGGCCTCAGGCCACTCTTCGCCTAGGTACTTGCCAGAGGTCGCGTTTGGTTTACCATAAGCGTATAATCTCCCGTCTTATATATACATCGTAATTTGCTAATTGCTGGTCAATTTAGTTTATGATTTATTTAGTTATCCTCAGTGAATGCTTGTTATTTCGGTACGTTGTATCTACTTGAGGGGCACTCCTCCTTGGCAATTGTCACGTCGCAGAATCTGCCTTCCCCTTCATTCTAATATCATCATCCCGACCTCTGCCGGTCACCCGAAGTGATATGTGTCAATACTTTTCTAGCGTACAAAACTTTTCTTTAAATCATAGCGATAGTAATAGCATCGGTATAGCTTTGGGGTTATTTTTACATTTTACATTTGGGACCCGGTGCAAGCTGCCGCTCCGGAGCAGCTACAACGGCGGTTCCTCAGGGCGAAGTAGAGCGGTGGTACGCTTGAGGGGCATACTTACACGGCTTACTAAGGTCTAGCATGAAATAAGTAAGCGCGGGTCAAAGGAGCAATCAGAACGAGGGAAAGAGCAAATACGAGGGAGATGATCTCCAGCGCCGGCGCACAGCCTCGCGAGGGTGGTTGAAATAATGGACTTTCGAGTCGCTGTCATCGTAGTTCTACGCGGAGCAGAGAGCGTGTCAGACGAGCCAATTGGCAAACGGGCTGAACGATTAAGGACTCGCCTTTTTTGAGGAAAATTGATCAAGTTTAAGTTTAAAGATTCAGGGACGAAGTTTAACGTTTTTGTCCTAGGCCGTTTGCAAATCCAGACTTCGCACGCACGTTAGGCCATTTGCAACCCAGTAACCTTGACTTTAAAGCAAGAACTTTAGCTTAGTGAGCTTGGTGAAATGCTGTATAAAGCACAGTCTGACAAATTATGCCTCCCAGAGCCGTGCTAGGTGGGACCAGATCAATTTCGACTTCGGATTCATCCACACCTGTTTCTCAGAGCCCAGCTGATTTCACAGCCCCATGTAAATCTATTCTTAGTAAAATCCAGAAGCTCAGGCTAAAGCAAACAGATGTAAAGTCAATTTTCAAGTGCTGCATACAATTTAGGAGTAAAATGGTTGCTCAAGCGAGCGGCGGCAAAGACAGCCAAACGTTTGTTTACTAATTCCTCGAAATGGCCAACCACTACCCTATTAGGAAACGGCCTGAAGCTCCAAACTTTAAAATCCGTCCCTGAATCTTTAAACTTAAACTTGATGTGTCCGGGCCTCAAAACACGACCCCCTAACTGGCCGGCCCGTTTGTCAATACTTCGTCTCACTGGAGCTGTACTCATCATCTGAGGTCTATCGATTACTTTTCAGTAATTTTCTACCCGTCAATCCCGAAACCAGGCGTCGCACATTTGTGATGGACCTGCAAAGCTACAGAGAACAGAGAGCTAGTCAAATTACGAGCTGCGATTGGCATACCCCATGCACGCACGGCGTGCGTGGACGAAGAACGGAAGGCCAAAATTCAGAGACTGTATTTTCTTTTTTGGAGGGTTTGGGAGGAAAGCTGACGAAGACCAGACATCTGTTGAAGTTGAAAGCGGCACATCTGAAGACTCTCGGACAAAACATATTCTCGGCTTCATGGGTGTGCATCATCCTGAAGTTTTGTTGAAGCGCCATCCCGGATACTGGAGTACTGATGCTGGGATCCAGTACAGCTGAAGGAAATATCAAGCTACTTCTTGGAGCCGGCACGAAAGATAAACGACAATCTAGCGGGCAAAGCATGTGAATGGTGCGACTACGAATCTAAGACGGATTAAATATGCGATGTTCAATATGATAATCCACACCGCTCCCGAATGCGAAACTAGTCTCAGACAGACGGTGGAGTAAGTTCCGTGCAGATATTACCCTTGTGAGTTAAGGAAACGAGACGACTTATGGATATGCATCAATTGGCCACTTTATGGGCGGTTACGACACCGGGCTGTATGGATACTTGTACTCGCAGCTTTTTGCTTCGGATATACCTTATACTCAGTTCAAGGATGACCCGATGAATAGGACTGCAGGGAAATGGTACCGGGACACTGTTTTGAAACCAACAGAGTCGAGTTAATGCGGACGAAACACACAAGGAGTTGCTTGGCCGGGATCCTAATGGTTTTGCATTTTGACGGAGCTAGGCGTAGAATAGGCTTGGAATCTGTGAATCTTCACTGGAGTAGTCTCTTGGAGAATTCTGGCGAGCAGTATTGAATTTAATATACCTCTGAAACTATATCCTAGAGCAGCCTTTGTATCCAAACGTAAGCACTCTCAGATTTGGTGTACGGATTAGACCCTAGGCGCTGGCGCAAAGCAATTATCCACAGCGACGTCGATGATGGAATAGTTTAGTACCAGACATGAGAACAAAAAGTATATTTTATTTGGATATAATAAAGCGTAAACCGATAACATGCACGCACAAAACAAACGACTTGCAAAGACATCTTCAAATGACCACACCACGCGTAAAAGAGCCGCGTGATTCCGAACCAGTGTTTATTAATTTTTTTTCTCTCGCACGAACGACACCATCGTTCAGCTCCCGCACAAGGATAGCATTGAAAAGCACAAACGTAATAACCGATAACTTGAAAGAGTAGGAGAAAAGAAGGATAAACCAGAGCCAAACGAAAAAACGAATCGAACCAAAGATAAAGTTAAGCCCGTGTCTGGATATTTTTGGCCATGAACTGGCTTGACATAGCAGGAGCCGGGAACTTGACTCCGCTCATGGCAGCTGAGGATTCTTCAACCATGGGACGACCGGTGAAGTAAGAGTGCTTCAAAGCACGCTTGGCAGACATTCTGCCGGCGGGATCATAGACCAGGAATTGCTAAGAATGTTAGTTAAATGAAAGCAAAGACAAGGCTAGCACAAGAACGACGTACTTCCAAAAGATCGACACCATCCGCATCAAGGGTCGGAACCTGAGCAGCAATATTCTTACGACTCCACTGCGGGAATGTAGTCTTGAAATCCGGCAACAGCGACACGCCGGGCCAAACATCATCGTCGGGGGTACCCAACAATCTAAAGATCTTGAAGATCTCATCAATCTCCGAATCACCAGGAAATAACGGCTTGCGGGTTGCCATCTCGGCGAAAATGCAACCAATCGACCAGATGTCGACGCCCGTAGAGTACTGTCGGCCGCCGAGCAAGATCTCAGGTGACCGGTACCACAGAGTGACAACTTCGTGAGTGTAAACACGAAGAGGAACACCAAACGCACGAGCGAGACCAAAATCGGCAATCTTGAGATTTCCCTCCTTGTCAATCAACAGGTTCTGGGGCTTCAGATCGCGATGCAGGATGCGGTGCGCGTGACAATAGTTGGTTCCCTGGACCAGCTGCGACATGAAGCGCTTGACCATATCAGCGCCGAGTCCGACGTTCGCCGGAATGGCTTCCATGTATTTCTTGAGATCGAGGTCAAGGCACTCAAAGACAAGGTAAAGCTTGTGGTTATCCGCGTGTACGATGTTGAACAGCTGCACGATGTTCTCGTTGCGCATCTCTCTCAGCAACGAGATCTCCCGAATGGCGGTTGAGGGAACACCTTCATCTTCAGCCTCCAGACGAATCTTCTTCAGCGCGACTACCCGGTTGTTGTTTGTCGTATCTCGCGCCTTGTAGACGACACCATATGTACCTGTGATCATGAGTTAGCAACACGGATAAACAAAGCCTTCAAAAGCGTTGCGTACCCTCTCCAATCTTCTCCAACTTGTGAAAATCAGATAGCTCAACCATATCCACGAACTGTCAAGAAACAAAGATACTCTTGAGAAGTAAGAAGGATATGTAGACGTAGTAACAAGCCAACAAAGGGGGGGCGGGGGTTGGGACAAAACACAAAGTCGATGCGTGGCAGGGTTTGTTTTCAAGGTGTTTCGGTCCCCGTGCGAACGACTTACCGCGCCCCTGTGTTTACGTCTCGCTCCTTTGAGACTCGCCACAAACAATCGAAAATTGGTGTCAGCCGCCCGGCCGCCCTTACCCTCAAAACGCGCTACGCGTCTTTGACGCGTGCTTTTTTTCTTTTACTTTTATGTCTGTTCTTGGAGAAAAACTTGGCTGATTACACCTCGAAGCGCTCAGTGGTAGTTAATGTTATTTCAGGCATGAGGCAATCCGCCTCGTCATTACTCATTATGTCATTCTGTCATTCCGATTCGGCTTTTCTGATTGTCTGCTTAGCTGCTAGACTTAGATGACATGATAGTTGCAGAACCTACTGTGACACCAAAAACTTTTTAATACCTAATTCAGCCTCTGGCAGACCTTGACGCTCTTGAGAAAGTCCATTCTCAAATTTACGAGCAAACGATGCTGAGTTGCGCAACTTTGTATGGCGGCTGTGCGATGTGCTGTTTCACACGGTCAGCAAACCCCTACAGCTCAGTCAACGGGCAACGGCGTTTACGGCATTGCATGACTGTTCACCAAGCCGACGAGTCTATGATAAGTGAGCTTCCAGACTTCAAGCAAATGGTGGTTCCAGCAAGCACCAGTTGCACTTGTATGCTGGATGTTTTTGGTTATCGACCTCGAGCTTGAAGTCTGAAATCTTACTTATCATATATTCATCGGCTTGGTGAGCAGTCTTGTAATGCTAAGCGCGATGAGTCGTTGGCTGAATTGTAAGGGTTTGCTGACAGTGCCAAACAGCACATTGCACTGTGCACAGCCGCTCTACAAAGTTGCGCAATGCAGCATCATTTGCTCGTAACTGAGAAAGGACTTTCTCAAGAGCGTCATGAATAAGAGCACTAGAGCAGCATCAGTATGCTGCTCTGAACCAGGTCTGCCAGAGGCTGAACTAGGAATTGGAACATCAACAAGCTCACTGAAGATCAGATGACACAGCTACTGAGCCACCTGTTATGTCATCTTCAAAAGTTTTGGTGTTCTGAGAAGTTGATGTTTGCTAGTGCTACCGCACTTTAGATTGAAAAGACCACTATTCCATGTGTCCGACCGTAGTGTGAATTTAAACATACAATACTTATTTAGTGACCTGTGGGCTGTGACTATTTATTGAATATTGATTAACGGGCTTCTTATGTTTACGTCCGGACACGCATAGCTCTGATCATGTCGTTTGAATCTTCAGAGTTACAACTTACAAGTTTACAACTGCATAGCCCGAAAAGCTTCTATGTCCCACTAACCCGCTCTATCATGTCATGCTGCAACAACGTGCTCAATTTGGTATTCCCACCGCCCCGTGAGTACCGGCTATATGTGCAATAGTTAGCTTTGCACTTTATTTCTGCCGTGGTCGTGGATCATCCGATAGCCACGAGACGGGACACAGTTATAATCAGGCTGGAGCAATGGAGCTTGGAGCAGTGGAGCTTCCACAAAGCGGGTCCTATGGTCAGGGCTCAACTGCAGCAAGATGGTCTGAAGCTGAAGGATTTCAGCCGTAGCTGAATTGAGGAAGCGACTGGTGGGTTTGCAGGACCACGGCAGTTTGACTTTGCATGGGCTACGGCTGTAGAAAACCGACCAGTCGGACAATTAGGAGTCTAGCAAGTAGCAACGATATAAAGCACGTCAAGTATCAATTAAGCAAAAGTGACACAGAAGCCCGCGAGTCTGGGCCGGGGCATCGACTCGATATCGTAATGAAAGCGTAAAAGGATAAATGGGCCCGTCTGGGGCGACACGTGCGGCTCGTGGTCCCTGCGTGGACCGCGCGCAGCAGCAGCGTCGGGCCCACAACATACAACTTCCCACGTTGCCTCGATCGCAACTCTCTTTCTGTCACACCTCCCTTTATCATTCCAGCAGCCTGCGGTGCCGGCAGGTCGTATCGACAAAATACCTATATGTGGTTCCAGCTCTTTGAGTTCGCAGCGGCGCCGCGCGTTCCTGCTGTTTGAGTCACCAACAAGCGACGTGACTAAAACTCTGCGCCCGCGACGCGACGTGAACCGAAATTCCTGCTCGAGAGCAGCGACGGACGGCCTTTTTTTTCGTTTCAGCTATAAGAATAGCCAAAGACCTGGACCGCATAGCACGTTTTTGCGCAGTTTAGTTTACATCGACATACGGGCCGCGCGGACCGGAGAATTAAGAGCTCAGGCGACGTTACTGCAGGGAAAAGCCGCGTGGGCTGTGGACTCCTCGACTCCTGCAGATCAAGTCACATTCTATATTTATCATCGCACGCGTCTCTAGAATATATATCATCACAACGCGCCAGATTTCAAAAGAGAGATCCCGTATATGGCTGTCGTGTCGATTCCTACGCCGGCACTCGGGTCGCCTTCATCAGCAGACAGCCTGACGCTGTGGAAATCATCGACCGAATCCGAATCGACAACAAGCTCGTCTTCGACATCGTCGTCGCCCGCGTTACATAACAAAAATCTGCATTTCCCGTCACCAGTCGGGACTTTTCACGCGTCGCTGGGGAGACCACCATCGGAGAGACGACAGTCGCCACTGGTCAAGATCGACGGCGATTCTGCAAGCAGTCTGGAACGAATGAACAAGAAATCACAGAATCCGCTCTGGTCGCCGCTACCGTGGTCGGCTACGATGCGAGGAGAATGGTGGTTGTCGTGTGTAAATGAACGATTAGCGCGAAGTTGCGCAGAACGAGACGCGCTCGAGGTCGGCGATCATGAATTTCGCGATGAAGTTCGGGGACGCAGGGATGAGCAGATAGAGGAACGTGAACAGGAATCTAGAAGGGACGCCAGAGGCGCCCTATCAGCCAACAGCACTGCTCACAAAGCACGAGACAACGACATAGACAGCGTCGATGAAGACAATGACAACGAGGGCAATTTGGGCGAGGGAGACGAGTCAGAGGACGAGTACTTCTTTTGCGAGGAGCCGGAGGAGATTGAGCAGGAGGTTGACAGTCGAGGGCGGCCGGTGCTGCGACTGTTGACGACGTTCAAGGGCGGCTACGACGTGGAGCATGTGGGCGAGGAGAGAGGGCGGCGGTGGTGAGAGTTCGGCGGTCGCAGGTCTGAAGGTCACAAGAGGTCTCAAGGATCTCAAAAGATCTCAAGAGGAGGCACGGGGTTTTGGAGGTTGGATCCGGCCAGGAGCTGGAGGCGTTTGGCGTTGTTCTTCTTGTTTTTGGCAAGTTATAACTTATTAATTGATGTGTTATGTCCATTTGAGTAGTTTGTTTATGCGATGCCATGTCGACCTTACAGGGTTATAGACTAGGGTTTAAAGGATAAGCTATAGTAGGGATACAGGGTTCCCCGTCCGCATTCGGCGCATTCGGCGCATCGGGCTAGTCTAAGCTGGGTCTGGCGCGATTTGGGACTCGATTTGGGACTTCTGGGACGCACAGCGGAGGGCGTAGCGGGGAAGACGGCTGTGTCGGCGACGCGGTGCCCGGAGATGAGCCCCCATAAGAGTACATTCTGCGTACGTCTGTAGTGCTATCGCTATTCTGGGCGCGCTCGGCAGCCGACAGCGGCCGAGAAAGCGCCGGCGGATCCGGTGGAAGCCCGAGCGGGAGTTACCCGGCCCGGCGAACCCCAACCCGCGTGGCGGGGACGCCGCCGCGGCTGCGCGCGGTTTTGGCTTTTGGGCTCCGCGGGCCGCTCCGCCCGGCTCGCGGCTTTATAGCGCCCTCCTCCTCACGTCTCCGCGTCTTGCTCTTCGCTCTTCGCTCCTCACACCTCTCGCCACACACTCATATCCACCTGCCAGCACACCGCCGTGCCTGTTGCTGTTTCTTTGCTCTTCTTTCACGCACAAACAACCCCCAACTCGCCGCATAATGGACTCCTTCCGATTCAACACGGTCGCGCACATGGTTCGTACTGCTCTTTCTCCTGCGAACAGCTTCGCGCTGTACTGTCCTGTTCGACCTCGCTGACCTGAGCCCCCGCGGCGCTTTGCGCTTTGCGTTTTTTTTTCTTTTCTAGGAGGATACTATTGACCCTCTTGACCCGCTTGACCCGTTCGATGGCGTCGTGCCCGACGCGCCCGATGAGCCCTACCCCGAGGGTCTGCATCCGGGAATCCCGGGTCTGTGGAAGAACCCTTACTTCAAGAACTCCACCGAGGACTCAGACGCGCCCGGCTTTGACGATGCGGTTCACAAGAAAGTCCACAAGCACTACTCCGAGTTTGTCGAGCGCGTCGAGACCGACAACCACGGCGACTCATCTTCATCATCATCCACCGACAGCTCCCGCCGCAGCTCCGCAATCGACGCGCGCACCGACTCCGACTCGTCAAACAAGCACGAGAACTAGATCATTTCCCGCTCTCTAAGGCTACTCTAACACTACGCTTCTCGTGCATCACATCTTCGCCACGCACGCAAGCAGGTCTTTTCTTTTTGTCCACGGCTGGCGTATTAGATTGGCATTAATGCGCCGCTCTTCTTTTCTACTATTATTACCATTGTCTCTAATAGGGCGTTTATTGTGCAGCTCGTTCACGGGCGCGGGTTCGGTTTAGTTTTAGGTAGGCGCTACAACAATACAAGTCCTTTTATCGTGTATTTATAGCTGCGCTCCACTCCCTCGATTTCCCGAGATGTGAGCCGCGCGTGATGCGGCGCCCATACAAACAAACCGCCAATCAAAACAAACATGAACGGGCTTACTGTCCTGGTTTGCAGTTCAAGTAGTGTGTCTCACTTCTTCTTGAAGGAGGTCTTCCGGAGCTTCAGGAATTAGGAATCTACCAATGGTCTGGTATTAAAATTGTAAAACTCTGTTCCACTTTCACCGGGATAAATTAGAGTGCAACTTTTACCTCGCGCCGCGACCTCTATCTCCACAAGCCATGTATGTGCCTTACAGGTTACAGTTATCGACGCCCCCGCTCAAAAGACTTGGTATGGCCAATTACAGTCCCTATTACAGCACCGTGCGATGGCGTAATTGTTACTGCTGACGAGTGCTCAGCTCGCTGCTGATAAAGTGCCTGCAGACGGCGCCGGTTATCGGTTATTCAGTCCTGCGGGTTAGGGCCAAGTTCTTCGAATTGCTCACCAAAAGATCAGGCGAACATCTCGGCTACAACGCTCTACTGTTGTTATCGGTATGCTATCTTTATCCTTGGAAATTGGGGTTTCAGTATCAGAATTTTGATACAATCTCGCAAACGACTAAACAAGTTACGAGATGCCGCCTCCTCCGCGTTCCGAGCCGCCGTACTACGCAGTCATCTTCACATCCCATCTCACCCCCTCGCGTCTACACAACAGCCAATCGAGCTACTCGACCACGTCAGACCGGATCCTTGCTCTCGCTTCCAAGCAACCTGGCTTCCTGTCGGTTTCATCTGCACGCGATCCGCAAACAAACGTCGGAGTAACGGTCAGTTACTGGAAAACGCTCGATGATGTGCGCGAGTTCAAAAGGATCACGGAACATGTTGAGGCTCAGATGCGGGGTAAAGACGAGTATTACTCCTGGTATGATGTGCGGGTTGCAGAAGTTACTAGGGCGTACTCATTTGAGAGACGCAGTCCAGACGAGCGAGCAAAGTTATGATTTCAAAATACAATAGATACAAGTCTTACATCTTACACCGTCACGATAGACGACGGCGTCTTGCCGTCAAGAAACTCAAGCAAGTTCTGCACAGTCGCGGTCGCAATATTTCCCAGCGCCTCCTTTGTCAAGAACGCTTGATGGCCGGTAATACAGACGTTGTGGAACGTGAGTAAACGCGAAAATATGTCGTCTTGCATGACATCGTCCGACGTATCCTCGAAATAGAGCCCGCTCTCGTTCTCGTACACGTCCATTCCTACTTGACCGATTTTCCCGCTCTTGAGGTGCTTGATCAGAGCGACTGTGTCAATCAGACCACCACGGGATGTGTTGATTATCATTACCTGGACGTGTTAGCAAGCTTAACTCGAAAGTATTTGAATGACTAACTTACTCCCTCTTTCATCTTCTCCAACGTTTCATCGTTGATCATGTGAAATGTAGACGGCAAAAGCGGACAATGCAACGAAATGATATCCGCCGTGGTCAACAACTCGTCCAGCTCAACATATCTCATCCCGTGATCCTTCGCGGCTTCTGGATTCGGATACGGATCATAACACACGACTTCAGCGCCAAACCCAGAACAGATCTTGCCGGTCAACAATCCGATCTTACCAGTCCCCACAATTCCGATCCGTTTGGCAAACATGTCGAATCCAGTCAGCCCTTCCAGAGAGAAATTACCAGCTCGTACTCGTGTGTATGACTTGTGCAGGTTGCGATTCAGCATCAGCATCAGCCCAATCGCAAACTCAGCGACCGCATGCGGGGAATACGCAGGCACGCGAGCTACTTTAACGCCAAACTTCTCTGCCGCAATCATATCAACATTGTTAAACCCAGCACATCGTAACAAGACATATTTCAACCCCTTCTTCGCTAGTAGTTCAATGCTCGATGCCGTTAAATCGTCATTCACAAAGATACAAATCGCGGGGTATCCTTCAGCGATAATCGCGGTTTCGTCGTCGAGTCGCGTCTGAAGAAACGTGGCTTTGATACCTGATTTATCAAATTCGGGTTGTAAATGTGCCACATCATATTTCTGCAAGACAGAAGTTAACAAGCGATAATTTTGCAAACTGTACCGGATCGCCCATACCTTGGTGGAGAACACCGCTATCTTAAATCTGGGGTTGGCTAGTTAGCTGATTGTGGATTTGATTATACCAGCCGAGTAACTCACGATTCGTCCAGAGCCATAAGGATACTGCTATTTCTTATACAGTCAAACTAATGCGTAGATCACGCACAGCTGTGTGTAGCAATGTGCCAGAAATGTCCTCGACTTGTTCAGCGTTGCAGCCAAGGAATCAAGCCGATGCGGCGCACCCATCGAGGCCCATCTAACTGTCCGTGTATCGAGCCGTCCAAAATGTACTATATATGGCTACCATACTGTACACTACTAATATCTTACATTGATTACAAACCCTATCATCATGAGTGGGCCAGTGGGCCTACGACATAAGTGCTAAGCAATATACAAAACCTCTACATCTCCCCACACTCTGCAACAATTACATCAAACGGCGTAGGCCGATCTCCTTCATCCGTCGGCACCATCTCAATCTTCCGCACAACATCTTGACCCTCGACTACTCTTCCAAAGACAACATGTTTTCCATCAAGATGCGGTAAAGCGGTGCATGCGATGAAGAATTGACAGCCGTTCGTGTCTGGTCCGGAGTTTGCCATTGAGACGGAGAATGGCTCGTCTGGAGAATTCAAAGTTAGAATGCTTGTGTCTGAATTTTTGTAAAAAGAGGTTACGTACGCTTGAAATCGAAGTTCTCGTCTGCAAAAGTCGTGGTTCCGTAGATACACGTCGATCCAGTTCCATTATGCCGCAGAAAATCGCCTCCTTGGATCATGAATCCTTTGATCTAACAAAAGTCAGACTTGCATCCTTCCCTTCAATGCTTTATACCACCCATCACAAAATCCAGGCAAAAAAACCACGTACCACTCGATGGAATTTAGAACCTTTGTATCCCTGTGGTATACCGTTCACTTTGTATTCGCCCGTGCACAGTTGCCGTATATTTTCAGCAGTCTTGGGGAGCTTGTCCTTGAACAGCTGGATCTTGATCCGACCAATCGGCTGATCTACCACCCAGCGGTCAGTACAGGTATATAACTCAGTCAAACTACCACAAAGAAGACGACATACTCCCGAGCTTCAGCTAAAAATGAAGAAATGGATCAGTTACTGTTTCCTAGGATGTCGCGCTCACGCCTTACTTACGTCGAAGAACACTACCGGATTCGAAAAATCGTAGGAATCGTAGGTCGTCAGAGCAGCCTTGTTAATCGTCGGCGCAGCTGAGATCGTAGACATTTTATTTGGACACTCTGTAGTTTTACATGCGCGTTGTGGATCTGGTTTGAAACCTCGAAAGGAAGCTCGCGTTTTTGGTGCGTGGATCTCTTAAAGTTTCACGCGGCGCGCTTTGGTGTCGCATCGCGAATTATGATCGTAACCAACATATCGATTGGAAACCGATCTTAAGGCCTATTCATTTACATCGAGCCAACAATCGCATACACAAGTTCCTACTTGTCCACTCAATTCTCAATCTTTCAACTGCTCGCTTCAGCCAGAACATCCGCACAATGTTTGGTCTGGGACGGTTACTCTACTGTGCGTCTCGACTTCCTCTACTACGAAGTGGCATCATTAGCCTATACCGCCGATACAATCTACTGACCTTCAATCTAGTCGTACTTCTTCTCGTGAACTCCGTTGCCATTTTAAGCGAAGACAGATTTCTTGCTAGAAGTAAGTCTCCCTCTAAGCTACGAGAGACTCTATGCGATCTCTGTGTTCACCCTCAGCGTGCTGCACCATAACAGAATACTAACCTCCTGTCTAGTCGGCTGGTCATCGACTCAAGTGGACAACGGATTCGGTGCTCCGGATGGTTTAAGTGTCAAAAACAGACTCATAGTTCTGATATCTGCCGTACGGACGCTCATGAGAAGTAAGCATGTTCCCTGCTACCGCGATCCTATTTTTTGAACTCGAAGCTGACCTCCTCTAAGTTCCATTAATCGGAATAAATACGGTCATTATCGGTTATGAGTTGATATTAGGTTAACGTTGTTTATTTAATACATCTTATTTGTTGTTTGCCAAATGACTGGTTTACTGTAACAGGCTCGCTCCGCACTCTGCGGCCGCAGCGAGATGTTATCAATCAAGTCAGAATCCGTGGAGCAGCCATTATAAAGGGATTTCGACTTTCAAGACGCAGTGTATTGCGAAATACTTGCGGCTCGAAATTAATGTTGGAGATATTCTCCCACCATGCAGCAGACAGACTTACTAATTATTGTGCATATCCGGATCCCCACTACTCCGCGAGTGCGAGGTGAAGATCGATTTTAGCTCTATTTGTCAACATTTTACATTACTCTAAAATACCACCTTAGCATTTGCATGTCCCAAGACGAAGAAGCCTGTATATTGGTAGACTGGTAGCCATGCACTTATCTTGAACCTTGCTCCTGCAATATCAAAGTCAGTATGTAATCATGTGGACTTGTGAAGTTATGAGTAGCTCAAGCTGTGCTACTGTGCTAGTATCGTTATTTTGTTTTTGAGAATCGCGATTATAATGCTATTAGATAGACTCATCTGTCGCTTATGATATCCATTTGGCACAATAGCCCAAAAAATTGTCAATAGCAGGCAAACCAATCTCACTACCGGGGATCCGGAGTCCGGACCGCGCTACACCAATTAAAAAGACACATAATACCGGAATTGCTATTAGCGATGAGAGCCTTCACAGCTACATACAACCGAACCTTTGGCTTTTGTAAACCATGCACAAACTACACTTCGAGTGTCCTCTGTATTCGAGTCTGTCATGTGCGAAAAGCGGCGTACGAGTCTTTGTACGCGATCTTCCTTGCGTTCACCGATATTGCCATTGGCTTCTGCTGCGTCTACGGACGGCTTGAAGTTAGACGAACTCTTTGCGTCTTTGAGTGTGCAGTCGCTGGACTTGGCGATGATCATGATATCAGAACTGTTAGTCTTGTTACGATCGGAAAGATTGCCGAGGTAGATCCGACGGTAAGCTATGTTTTTTTTTTGTTATATTGGGGGTTCAGTCTCTTAAATTACTCGACTAGTATTCTGTTCCACAGAGCTAGACGTGCTGGTCAAGTAGTTCACCGACATTCTCACCGTGAAATTCAAAGACAACACAATCAAGCAAGAGATTGGAGAGCACCGCAAAATGCAACGCCCCCTTGCTCGCGTTACAAATGATATCCAGGCTGCGCTCAAAAGCCCACCCGCGATTGGGCCTGCTGCCGCTGTGTCGGTAGAGACCACCAGTCCGGTCGCGGCTGCGTGGAAAAGGTACTTTACGGAGTTTGTTGTGAATGTGAAGAGCGTGTGAGGAAAGCTGGTAGAAAAGAGTTTACATGTAACTTGAAGGCGTCTACTTATTTTTTAGCAAACTAATTCAGATTAAGCACGGTCATAAATGAGATAGTTTCACCCGCTCTCGACTAATACGATCACTCTCTTCAACTGCTGGCAGTCCCCATTCTCTCATCCATTCCGACTCCAGCACCTGCTGCGCAGTCGCTCGTTCTTCGGGTCTGTAAGCCATCATCGACCGAATCATCGCCTCAAGCGCCGTCTTCTCACTCTCCATCACGGTACCCGAATTGTATTTAGCTCGGGGCTGTGTTATGCTGGCATCGAAAATCTCGACCCAAGTCTCGAGTCTCTTTCGAACTGAATTCGGGATAAACTCTCCCTCCTCGGTAAACCATTCCGGTCTTGCCTCCCACTTCTTCCACCACTCAGGAGGCAGAACGCCAAAAAACTGAACGAGATCCACAATGATAGTATCATCGGTAGAGAGAAAAGACCCAAGCAATGTACAATTGCCATATATTGAGTAAATGCAACAGGCGAGTGACCAAATATCCGAGGGGAATGAAAGCGGCTCGTCAGAAAACTGAGCTTCGGGCGCCCTATACTCCATGGGAGTATACGTATTTTTCTTGCAAGTCTTATGCGGATTATATGCTTCTCCAAAATCGCAAATGACAATGCGGTCATCTCCTAATACGACTTCACCGTCGCCAGCAATGAACGCACTGGTATAGAAAACTCGTTTAGGCACGCCACTAGCCAAAGGCTCTCCATCGGTCCTAACAACAGACTCCGGCAAAGGATCGCCATATTTCTTGTACAGTTCCGAAACAGAATATTGATCTATAGGTTTGGCGAGTTGAATTAAAATGTTCCCCGTGTGAAGATCTGGCAAGAAATATAGTTAGCGTTCATGAAGTCCATCTGGTTCCATTGTAAGATACATACCACCGTGTACAATGTCTTGACTATGTATAAATGCTATCCCACGAATGAGCTGAGCAATTATTGACTGCGTAACCTCAATCTGGAAAGGTTTCCCACACGCCATTTCCAGAGCTACTCGAAGGCTCTTCTGCGCGGGCGGAGTGACAATGCATTTGTGCTTCCCATTTGGCCCGGTGATCCAGAACTCATCTATGACCGGAAAAACAACTTCAATACCAGATAGGGACTGTGCGCTATACAGGATACGCATGAAACTAGCTTCGGGTGTGCTAGAGCTAATATCAGCAGTGATGACCTTCACTACCACGTATTTACACATTTGTAAATCACGGGCTAGCCACACTGTCGAGTATCCTCCAGGTACAAGCTTGTAAACCAGACGGTATCGGCCATCGTTTAACTCATCGTCAACTTCCAACGGATGAAAGCCTCCAGCACAGTAGCGGTACAAGTCTTCTACTGCGTCGATTTCCTCGTTCTGTTCCAAAGATTCCGCTTCGCTGGAGTCATATTCCGATTCACTGATAGGTAAATCACGGTCGTTCACGACCGTAGAGTCGGCAGAGTCCATCGTTCTTCGAGAATAAAACTGGTTTGTGGCAAAACTGAATATGTGATGCAAGTGTGTGTACCCATCTGGCCTGCAGAAAGCGAAGTTTCGAGCCGTCTGACTAAAGTCGCAAGATTTACCATTCCTCCCGACTTGGTCGAATATTTCGATTAAGTCGGATCATTGCGACAGAGTAAGAGTCAGAGTGATTCCGGAAATCAATATCAGGAATTCAGGATGGGTATAAGTATATAACTAAGAATAAAAGAATTTATGCTCTGCTTATCTAAGGTGACCTATCGTCTCTCTATATACATGGATGTAACTTACCAATAACTATATTGCCCTCAGTCTTGTGCAACACGCAGGACATTCAAGAGTAGGCTGCAAAATATTTTATTAGGGACCAAATAATCATATCAAATCATATCATAAGACATGTAAAAATGTATTGTATACAAGAGAAGAAAATATTACAGTATAAAAATCAAAAAGCAGGCATAATAGCCAAGCGGTGTTGAACGCAACAAAACAAACACGGTTGAACGCAGCAAAAACCCAATAATTTTCCCCCAAATTCATCTTATTCTTTTAAGCTAGAAAAGCAAGCAAACCCAGCACACACATTTAAGCGTACTTGGAACGGAACTCCTTGGCGGCGTCGACCATGTTCTGGAGCGAGGCACGGGTCTCGGTCCAGCCACGGGTCTTGAGACCGCAGTCGGGGTTGACCCACAGGTTCTCCTTAGGGTAGACCTTGAGGATCTCGTTGATACGGTCAACGAACTCCTCCTTGGCGGGCACACGCGGCGAGTGGATGTCGAAGAGACCGAGACCGATGTGGTTGGGGTACTCGGAGAACTCCTGGATGTACTTGGGGTCATCCTTCTTGGAGAACTCGATCGAGACAACGTCGGCGTCCAGAGCCTTGATGTGGTTGGGGTCAAGGTCGGAGTAGCAGAAGTGCGAGTGGATCTGAGTCTTATCCTCAACACCGGACGTGGCGAGACGGAAGGACTCAACAGCCCACTTGACGTAGTCGTCACGCTCGGCACCGGCACGGAGCGGGAGACCCTCACGGATAGCGGGCTCGTCGACCTGGATGACGTAAACGCCAGCGGCCTCGAGGTCCTGGACCTCGTCGAGGAGAGCAAGCGCGAGCTGCTGGGCCTGGGCCTTGGCGGAGATATCGTCACGGGGGAACGACCATCTCAGGCAGGTGACGGGACCAGTAAGCATACCCTTCATGGGCTTCTTGGTGATCGACTGCGCGAACTTGGACTCCTTGACAGTGATAGGTCCCGGGCGGGAAACGTCACCGACAATGATGGGGGGACGAACGTAACGCGAACCGTACGACTGAACCCAGCCGTTGGAGGTGAAGACGTATCCGTTGAACTTCTCACCGAAGTACTGGACCATGTCGTTACGCTCAGGCTCACCGTGGACGAGGACATCGAGGCCAACCTCCTCCTGGAACTTAACGACGCTCTCGATCTCCTTCTCGATGAACTTCTCGTACTCCTCAGCAGAGATCTCACCCTTGGTGAACTTGTTACGGACGATACGGATGTCCTTGGTCTGGGGGAACGAACCGATGGTGGTGGTAGGGAAGAGGGGGATGTCAAGGTGAGCCTTCTGGGCAGCAAGACGGACAGCGAAGGGCGACTTGCGGTGGGTCTGGTCCTCAGTGATCTTGGCGACGCGCTCACGGACGGCAGGGTCGTTGGTGATGGACGAAGTCTCACGGGCCTTGATGCTGGCAGCGTTGGCAGTAAGGGCCTCGGCAACAGACTCGGAGCCCTCAGTGATGGCCTTAGCAATCACGACAACCTCAGAGACCTTCTCGGTAGCAAACGCAAACCAGTCCTTGATCTCGGCAGGGATCTTCTTCTCGTTGGCGAGAGTGACGGGGGTGTGCAGGAGCGACGAAGAGGTGGCAACGACGACACGCTCAGCACCGACCTTAGCAATGGCCGACTGGACAAACTCAATGGCCTTGGCAAGGTTGGCCTTCCAGATGTTACGGCCGTTAACGATACCAACAGACAGAATCTGCGACTCCGAGAGGGCAGCGACAACGTCGTCGAGCTGCTCGGGGACACGGACAAAGTCGGCGTGGAAACCAGCGACGGGGAGACCCTTGATGGCCGCAATGTTGGGGCGGACATCACCGAAGTAGGTGGTCAGGAAAAGCTTGGGAGCAGCCTCGGTGACGAGGAACTCGTAGGCAGTCTTGTAGGCGGCCTGAACCTCAGCGGGCAGGTCGAGAACAAGGACCGGCTCGTCGATCTGGACGGAGTCGGCACCGGCCTCCTTCAGCTTGGCGAGGAGCTCGGCGTAGACGGGGAGGAGCTTCTCGAGGAGAGAGATGGGGTCGAGCTCAAGGTTGTCCTTGTCGGCCTTACCCAGGTAAAGGTAAGAGACAGGACCGACCAGAACGGGGCGCGTGTGGATTCCGAGAGCCTTGGCCTCGAGGAACTCATCGATGGGCTTGGTCGAGTTCAGCTTGAACTCAACACCCTTCGAGAAGGTAGGGCGGACGTAATGGTAGTTCGAGTCGAACCACTTAACCATCTCCTAAAGTGGGTGTTAGACATTGCCCTTAATCAAATCAGAACTGGCCGAAACTTACAAGAGCGGTGACATCGACAGCCGCGGAGGACTCGGTAGCGGCACGCTGCAGACCACGACCCATGGCGAACAGGGTGTCAATGGCGGGCAGGTCGTACTTGCTGTAGCGCTCAGGGATGACATTGAACAGCAGGGAGTGGTCAAGGACCTGGTCGTAGAAAGAGAAGTCGTTGGAGGGGATGATGTCAACACCAGCGGCCTGCTGGAGCTTCCAGTTCTTCTCTCTGAGCTCCTTGCCGACCTTGAAAAGCTCCTCAACGGTAGCCTTTCCAGACCAGTAGGCCTCAGTGACCTTCTTCAGCTCACGAAGAGCACCTATAAGAAGCGAATTGTCAGTAGAGTCCTCAATTGAACGTGACGTGGCAGATTTGAGCTTGCGCGACAACCGGTTGGTAGACGCGACAGTTCGCACGAAATACACCAACAGAATATATCAATCAAAGAGGAACATACCAATACGGGGGAAACCAAGAACAGCAGACTGAACCATGATGAAGGGAATGTAAACAGGTCAATCGAGGGAAACGATTGGACTTGGAGGGGGGAAAGAAAAGAGGGAGAAGGAAAGGTTAAAAAAGAGTGGGAAGCGCGAGTCAGTGCTTCCAGCGCGCTCCGAGGCGGGAAAATTTTTATTTTGCTGCGATTCTCGCGTGCTGCGGCGCGGTGCGCTGGGCCCCAGAACAAGCGGCGCGGCTCCGAGAAACTCGGGCCGAATACGAGAAGCGACTAGCGCGCGCACGTGGCCCAATCTGGCAGGTCTGCTCGTTTGGGCTCTAGCGCGTGGCGGTTTGTTTACCTTCGGCCATATTCGACGCGCTTCCCGCTGCTTCTAGGACGCCAAATGGCTCTCAGTTTGAACTAGATGTTCATGCCAGGACTGACCGCTTGTGCCACTGGTGACTGACCCACTGTCAAGTGTCAAGTGACAAGTGGCAATATTATAATATAGAGTCACTCAGCGTCAGTCAGCGATATAAAGTCATCATCATCATCATCAACAGTCGTCAGTCAGCGATAAAGCTGCCATGACTCACCACAGTCCAGCTCCATGATACACCGTAGTGTACTGCGACTTCGGTCGTTATAAAATGAGATTTTGTCATTTGAATGTTAACATGTTCTATAATTATTAATTACTGTAAAAATAATTGTTCGTGAAGTCGTGATCGTCATATATCTCGCAGGTCAAGCCTGATTGAAGCAGCTACCCCTTGCGCTTCCATCTCAACCAAATATTGCACCTTTGAACCGTCCCTAAAACAAAATAAACAAAATAACCCATTACCAAAAGTCGTTGCATCATTATCTATTTCTCTTTACTCCTCTTCGCGCTCTGTTTCAATTTTTTGCAGGCGCTGCAAGCCCTTCAGCCCCGTACATACTTTTCGTCGGAGTCCCACCAACCTTCGGCTCCACTATACAGCTGAACCGATACAGCCTGTGTTGGTCATGCTCGTATACGTCGCGCATAATTCTGATTTCGTGGTCCAACAATTCCTGAAATTCGGGTACTTCCTGGAATCGATAGGGCACTTGGAAGCGCTGTAAATCCGCAATGATCTTTGTCGTACGCATGTGCTTGTCAAAGTTGATAACAGGTGAAGCGTCTTTGGTGTCCGGCTTGAATATGCGGAAATCTGAGTTACCCTCATCCGCAAACGTAAGATCTGTCAAATAGACGCCCAAGTACGGGAGACACGGAGTCGTCTGATTCCTGAGTAATGTACGATAAGATGCGTAATTCTTTTCGTACATTATGACACTTTTCAGCTCTGCAAAAAGTGCGTGATACCGCGGTGGAAGTAGTTCCCAAGTTTTCTTCAGTCGCATAATTACTGAACTTTGCAAAGCACAGGTGACTGCCATCAAGCAATTGTAATTCTTCAGCTCGAGACATTTCTCTGCGACTCGAATCCAGTGCCGGATCTTGGCGGCCCTGAACTTGAGGGGGACGTCACCTCCCACTACACTATCACCTATCAAGTTTGCCAGATCTGTGGAAAGCTGTGACATGGCTTTCACAGTCACTGCTTTGCTCTGTCCCGCTTTCTTTGAAAATTCCTGACCAAGCAGCTCTTCCGGCAAGATCTGGCAAAATAACCGAGACTCTTTGATTGTAAACTGCCGCGCAATCTCGAGAGGATCAAAATTCATAATTGAAGGTCGGGTACCACCATCAAGCATGTACTGGCTAGCGAGAGTAAGATAAGCCTTGTTGATGATCGGAGTAGGTACCGACGATGAATTAGGCAGTAAAATCCCCAGAGACGTATTGATTCCCAGCTTCGACATCAGCCGCGGTACAAGCGGTTCGTCGGCATCAACCACCCTCTTTGCAAGTTCCAAAAGCCGACCTGAGGCAAAGGGCAAGTGAGTCTTTAGAGAGCCATTGCCAAAGTCAATCAAAATCGGTAACGCTTCGTTGTCTGTCTCTTTCTGCCAATGACTTTCCATCCAGCCCTTGATTGCATTGTAAACTCGCAGTCGAGCCGCGAGCACATTCGGCTCGTCTGGAGATAGTGACGAAAATCTGTGTACCAAAGCCTGCGCAAACGCAACGGGAGTAGTGAAAAGTCTGAAGGTAAGGAAAAAGGTGGACACGAAAATAGCGTCCGGGGTAGAGTTATTCGCAGTTAATTGTTTGACGAGTGCTTCTAATGAGCCTCCCTGAACCTGTCCATCCGCGTTATAAATGATCCGGTCTTGCGCAGGAGTGCGCTCAAAGACGTTAGACAGCTAAAAGTAACAGTTAGAATATTAACTCCAAAGTTGCATAGCATAGCAAAAGTACCTTGGTGTCATCAGGATATATGTCCGTCGTATCTGACGACGCCATACTCGACTCTGCAAATAAACGCTGAGAAATGGTAGATTTCTCGGAAACACCAGAGGCCAGAGAACCGCGGAATCTCAGCTGGTACTCCAGATACCGTCTGTCCACCTCCAAGTCAAAGTCTCCATATTTGTCGATTATGCTCTTTGTCTTGGCCAGACACACTCCGGCAGACCGAACACACTCAACGGCACATGTTACCAGTTTCTGAGTTTCCGTCAACACAGCCTCCTGGTTTTCATGTGCCGCGCTGACCGCGTCACGAGCAGCCGTGACCAGAAGTGTGATACGCTGGTACATGATCTCCTTTGCTTCTTCCAGACTGTAAACTATTGGAGACGTGTTACTGCTGACAGTTTCGACCACGGCAAGGAACTCGCGTGCTGAATGCACAGCCTGCCGAATGACGAGTAATAGCTTTGCCGGTGATCGCGTCTCAACATGGCTCCGATTCAAGAACGCACTTAGTCTGACAAGTAGCGCATCATACAAAAAATCAAGCCTCGCGAGCGCAGACACGGGCAGATAGTCATACATTTCTTCGTCAAACGATCCGTCCGAAGCACGAATGTCAACTGAGTATTTGAGCGGCGGAGTAGATGTCATACTATCTCGATTGTCTGCTTTCCACACCGATAGAAACTGAGCTCCACAGATGACGATTTTGTATGTTAGTGAAATCAACTGCTCGTTGTTGGCGTCAGAGCTCGCTTTCTTGGCACATGCGACCACTGCTGAGACTTCCACAAGGATGTTTCGGCGCGCTTTGCGTAACCTCTCCGAGTCGAGCAACAGATTCGAATCCCGCGTGAGACAGCCGGTCGAGTCCTTCAACAAGTTAATATACAGGCGCCAACGGGACATAAAACCCATAAACACTTACCAACAGCGAACGAACTCCCGAAACAAGGGTAGTAGCAGCAACTTGAGTTGCCCTCCCAGTTTCTGTACGGGGACCAAAAATCACACCGAGAGCTGCCATCAGCAGCGGTCGCATTTGCTGCGGATCATACGGCCCGCAGTAGTTCGACGGCACCCAGCCACGTTTTCCGGAAGTGAGAGATGATCCGTCGCCCCAGCCCGACGTTCGTAATGAGTGCAGAACAAGAAGGTCGCTTTCTTTGAAGACAAGACAGCCGCTTGAAATCGGGGAACTTAGATCTGCGGGATCAAAGTCGTGGATGGCCTGCAGGAAAGGGTGGAAGACCGCTCTTTGGCTCGAGGCAGATGAAGAAGTAGACGACACAGACATGGCGGCAATGTGGAACGGGAGGCAGGAGGAGAACGTAGAGAGGTAACCGCTGGGAAGTTATACGCAGGAGAGGTCGATCACCAGGTGTCTGATCTGCTGTGAATATAGGGGAAAGCCGGAGGCGGCTAGGCTGCACGATGCAGTAGTATGCTGCACTACGCTGAACTGTGCTTGGTGAACATGCGCGAGAAGGAGATGAGAAGACAGATACGCGGTGTCAGGCATAAAAGGTGGCAACACGTTGGCGATAGAATGACTGGCCCAGGAAGAGTTTGTCGAAAGCCGATGAAGCCAAGCCAGCCACGAGAGTCGGAAAGGAGAGCCGAGAAGCAGCGGAACGCGGTAGCCCAGAAAGTACCGTACACTAGGAATTCGAGGGGATGAGGAGGCCTGACTTGGGCGGGCTGGCTGGCGCAGGCGGCCGGTGTCGGAGTGGGCCTTGAGGAAGCTGTTTGCGGGGGGTGTTTTGCCGCTCGAGATCGTGTCCCGGGCGCGTGTGCTTTTGGCTTTTGGCTTTTGGCTTTTGGCTTTTGGCTTTTGGCTTTTGGCTTTTGGCTTTTGGCTTTTGGCTTTTGGCTTTTGGGTTTACGGTTCTGCGCATTAAGATTTCGCTAGGACTCAGATCTCCTGACGCCAGGAACTGGTTCAGGATTCTCGATCAAGATCAGATCCCCGGGCGACCAGGGACCATTGAAAAGTAAACAATGGTGTATTATATCGTCTTGTAGCTCTAGTCTGCTGCTCTGCTTGCACTTTCTCTCAGTCTGGTGCCTTATCAAGCTGTACAGCTCGTCAGCTCCCATTCGCCGCTCCGGCAGCGCCAGCCCGCCGGCGCAGAAAGGCGGCAAAGCCTGCAAGGGGCCCGGTCAGTGCGCCCTTCCATATTAACTCGCCGCCGTAAAGTGCCCCCTTCGCCAAACTTCCGGATCTCCCATCACACAACAAACGGTGCAATTGCAATCGCTATCGGCACGTAAAGACCTGAGTTTCATCAGTCTAGATTAAAAGAGGAGACTTTTGTCAAGTCTGTCACTCGTAAGCTCTATGTCCCACAGGCCTCGATGAAGGTCCGCGAGCGACGATTTGGCGCGTTTTAACGCCTCAGTTTGCAGCGGTGGAGCAAGCCATGCAGAGTGGGCCCAAGAGATTGAGCGCTGATCAGATCTGCGCAACTGGTTTCCGTTTCAACAGACAACTGTTGTATAGTGCGTTACAAGTTTTGCGAGGTTTTTTGGACAGTTTGATGCGTTTCTCATCGGCAGATTTGGCCGTTGCGCGCCTTATCCGCGGCGCATCCGTAAAGCAACGAGATATCTAAGCGTCCTCTGCTCTCAACCCAAGTTGTTATGTACAAGTTCTAATTACAGTGCCCAGCCCCCCCCCCAGAAAATATTTTACATGCATATGGCCGTTCGTTTCACAAATCACCCCTCTGTCTCCAGCCCCCGCCGTACGAATATCCATACCCGATCCTGTACTTTCACTACTTCCCTCCACCACTCTGGCACCTCCCAAAACCTGGTCCCCAGCGTACTCCACGGAGCCGAAATCCCAGCAAACGCCTTCACGGCGCCCTTACTTTTCCACTCTGATGACGTTCCAAATCCAGCATATGCTTCGCCGCGCGGAAACTCATGGTCAAATGTCACCATGACTGCAACTTCGGGCGCAATCTCGACTAGCTCCTCTGCGATCTCTGTGCGATCATATACCACGTCGTCACGCGTAAATGTGAACAAAGTAGCACCAGACATACACGTAGGCACGTCCAGATGAACAGTCAAGTTGCCTAATCCGGATGCCGTTAGACCTGAATGCAAAGCGGCAACAGCATTACCGCCGGGATAATTTGCAGCAGATACCGTGAGCATGGCTGTTGCGAGGAGTAGCGTCGCTGCGGCAGATAATGCAAGCATAAGTGTTGTCACGAGATACACCGCGTTTTTACGTACCCGGTTGCCCATCCAGGATGCTCCGTGTGCGCATGCAAGAGTCAGCATTGGTACAACGTACACAATAAACCGCCATTCCTTATGTGCTTGGGTAGAATACAGCGCGACAAAAGCAAGGTACGGAGCAATCAACGTAGTCAGCCTTCGCCATTCAACTAGCATACCGCTGATGGCAAGCGGAATGGCTGCTGGGTTGAGCAAGAGCTTTGGAATGTGATTTGTGACATAGGCATGCCATGGTTGCGTCCCCCAAGCTACGGCGTGCCCTTGTATGGCGTTGAAGTAGAACCCATAAGCTTCTGGTAAGAGCGGAAAATCCCAGAAATAAGAATCAACTGTCCATGACAAAGCAATCCCCAGCAACCCACCTTCCAATCCGGCAAGAATAAGTTGAACAATCGCGATCTTGCGGCAGAATAATGCAGTTAGCGCGATAGGACCGACGAGGAGTAATAATTCAGCGCGAAACACGACTGTCGTAAACGCGAGAATCAAAATCGTCCGTCGTGGACGGTTCGTAATCCAGAATCCTGACGCCACCATAACAAGCGGGAAAGCAAACATATTTGGCAGCGTTCGCGTCGCATAATAAGTGATATGAAACTGGGTATATTGTAAAAGTGCCCACCACCAAGCCGTTGATTTGCCAAACGTCCGTCGAATACTATGTCTGAAAAACACAATCGAGAACCAATTTATGATTCCAAGAACAGCGCGAGATATTAATTGCAAATCGAATTTGGACCGTAGCGGAAGAAGAAGCTGGAATGGCTTTGTCAGGAGCGAGACGACAAGCGCGCCTATGAACGTCCGAGGAACGACGCCTGGGAACTCAAGATGATCGTACTATTTCACGTTAGCAGCATGCACTTTATACATATCCTCAGATCGCAGTAATACCATACCTGATAAAGATCATCCCCAAGAATCAGCATATCATGAATTGCATGCAAATTAAACGATTCCTCCACCTTCGTATACGGCGAAGCCCATAGATGCGCCAATATCAATCCCAGGAAAAATATGTCCAGGGCGTCCATTGTCTCGATATTTGAGATTTTGCAACGCAATCCCGTATTCCAGTGCCCGGAACCCTCTTCAAATCTTCGCAAATCGCAACTTTTGACTCAATTGCGATCTTTTTACAGGCTATTCGGATTGAAATGTGCTCGCGACGTGTCATTTCTCTTCAAAATGTATCACGTGACCATAACAAAAAGTCACGTGTAGGTAAGTTTGACGTAATTTACCGAACGCGGGGGATATCTTCCTTATCCGGCCTCGAATTGCATCCAGTATAGCCAGTCGTTAGCCAGTCGTTGGCCATCGTCAACTGCCTCTCCCTGATATTAGTCTTTCAGCATTACAAAGCGTCAAAGTCCAATCATGTCGGTTACTTTTGACTTTAAATTCGACGACATTCCGGATCTTACGGGGAAAGTCGCGCTGGTAACCGGGTTCGTGGGTCCTAGTTGTTAGCACATGAGCACGTATACGCGCCTTTGAGGCCTTTTCACTAACGATTGATGCAATTGGCAGTGGAAATTCTGGATTAGGTGAAGTAATCGTCCGTGAACTTGCACGCAAGAATGCAAAAGTATACATTGCCGCCCGCAACAAAGAACGCGCGGAAGCAGTAATAGCGAAGATCAAGGCCGAAATCGGAACCGATGACAACTTGAGCTTTCTCGAGACTGATTTGGAGACCATGAAAGGTGCGGTACAGTCTGCCAAGTTGTTTAAGAAATTAGAGACGAGACTTGATATTTTGGTTGCGAATGCGGGACTGGGTGCTGTGGTGAGTTTTGATAAATCTTTGCGGGTTCTTGGGTTCGCTTAACTTGATGTGGCTGCTGATTGCGAGGCAGAAATCTGAACTTACTCCTGATGGATACGAGCGGACGTTTGGGGTAAGTTGTGTGTATATCTGAATCACGTTCCAGTTACTAACAATATGCAGGTTAACGTATGTACTACATATTCCGATCAAATTCTGTATACTTACATTTTCTTAGCATCTGGGACATTTCGGATTCGTGACAACCCTCCTCCCGCTTCTTGAAGACACTGCCACCTCAAATCGAGACTCAGACGTCAGAATCGTGATTCAGTCATCTCAATCATACCGGAACGCCTCTGCAATCGACTACAGCGATCTCACCAAGACCTACAAATCATTCTGGGGCCTTCTCAACCTTCGAGACACTCTTCGAAGATATGCCAGGTCTAAATTAGCAAATGTTTACTTTATGCGCGCGCTAGTTGAACGAGTTAGCGAGTATCCAAACATTTACGTGAATGCGTGCCATCCGGGTCTAGTATATACCCACATCTTCGACCTTTCAACCTCTCCATTTCCCTGGTACATGAAGAAACTTGGAGCACTACAAGCCTGGCTCTTTGGCATTTCCGTGGACGATGGCGTCAAGACGAGTTTATTTTGCGCTACAAGTAAGGAGATTGTCGAGAACGATATGAATGGGATATTCATGTATCCCGGACCTCGCGGACCCTTTGGCGGATACGTGTATTTTTCGGGAGTGTATCCGAAACCGTTGAATGATCTTGCTAGTAGTCAGGAAGAAGCTGAGAAGCTGTGGGCAGTGAGTGAGGTTGCGCTGGCAAGAGCAATGGCCGAGGATGGTAGTGGCGCAACAGGATCTAGTTCATAATAATGTCGTTGGACAAAGAGCTGATTGGGGACTGGAAGAAGTTTAATACTTTAGGCGTTAGTGTTTTGATAGTAGTGGGTATCTGAAGCTAAATAATCCAAGTTAGAATGACAGAAAGCTGGCCCCACAGATGTCGGTGCCAGGACAGCCGGCCGAAATATGTCCACTGGATTGCCCACGCGCCGCGGCGGCATTCCTTCCTCGGTCCTCACTATCCAGAATCTCGCATTATTTTACATGCGATTGATTATCTGCAATTCTAATGTAAATGCAATTGATAAAGCTCTGATACAATTGCAAAAGCTACGAAGATTTGTGAAACAGAATTGTCCCTTTATTTTGAATCAAACACATTAGATAGTCCGATCTCTGCTAAGCCAGGCTTCAACTTCAAATAGACACGCGCCACCAGATCAAATCTGCGCAAGCCCTCCATCGACACCGACCTCGCTAGCCGTCATATAGCTGCTATCGGACGAGGCAAGAAAGACTGCAACCGTGCCCATCTCAGCGGGATCAGCGACGCGTCCAAGCGGACTGTACGAGCCAAACAGTTTCAAATTCTCCGCGCCCACAGCTGCATTCCCAAGATCGGTCGTCGTCGGTCCGGGAGACAGAACGTTCACGCGAATACCGGTACCCTTCAGATCCTGGGCCCAGGAGCGCGCGAGGTTGCGGATAGCAGCCTTGGTCGCGGAGTAGACGCTCAATGAGGTACCACCCATGGTGCCAGCGCTGGATCCGGTCAGGATGATTGATCCGCCAGGACCCAAAAACGGAAGCGCCTTCTGGACGGTGAAAATCGTACCCTTCATATTGGTGTCAAACGTCTCGGTGTATTGCTCAAGAGTGATCTGGCCAAGCGGAAGGGAAGTTCCTGTTCCTGCATTGGCAAAGACGATGTCGATAGTCGAGCGCTCGGCCTTCACTGCTTCATAGAGACGGTCAAGATCATCGAGATTGGAGACTGAGCCCTGCACGGCGCGCGCATTGGGACCCAAGACGGCAAGTGCCTTGTCAAGCAATTCCTGTCGACGACCAAAGATGAAGACAAACGCGCCTTCAGCGATAAAGGCCTTTGCAGAAGCGAAACCGATGCCGGTATGACCGCCAGTGACCACGGCTGTTTTTCCATCGAGTCTACCCATGATTCGTATGTCGATTGAAGTCGCGTAAAGGCTGCGGATATGACACAAAGAGGAAACAAGTCTGGGGCTACTCAGAAGAGACTATTGTAAGTACCGGATGCTTCTTGTCAAGTTTCCGGTGATTGTCGGGGCCTTTTATATGCCCAAGGAAGTCGGCAGGCGGATAAACACAGATCGCCGTCGAATAATTGTGACCAAGCAATCGGCCGACAAGTTCTCCATAAATACTTTATACAACTGCTTAGTGCTTATGGTATTTGTCTGATTTTCCCCTACTAGGACTGATGAGCATAATTCTCGTTGTGCCATTAACTACACGTAAACAAATATTAGAAAGCATTCAGTTGCAGGGCACGCTGTGCGATGATATCAAACGCTACTGATAAATATACCGGATGTGCCCGCAATCACGAAAATGTAACTCTCATTTACAGCTTGACAGATATCTTGATAATGTTTAGCTAAATCGTTGTCATGGATCAAAATCGTATCGAGAATCCGGGGTCGGAGCGATTACTCGATCAAAAAAATACATAAATCCGTAAGCCGTTCCTGCATATCCGTCGAGCCGTTCTTGCACCACATTTGTTTTTTTATTTTCTATTTTCAGTTTTTCATTTTTTTATTTTTTTTCGGCTCGGTAAATTCCGAAATATGGGGAAGTCCCACTATAAAATACAGCCTTGAATCCACCCATCTCACGCTGATTATCCCACTGTAACACTGGCGTCCGCATTAATTATATTCGCGTAAGAGACTTCCGGCTTGTCTTCCGCAATCTGATGCGAGAGAGCAACGTCAAAAGCGTTGACGTTGGCCGACTTGAACTTTCTGGCAGAGATGCCACGTTCAAAGAGAATGTCCAGTTCGGCGAACGATCTTCCGGATGGTTCGGGAAGGCGGAAGTAGTGGTAGACAAACATGAGGGCACAGGTGCCCGCCCAGAAGAAGCCTGCGTAATTTCCCCAGTTCCATGCGGTAGGATTGATCATGTACGGAGTGAGGGTGTTGACGATGATGGCGGAGATGTTGTAAGCGATGCGGGACAATGCGACAGTTTTGACTTGCAGACGGCGGGTCGAGATTTCGGCTACAAGGGAGAAGGTTACCGAGCCAACAGAGATCTGATATACGGCTGCCCAAACTAGCATCATGGAGCCCGTAGCTATGGATCCTGCAGTCACATGGTCCTTGGGAACAAGACCAAGGAAACCAATGATGAGCAACGAGAGAGTCAGGCCGCAGAGACCAAACAAGTAAAGTGTCCGACGGCCAATTCCCCAAGCCATGAATGCCCAGGCCACAAACGTGCCAACAGTATTAAGACCGTACTGACCAAGAGCGAAGCTGTAAGCGTCTTCAGCAGACATTCCAGCCTCCGTAAAGAAGTAGGTGGAGTAGTTAGAAAAGGTGTTTCCCGCAAGGTTTTGCGCTGCAAACGCCATGCATACAATCTCGGTTCGTCGCAAGTTGACACCTTTGAAGCAGTCCCAGTACGAAGCACCGTCAGTAATGTCCTGCTCGAGCTCGTTTGTGTATCGGATCATGTCAATAGTCTCGTCCGCGTTAAAAGTGGGGTCACGACCTTTCGAGGTAAGACGAAGAAGAGACTTCTTCGCAGCTTCATATCGTCCCTTGCGAACAAGCCACCAGGGGGACTCAGGTGCAAAAAAAGTGGCGGTAATTAGAATGGGGAACCACATCCACTTGTAGAAAGTTAAAGTTGAACAACGCAAGGCATTACTAAACATACCTGAAGTCCATAAGGAATTCTGTATGCCCACTCATCGTCTCGCGTAAACATGCTCTTGATGACACCAATAGCAATCAACTGGCCGATACCCCAGCATGTGTTTCCCCAGGTTGTTAAGTAGCCCCGAAGAGCTACTGGGCAAACCTCGCTTGCATAAGAAATGGCAACTGGTACAGTCAGATCTCCCTTCTTTCCACAAACCCACAAAAACTAAATACTCACTGGTCGTGTAAACACCAAACGCGATGCCAGCAAGGCATTCTCCTAACAGCAAAATGGCAACACTGGGAGCACAAAAGAAAACAGTCGTGACAGCGGCATGATAAACCAGGGTTGCCAACAAGAAGCGCCGGTATCCAAACCGTTCAATACCAATACCGTTCACTATATATAATAAAGGTAAGCTTAACGTAAAAAGGGTTCAGCGCGGCAAGGCAAACGTTAACGTACGCGTGAGGCCCACAATCTCACCGCATTGAGCACCATTGGAGATGCCGGCTTGCCATCTCGCTGGCACTTGGTAAGAACCATCGAGATACTCGCCATACTTGCGGTTGAACGGCGCGAAAGCATAGAAATTTCCGACGAGAGCGACATCGTAGCCCACCATTACACAGCAAAAGGCTATAATGATGGCCCAGAAGATGGCCTTGGGATAGAGACGCACTCCTTGGAGCAGAGTCATCTTGTGCTCCTTTTCTGTTGAGCTGTTAGCAACGCTTGTATGTCCAGCGCCAGCACCACGCAGCAAAACTCACCAGTTGCAGACGCAGCATTCGTAAACAAGTTGGACGCAAAATTGTTCTCGTCAAGGTCATGCTTCTCCTCGTCCACGAAGCTCGAAGGCTTCGGCGGCATAGCTTGCTGGTCTGCCATGTTGGCTGTATTCTGTGCTGTTGACGGTGAATAGTCACTTGTCGCCACCCACGACTCACGAGTCGGTATGAGCAAGCTCCGGATAGAGTCGCGTGGGACAGCGGCGGAATCTCCGTGCCTGGGTGTCTCGGACCACGATTGTCCATGCACGTGATTGCAACGTTCCCCACTTCCGCCCGGAACAGCCCCCACCGGACCGACCGAACGGGCAACAGCACAACAAACCTCGGCCGGCCGTCTCAGCCGGCCGCTCAGTCTTACTCTTACGGCTCACGCTCGACTCTAGTCTCACTCGCCAGACGTGCTCCCCAGTGCTCACTCCGGCCGCGTCCGGCCCCGGCGCCGCAGTGCGAGAGAATGCGGGGCCCCGCAATTAAGCTCTTCCGCGCCGCTTCCGCGTTACCGACGACGCTTGGCACTCCGCACTCCGCCGGCTTGCTCCTCCACCGGCAGCAGCAACTTATGCAGCGCAAGTGTATACTTTGATCATTTTTCTGGCCGCTCAAACACCCAGACTGAGTAGCCGTGCTATCCGGTGTTTATGCTGCGGTCTTATCCAGGTGTCGTCTTGTAGCTGTCGGACTCTAGATCCCTGGATCCGGCGTATCTTGGTCGAGAACCCACTACAATCCCTCGAGAAGGCATCGGCTCTCTTACTCGCGAGTTATACAAACCGTTATATTTCAGATTACATTATCAAACATAAACTCCCTGACGACCAAAGCAAGTACATTATAAACAAATAGACACCGCAAGACTGAGAACAGCAATAGCAAAACCAAAACCTTCCAACTGACCCAAACCAGAACCCTAGATATATCGACGTCTTGAGAACTGTCTCTGCAAAAAATCCAGCATCCCAGGCACGTTAACGACCACATACTCCAAATCCAACACCAACACGTCCGTTCTGATCATTTCCAGCAAATCATCGAGCTCCAAACTCAACTCCAAAAGACCCTGACTGCGGCCTTTATAATGCAGCGAGATCTTGAAACTTCCGGGAGAAGGAGAGACGACGTGGAAATATAAATTACGCACTCTGTGCGCTGGGATGTTGCAGACTGAAATCACACCTTCCCGTTGCATGGTTTGCTGAGAGTATTTGAACGGACCGAGACACTGGCTCTTGGAGATCTTGCGCATCATTCCCGGGATAGTGACCATTCCAACACGATCATCGACAGTCATTTTCTTTGGACCAGACTGGATCCGGACGTTGTGCAGGTATGAGTCGTAAGTCTTGATCTGGCTGCGCAAATATCTGTTGTGGTCTTTGATTGTTTTCAGGACTGATTCAAGACTCTTGAGCTCATCCAGCACTTTCTCCCTTAATGAGCCCAGCTGCGATAGCTCCTGTTCCACCTCGCTTGCCAGCGACATTGTATCGATATTTGTTGCTCCTGAGATTGAACTGCTAGCTGATCCAGGTCGAGAGCTTGCCCGACTTGATTTGAATGTGTGATTCACTAAGTATCCCTGGTACTGCAGTTCCTCCAGCAAATCGAGAGCACGCATACCTTTCCTGGCGAGCAGAAAATCATCCGGCGCCGTCGCGGCAAACTTGGCAATCGCGTCCAAGTCTAGAGGTCGTTTCGAGATGGCATGGTTTGCCGGAACAGATCTCAGGATCTGGACAAACACAGATTTAGCTTCCACAAACAAGACATCTGTTTGTGTGATATCAAGCTGTCGACCGAGATGTTCCATCTCTGTCTCGAATCGAGAAAAGAGCGGGAGCCGGAGGAGAAAGTTCTCTTTCCGAGGAAGTAATCCTGGAGCACTGCCGGCATCAAGCAGAATTGTACGTAAATGAGATTCCGGATCGGGGCTCAGCACGTCAATATGCTTCTCAATAAGGCTGTGCATGTTGTAAATCTCATTGATTGTAATTGACAAACCCAGGTCCTTTTCCGACAGAGCAACGTAATTGTCGAACTCCAACGATTCGTAAAAATCCGGCACATCGCAAAGATCGTTCAGAAACATATTCATGCGAACTCTGTTGTTGTCCAGAAAAGCAGAAAGAGACACCATGTATGGTTCCTTGGCGTATGCAGGTTTGTTTGCTAATGCTTGCAGCATCTTTGCGATAAGTGTCAAGGTCCTTCTTGGATGCTCGCCGGGCTGTCCTTTGACCAGCATGTACGAGTGAGGCGTAACAATAGCAGGATTGATAAATCTCAGAAAGAAGAAGGCACCAATCAAAGTGCAAACAGCAGAGTCCTCGGTCGCGGCGTACTTGCGGCGGGTGAGAGAGCGGATCTGCTTGCATATCCAGCGTATTCCGTAGGGCACGGCGTCGAGGCTGCTGATAATGCGATTCAAGAAGGCATCCGCGATGGCAAGCAGCATCGATATGCGCGGCTGCAGAATCTCAAGCACGTCTTCGTTTGAGGCAGCTTCTTCTGCAGTCACTGATTTCGGAATTGTAACGTCCGCATCGCAACCGTTGGCTCTTGAAAGTGCAGCTTGATAGACCTGCTCGTAGACCTTGAGAGGGTTGACTTCAAGATCGACGTCCCAGCGGTTGATTACTTCCTCAATGTTTTCTGCCAGCACCGTCTTAAGATAGCTCTGACCGGGACCGCGGCGCGTGTAGGTAGTCATCATGCGCGACACGGGAGTATTTGCGCGGAGCAGGGATGAAAACTCCTTGGCTGTATCAAACTGCGATGCCAGAACTGACTGGAACATAGTCAGAAGAAGGTGTTCTTCGCGCTGCTCGTACTGGTTACCGTAGATAGTAAACATGACGATTTGCAAGAAGGAGTCGATTTCGGACATGTTGAGCTGGCGACATAGTGTGGCGATGTAGCGCGGTTCGGTCTGCAGAAGGAAGAACAGGTTGGCATACTGATCCAGCTTGCGGTGATCTGGAAATACGCCTTCCTCGATGTCGCCCTGCTCCAGTCTATTCGAGACTTCGGCTTGCTGCAGACAAGTTAGTATTGGTCACCAAAGACCTAAGCCGCAAACCAGATACGTACTTCTTCCAGAGCCATTTTGTTTTGAATCAGAAGCGCGATGCGCGAGTCGAGATAGCGCAGGTCATGCTCACAGAGGAAGTTCTTCTTCGACTGCGCCGATATCTCAGCCTTCAGCTCGCGAACACGCTTCTGGGCGCGAGCAAGAGCGTCGTTGACGTCTGCGTCGTCGGGGCGCGAGAGTAAGGAGACGTAGAGCGCTGTGAGGGAGTAGTGTTTGGACTGGCGGTTGCTACCAGGCGAGTCGGTAGACATGCGCTTTCCCGGACTCAGTGTCCGCGAGATGCGCGCCTGCGGGATCACGGAGGCGGTCATGACTGGAGCCGGATCTGGATCTGGATCGGGGAGCGGAGAGCGGGAGGACCCGTGTGGTGGTGAGACCGTTGAGAATGAAGACAGAAAGGGCGGTGAGCTGCGAGGATGGCAAGAGATGGGAGCAAGATGGGAAAGACACGCGGAGAGAAGAGGAAGAGAGAGAGGGAAAGAGGGAGAGAGAGAAACACAACCAGAAACACGATCAGGCCAGGACGCGGGTTGAGTTATATGTCGTTGCAGCTGGGAGCAGACGCGCGCCGCAGTGGCTTTTTGGCGAGCGCGCCACAAAACGCCGGTGAGGAAAAGGGGCAAACTGGCGATCTCTGACGGAGAATCGCGCGACTGCGGTTTAAAGAGGCAGAGGTGGGGTTCGAGAGTGAGAGGGAGCTGCTGCTAGGTGCTGTTGCAGTTGAATTAAACTACTCTGGGTATGCTCAAAACAAGAAGCTGTGTTCGCGTTGCCAATTTCGGATTAATACCGGATTAACTCGGATTAACGTTGTTCCAGAACTCTGTGCCTGGAAGCGCCGCACGAGCGTCCCAACTCGGCAATCCTTATGCCGCAGTAAGTATTGTCGGCAGTTCTTTGTGCTGTCCAGTGTATTTTATTGTAATTTATATCCCTGTCGCCAATGTCAATGGAAGATGACGCTGGAACCGGAACAGTAGATTTAGAACCAGTCGGAGCTCAGAAAAACAGTCGACTTGTCTGTAGCTCAAATCCCATGAAATGCGACACGAAATGGTCTGCGCTCCTAGATCAAGCCTAATTGCTCTACTTCTTCTGGAATGGCCGTATGATCAAGCAACGCACGAAGAGCGAATAAGATGCAGACGTGAGTGCATCAATATGCAAGTTACGAATAGTTGGTCGGTCGGGTTAGCGTCCGATAAGCTCAGAATACGGCTGCACGACGGTCCTAACTAATGTGCTCGCCTGCAGCCCAATACCTAAGAGTAGAAGTAGAAGTAGAACCGTGTCATAGCACCTATACAAATAACGGTCTGCCTGCAACTTAGTTGATAAAAAGATGTTTGCCTTCTTGTAGGCGTGAGAGAGCTTCAAGTATGAATTATATGAAAGTCAGAAAGACCGATAGCGGGTCACACCAGCGTCGGCCCGGTGACAACTCTGTGATTCGCTTGATACCCGGATCACGAACTGCACACGCTGCTCGCGGGCATTTGCACTCCGTTCTTGCGACATAGAAGGCCTCTACTGCCCTGTATCGCCTTCATACAGCCCATAAAACACAACCAGACACTATCATCAACTAGTATCAACTAATCTTAAATCGCTCCGCGAGCAAACACCCTGAGCAGCAGCTTCGCGCCATAGTAATCGGCCGCGGAGGCTGCACGCGCCCCCAGCGTGTCACCCAGAGAAACAATTTACGCTCGCGCTCCGCCATCACCAAATTCTCTCGCACCCACGACCCCGGTTCCCCCCAGCACCCGTCCCGGTTCCGCTCCCCGTCGCACGCCGATTTCGCGCGTCGTGCTGCTCGCCGCCGCCGTTTAGTCTCCCAGAGTCCCCGTCGCCTGCGACTGCCGCGCTCGGTCTGACTCAGCACTGCCCGACTCGCCACTCGTCCGCTCCTCCGCCTGGCTCACAAAGTACGTATCCACATATATTCACAGCGTACGCCCTCGTGCTTCACGTGCTCCGCGTCTTCCAAAGCGGTTCCCGCTCTTGGACGCCGGCGCTGCTCTCGCCGCGTCTGGTCGCAGTCAAGTAACACCTCTTCTCTTAGCAGAGTCTGCTACGCTACGCTGCGCTCGCCCACCCTCCGGCCTCCGTCACCCAGCCTCCCTCCTCTTCCCCGCCTTTTCTCTCGCCGCTACGGCAATGGCTTCGGGCATGCTAGACCAACAGTCCAAAAATGAAAAGGACCTTGTCGAAAACCGAGATCGTATGATTCGCGAGAGTATGTTGTTGCCGATCCTCCCCCGCTCTCGTGACCGGCAGCTAACTCTGATCTTAAATAGTGGCTGCCTCCGTCTCGTCGACTGGATCTTCTGCCAATAGCGCTCCAGAGGATGATACCGTACATTCAGGTGTGGATGCTCAGAACTCGCAGATTATCAAACTGCACGAGTGGAACGTATGACTGCCTACTGGTTCCTCTTCTTTGCTCGTTCTTGCTAATCTCGCTCAGACATGGTGCAAAGATATCCGCGATTTCGCCGACGGCACAATTGTCCGCGAGGACAAAATATGCCTGTTCCTGCGCGAGTGCCTCCTTCCTCGGTTCCAGATCCAGTCTCCGGTACTTCAGCAGACACACATGCAGCAAAACATGTCGCAATCGCAGCAACAAACCCAGCAGCAGAACCAGCAACTAGGCCAGTCTCAGCTGACATCGAACGGCAACTCCAGCTCTTCCGCGCATGACAGCGACGACAGCCAGAAGGCTGACGTTCCGTCGCCTGTGGATATATACTCGGAATTGAAGTCATACGTCTCGGTTCTCATCGAGCAATATCAGTATCAGCGTCGATCAGGGTTCAATTCCAACCCCCATCCCCACGGCGTCGTTCTTAAAGCCTTCCTTCAGAAATACCGAAACGCGGCAATCATGGCGCACCGAGTTAACCACCGAAACGGGCTGGGATCGCGTGCAGCGGGTGGATATCAAAAATCTCGCAGTCGCGCGCAGCGCCGCAGCTACCATCGCGGCACTCGCGCTCAAGATGTCGAGCTCGGTGAGCGGTTTTCCGTGCCTGGATTGAGCCCCGACGTGTCCGATTCTGATTTCGACTCGTATTCAGATGATGGTGTCGATCGTGATGGCATGGCAGGCGCGGCGGGTAACGGCAACTACAATGGGAACAACGGATCAGCCTCTGTGCCAGGTCTGTCGTCCTCGATGGCACATAATGGCCGCGGCATGGCTTCACCGTCATCCGGTGCGGCTCTTTCTAGTTCGCGGATCGAGGCTCTGATTCAGTCCAACAATCAGATATTGCGAGATAGTTTGCAATACGTGATTAGTCTTCAGTCTGAAAAAGTTATGCAGCAGGTCTCTCACGATACTGCCGAACTACGCGCGACCATTGAGCGCCAAGGTCGAGAGATATCGTCGCTCTATAGTATCCTAGAGAAACTTGTTGCGTGGACTGGATCGCAGAACAACCAGGCGAACTTGGATCTTTCTCCGGTTAACCTAAACCGCTATAGATCCGCTGTGTCAACTATGGGAGCCGCGATGCAGAGTTCATCTCCTTCAGTTGGTACGCCGACTTTGCAATCTCAATCTCACGCGGTGTCTGTAAACGCAGCACCGCAGCCGGCCGTGTCTGGTCCGCTTCAGCAACAGGCTCAGCAAATGATTTCACGGCAGCAGCTTAGCCAGAGCGTTAATCAGAACGGATACTCTTTAACCGGAGATAATTCTTCTGACGGATTTGCGCAAAGTGCTGGCGATGCCGGGCTTGCTGATGCTGCTGTGTTTTCGGTCCAGCATGGTGCCCCTGGAGATGAAATGTTCAAGGCTGCGGCTGCAGTCAACACAGCGCGTCAGCAACAGCAACAGCAGCAACAACAGCAGCATCAGCAGCAGCAACAACAACAGCAGCAGCAACAACATCAGCAACAGCAACAGCAGCAGCTTGACCAGCATGCTATGATGCAGCGAAAAATTCAACCATTGCCCCAAGGCTTGCCGCAAGTGCTGCAGCATCTGGGAGCCCAAGTTGGAGGTAACATGGGGGGTAACAGTTCTCCGACCTCGCGCCATAACAAAGCCCCCTCCCTCTCTCAGCAGAGGCACATCCAACACCAGCATGACGCCAATCCATACATGATTGGCGTTCCTCAGACCCCCAACGGCGTTGTTCAGAATGGCGATAATGGCCTGGATCCTAGTATCCGGCTAGAACCGATCATGCAGTATCGCATGGCGCGAGAAGTCTCTACCGTCCCCGATCTCTGGGAGGAGTGGGCTCATGGCTTGAACGGAGGACCTGCTGTTCGCGATCTGGAGGATAAATATGGAACCCGTTGGAGGCAGAGCAGTGCCGAGCGGAAGTTTTTCTGTCTCAGAAAAGTCATTATTGATTATATCATGCGCGGATGCAGCCGCGAAGGGTTGTCGATTGAAGAATCGATTAATCGGGCAGAAGAGATTCGCAAAGTGAATCAGTATACGTCGTTGCAGCGACTTGCGGAGCATTTGAAGAAGTCACGAAAAATATAGCGCGTGTCGTCGTGCCTATCTGTTTGCATATCTTTGCTCATTTTTTTTCTTTTTTCCTTTTTTGTTTTTGCAAATTTCATTTCGCGCAGTCGGTAACTTTTTATGACTTATGATCTGTACAATCAATATTTTATGATATGGCTGGTTTGGTTTTCGCTTTGTATACTGGAAAGCAGGTCTTGTTATATGTTTTGGCATATCGGAGTTTCATTTGATGCGTAAGATTCTTTAGTTTTGCTATGTTTTGCTATGTTTTGCATGTTTATGATTTGTTTGATTAGTTATCTATAGGAGGATGTGTCTAGATAGTTGATACATAGAGCTCTATATGAGTCTGTCAAAATATATCTGCATCTTGCACGCTTGCCTATTTCGAATACATTCAGAGGTAGTTGTGTATACTAGTTACCACGGCGTGAAAGGCTCAACATGCTCTTCTCAGACTTGTGGTTGAGTGGCCTGGTTTAATCGTTGTTCCCTGTCCATTACGGTGCCGCATTTTTTGAGATTTTTGAGGACTGGCAATAACTAGAGGTGAAGAAATCGAAAGTACAACGCGGCCGTACACGATTTATGAAGCCGACGGATTGGCGGATCGTCGATTGAATCAATGGCGCTCTTTTTTGATTTGATAGTACTCAGGCGCTGCTTCGAGGAGCCAGTCTCGTTCTATCTTCGTGACGCCCATGATGTACGTCTTTGCGCCCATTTCAACAACTAGTAAACAGTCAGTCAGTTCTATACATCCCAGAGCTAATAATAGCAAAAAAAAACCACAAGTCTTACTTTGTGAATAAATAACCCACTCAGCAGTCCTACTGAACATAGTCGAACTAGGATGCACCCATACAGTTCCACGATCCACATCCTCACCTCCAGCGTTGTTGCTCTTTCCAGCATTCACAAGCCTCAGACTTCCATCTGGCTGCATTTTCGCAGCATTAGTGAAAAACCCGCTGACAATGCATTTTCGAACTGTTTCAGATGACACTGGGGTTGTAGATGAAGACAGGGGCACGGTTATACCGAGCTTGGTAAGATAGCGCACGAGTTGAGAACGGATGCTGACGGCGCGAGAGAGTGATTTGTAGTTGAGATAACGGTCGTGAGCCCATTTTGACGCTTGTCTGCCGCGAAGGGTGAATGCTTGGTAAACTGTACAGCTAGTCAGTAATATGGAAAGCGATATGACAACCGCAGAACTTATTATCCGTACCGTTATAAAGTGAAAGATGATCTCCTTCTTCCACTGTAAACTTGCTATGTTCCGCTTCTGCCGCCGCTCGGCCATCGTCGGGAAAATAAAACACGCCTTCCACGGACATCATTGCCGCAATAGTCAATACTTGCTCCAAACACCCGTAAGATATCGACGATAAAAGCTACCCATATGTTAGCTGTATTCAGAGAGACATAATGGCAAAGAGAACACTGACAATCTTAGCCATCATAGGACTCAGCGGTAATTCTGCCATTCGTTCCCCAAGTGGTCTCGTCAATTTCGCATACTCATCAAGCGCACCCAAGGAGAACAAAAGTTCAAGAGCGTTGACTACCAGCTCAACTGGGGGCGGTGTCACCATATCAAGCTTCGCGATGTTTTCTATCCCAAGGGCTTTCAAAGCTAATATCGGTTCAGCAAGATTTGTACGCTGCATCTCTGGTACTGTGACTTCGTCCATAGAAGTAGCTGCGGAAACAGTGTATAATCGGAAACACTTTCCTGGCTTTGTTCGTCCCGCGCGTCCTGCACGCTGAATAGCGGACGCCTTGGCGATGGGTGACACAACGAGAGAGTCCATTCGTAAAATAGGATCATATGCTCTCAGTTTAACAAACCCGCAATCAATCACGTAAACTACGCCGTCGATAGTTACACTAGCTTCTGCGATATTGGTCGCAACTATGACTTTGCGGGTATTACTTGGCGCCGGGTCAAATATTCGCTGCTGCTGGTCCAGTGTAAGACCAGCGTATAATGGTAGCGCGAGTAATTTCGAAGCTGAAGGCGGCAGGGAATCCATACGGTCATTGATTGCTTGAAGAACTTTCGTGATCTCGTCTCTACCAGTCAAAAATGCCAAAATATCTCCACCCGGCTCTTCCGTATGTATTCTGAAAATTGTGCGTATAGTCTCTTCAACGTAATTCTCGGTCGGCTCTGTGAGGTATAGATTGTCGACAGGATACATTTTCCCCTCAATGCTGATGATTTTCGTGCCACTCCCAAAAAAAGTCACAAATTCTTCGGCCTGAAGAGTCGCACTGGAAATAACTAATCGCATGTCTTTACGTCGCTTGATCACTTTCTTGAGCACGCAAAGAAGAATATCGGTGTATATACTCCGCTCATGCGCTTCATCGATAATTATCACGCTATATCGTCGCAAAAGCGGATCAATCAGCAGTTCCCGCAATAGCATGCCGTCGGTCATGTACTTGATTCGCGTCTTTTCTGATGTCATGTCTTCGAACCGGATCGAGTATCCTACAGTTCCGCCTATCTCACATCCCATTTCGGCCGCCACTCTTTGAGCTACCGATGTGGCTGCAACTCGTCTCGGCTGTATTAATCTCAATTAGTCGATTTTTCAATACAAAGGGCCGCCTAGTAAAACACACCTGAGTGCACGCGATGACTTTGTTTCCAGAAGCCCATTCAGACTCGTAAAGATACTGCGTCAACTCTAATCTCGATTAGCAGTGGTTATAAGAAAGAGAAAATAGAACCGATACGTACGTGTACTCTTTCCAGATCCTGTATGCCCAACCAAAACCACGACCTGCGCCGTCTCGACCAGGTACAGCAGTGAATTGCCTATATAACTCCCATTAATACAATTCAATTCCACGTAGCTTCTCCTTTCAACGCCAACTTACGGTGCCGAAATATCGGAAGCATCTCGCGCTGCATCTTCATGGACGCCTTTTTGAATCTGTCGGGCATGCTAGCGGTGAGCGAGCCGCTGTACTCGTTGCTCCCCTCATTGCTCATTGCGTCTGTCTTCTCTGCGCGGAAGCCGCTTGTTTGTCATGAATGGCTAAAGAGCATGCAGAATCCGTTGACTTGACTGCAGTATGCTTGCCAAATCTTTACTGCTTCTCTATCTCGGAGAATAATTCTGACAGTTGATTAGACGTCTCGGTCGGTCAAAAGGGCATCGATCGATCTTTTTTTTTTTTTTTTTGATCTAGTGCGCTGCATTTTGAGACTAAAATATTACATAATAATAAA